>JAJHZJ010000509.1:1510000-2007500 GCA_023548195.1 Bettongia penicillata ogilbyi | reverse complement strand
TTTAATTTAATTTCATTCTCTCAGTAATAGAATGTGAGTGCTTGCGCTCTCTCTCTCTCTCTCTCTCTCTCTCTTTCTCTCTCTCTCTAAGAGATAGACTATTTTATCTTTCTCTTCCTATCACCAATACCAGCAGAATTCCTGGAACATTGTAGGTATTTAATATTTTTTGGTTGAATTAAATTACATATAATGTAGTTCCTAAAATACTAAAATGACTTTCCTCACTTTATGCAACAGGACCCCTTTAAGGTAGCAACAGAGCAAAACTCTGTTGTGTGTTGTTTTCTTTCAAGTGATTCAAACTAACTCAAGCATGAAAAATGGATTTTTTAAGTGTTGAGATTTGTGCCAAGATAACAAATTTGTGTATTATGAAGTATTCCTATTCCACAAAGTATTGTTTCTTTGTCCAAATATAAATAAATAACTGTTCTTATGACAATTTTTAAACTGCCTATTAAAGTGTAAAGTAGCCATTCTAGTAAAAATTGTTTTCAGTTTTCTTTCTTAGAATGTATGGTGTATCACCAGTACATGCTAAGGACGCAATGGACCCTGTGATTCAGAACTCAGTATTCACCGCTGACAAAGTGAAGAGACCCCTGTCTAGATGTATTTTGATTCTTTCCACTTGTAAATAAAAGAGATGGCGAAGGGGACATAAAAAATTTCAACATCTATTCAACTATTAATTGATACAGAAGGAGCATATGTGATCATCAAGTATGAAATCAAAATAATTTCCTTGATTGTTTTCAGGAAGATTATCTATATTACATACCTAAATGAAAGAAATATTGTAATTGGTGAGAGCTGAACAATAACAAAGGTCAATATCAAACAAGTAATTTGGGGTTTAGATTTTTGTGGTGACATATCTAAGAATGATGAGATGAGTTTTAACTAAATCAAAATTATCATCTATTAACTACTTAATACTTACATATGAATTATCTTCCTCTCTAAAATATGAGTCACTATATGTTATGTGCACATCCACAAGGAAGTTTACTTTATTATCTAACAGTATAACTTGAGAATTTGGTAATTAAGTCAAGGAATAATGTCATTTTCATTAACATGTTTCTCTAAAATATTTCCATATAAGAAGCATAATATGATTAGCCCTAATTATTTTGAAAGGTAAGCATTTACAGAAGGTATTTTGTTCATTCTTCCCACAGTTTTATGCTAAAAAAAAGTATATCTAAAAAGAACCTAAGCAGAATCCAATATAAAATCCCCACAAGAGATAGGCCTGAGTTAACATGTCAATGGATGCATTCTTTTGGATGGAGCACTCCCCTTTAATCTCACATCCCAAACACTAGAAAGCTGTACTTAGAGTGCCATCTTCTGGAAAATCATGTTTTTATTTTTTTAAGTCAACTTCATAGTTTATAACTTTAAAACACTTCTTTAACAAATTTGTAATATTTTTAATCTGAGAAAGAAAACGATCTTTAAGATTTGTACTTTTTAGACAATATTTGACCCAATAAAGAAAAACAATTATAACAAGCATTTACATAGTATTTTAGTATTTGAGAAACACTGTACACTCACACACACAATCTCATTTGATCTTTACAATAACCCTGGGAAGTAGACTCTATTATTATCCCCATTTTATAGATGAGGAAACAAAGGCTAAGAAACGACAACTGGTTCGCCCAAGGTCACGCAGTAAGTAAATGTTTGAGGCAGAATTTAAACTCAGGTTTTCCTAACTCCACTTTTAATACTCCATCCACTGTGCCTTCTAGCCTGCTCCCTAATATAAAATGAATTCTTCAAATTTCCTGCATTGAATATAACAGAAATAAGCTTAGAATAGCTTATTACTAAGATGACAAGATCCCAAAACCATTGGACTTCGAAGATCACTGACACAGACATGTACACGAGAAAAAAGAAAGGCTCATAAGATTTTATTGAGGGCATGGCAGTCACGGACCTTGTGACAAATGTGCCTAAACTTCAAGCAACTTGCAACACAACTCACTGGATAAGCCTCTTCCCAAGGATACAGACAAAATTGGGGGGACACAAACACTTTCATAAGAAAAAGTACCCATGTAACCAGACTCCTAGGGTTGTACTAATCTACCCTACTGAGGTCTCACTAGTATTTCTTGCTCTCCTTCCTTCATTAACAACACACTCGAGTGGGCTTTGATGTAGCCCAGATTGCTGGATTCCACCTGGTTTTATATGTAGGAAAGAGGACAATGCCATCCTCAGGGGTACTGACAGTAGTCGTTTCCTTCAAGCTCTCATAGTTCAAATACTCTGCCTCTCTGATACTATCAATTCATTCATTAAATATGTGTTGCAAACATAAATAATAAGATTAAATGTATTCCCAAAAAGAATTTATTTAGATTGGCGAAAACTCAATGACTTTTATCATTATTATTATTTTATATTTATTGATATATTATGTATTTCTTATAATATTTATATTTATTACATGGTTATTTTAGACAAAATCAGTCAATAGTCTGTATAAATTTGTCTATGGACATAAGGAGCCACAGGAAAATAATAATGGGAAGCAATTCTCAATATCTGTCTAATCAGAAAAAGGACTTGAAACTTACATGATCTTTACTGGGATGGTTCCTAAAGAAAATTATATATGTGGACAAAATAACTAAAAAGTTTATGAATAATGTTTGTCTTTTCTTAAATATCTTATTTCAAACAACATACATAGGTCCATATATCATCTTTCATGAATAATAAGGGCTACAGTAAAACAAAACTCAGTCAAAGGAAACTTTAAGTGTTTTGCTTATATTACTATGTACATCAACTTTGGGTATAATTGCAGATGCTAGAATATATTCATGCACCTATGGATTATTATTGCATGCTTCCTTTTTTTAGTCTTAGATATTCATGTTTATTTGTTTACTTAGTAGTGTTATACATGGATTATATAGCTCACTTAAATCCAATTCACTTGCATGGTCCTCTTTGAGAATGAAGGACAAAATACAACCTGCAAAGAATATTCCAAGCTACCTGAATGGGGACCCAGCTGGCAAATTCCACCTGGGCAACTTAGCTCCTCTCCTCTCCCTCCCCCTTGTACAAAATGACAAATACGGAAATGTTTTACATGATTGCACATGTATAACCTATATCAGACTGTCTTTATATTACTGTCTGTCTCAGGGAGGGGAGGGGTAAGGGAAAGATAGAATTTGGAACTCAAAAGGTTTTAAAGTTTAAAAATTATTTTAAGATGTAAAATTTCAACGTGTAAAAATTACTTAAAAAGTTTCTACAGGACATCCTGCTCTAGATGTCTAAAAGGCAGTTGGAGACATAAGACTGGAGGTCAGAGGAGAGGTTAGGGATGGACAAGTAGATCTGAAAGCATAAGAAACTATGGCAGCTAATCACTGAGTGAAATAGTACAGAGGGAGAAGAGAAGAGGGCCCAGAACAGACTCCTACTATTAGCGGACATGACGTGGATAAAGACTCACCAAAAGAGCCAGAACAGAAGTAGTCAGACATGTAGGAGAGAACTAGGTGTTCTCACAAAAATCTGGAGAGAAGGGTATCAAGGAGAAAAGGGTTATCAACTCAATCAGATGCTGCACTGAGGTCCAGAAGAGTGAAGACTGAGAAAAAGTCATTAGATTGGCAATGAGAAGATTACAAAGTTTGGAGAGAGAAGTTTCAGTTGAATGATGGACTAGGAAATCAGATTGCAGAGTTAAGAAAAGGAAATGGAGGATTTGTAGACAGCCTTTTCAAGGAGTTCAGCAGCAAAAGGGAAGAGATGGAGCAATAGTTATTGAGAATTAGATCAAGTAAGGGTTTTGAGAATGGGGTAGAAATAGGCATGTTTGTGAGCAATCAGGGAAGCAGCCTGTAGATAGGGAAGGTCTGAAAATAAATGAGAGGGAGAATGACAGAGGGGGTAATCTCCTGCATTAATCATCATAGAGTGGGATTTCTTTTGCCTGGAGAGATGTTTGCTTTGACAAGGAGAGCTAGAGACTCAGCCCTTAAATTTAAATCTATGGCCTCAGACTACCTATTCAAACCTTTAATGGATATGAATTAATTAGAACTGTGGTTACCCTGAGATCTGCAAAAACCTTTCTGGAGTGCTTTAATTCCCCTTCTCTTTCTCTGTTTACAGATACTTATAGAGATTTACTTCAAGATTTGGGGGTTTCTTTAAGTTGATCATAATTCTTGATTTGTCTAGTATTTTAAAAGCTAACTTCTCTTTGCTATAAAACTGTGCCTGGTCAAGGTTTCATTGTGACTATGTTTGTTTGAAGTGAGCCAGTAAATGGCTTTTAGTACACAGGGACAGAGTTTAAACAAGTCAGAGTTTTAAAATTTCAGTCCATGATGTTTCAGTCCAGGGTTGTTTGGTCTTCTCTGGGTAGGAGCTGAGCTAACGGGATGAGAATCTTATAGTTTTGATTTTATTGACAACCACCAAGGATGTCAGTCACATGACTGGGGACCCTTCACCTTAGGCTATAGAGGAATCATCAGTAAACAGAATTAGGTGGCAAGCCAGGTGTTTTTTCTCAGTCAAGTAGCCATAGGCAAAGTATACACCCTTCACTGTTATTATTTTGAAATTAGGTTGTCTATAGGCTTAGCTAAAAGAGAGTCAACAATTAGCTGGCTAAAGAAGGAGTTAGGAAAAAGTGAACAAGCAGGTATTTCAAGGGTCCTAAGGGGAAGAGAGAACCTTGTGAAGAGTTAGTTCTTCACTTTGCACTTAAATCTGTAAAACCTGACAGATGATGCCACCTGCTGGTTTTATATATTGTATCTATTTGTCCATTTTTTCTCTCTAGCTCTCTTTTTCTGTCATAATGTCATTCTCTCAGTCCCAGAATATTTTAACTAAAAGACCTGTTCGTGCACAGACATCTCCAAATCAAAGAACCTCAGAGTCCTAATCCTCCACAAGGGTGATGAGAAATGGTTCTCCACTTTCCATTTGAAGAACACCAGTGAGGCAGCCCCCTCTCCCTCTCTAGAGAGCCTTTTTCACTTTTGTACCGTTAAGAACTACTAGGATATTTCTCTTTATGCCATCTCTAAGGCCACCTCCTTTGCAGCTCCCACACATTGCTTCTCCCTCTGGAGGAACCCAGAACACGCTGGGTTCCTCTTCCCCAAGAGAGCCCTGCAGATACTTCAGGACCACTGTCTTGTTCCTTGCTAGTCTTCTCTTCTGAAGATTCTTCTGGCCTCACACCATTTTGGCTGTCTTCTGGCTGCAACACAATTTCTCCATGGACTTCCAAAGTGTATTGACAAAGTGAACACCATCTGGTCAAGGATGTTCTACTAGAACTATTACCTACCTTGTTTTGGACACAAAGAACGTATCTGAGAGAGCTAACGCTTCTTCAGCTGACTCACTACAACACTGCACCTTAGCACAGAGCACATTGTAGCCCTGCAGATTTTGTGAGTCCAAATGTATGCTTCAACATCTTAATGGCAAGGTCTGTGAGAACACTCTGGTTATAATTTTTCCCAGAATGTATGGCATGAACTGGAGCAGATAGGAAGCACAGGGGATAGAGCACTGAGCCTGAAGAAAGAAAGACTCAACTTCCTGAGTTCAAATTCAGCCTCAGACACTTCCTAGCTGTGTGACCCTGGGCAAGTCACTTAACCCTGTTTCCCTCAATTTCCTCATTGTCAAATGAGTTGAAGAAAGAAATGACAAACTGCTCCAGTATCTTTGCCAGGAAAATCCCAAATGGAGTCACAAAGAGTCAAACACAACTGAACAACAAAACTGGCACGAACTAACTATATATTAATAATATTTACTAATGCCCTTTAAATTTGGGCCTCAAGTAAGTAGAAATAGCAACATATTTGAATTATTTTGTTATTATCAGAAGTTTTTTTTAAAGTTATTGTTTCTTGCTATTAGAGATCCTGAATTTATGGCTAAAGCAAACAAGAATAAGATCACAGTTCTTGGTTTATATTATAAAACAAAATTTCCTACTTGAATAGCACAACCACATTTGCTATTTGAATGATTTCCTTACCTGTATGACAGCTTTCATCAGTTCTCTCCATGTTTTGTCCACTGTCGTAAATCTTCTGCCTTCCTCAGGCATTTGAGCCATAATGTCAGGAGAACTAAAAATTGGCTCCAAATATAGCCAAGTGGCCTGAACCTTTAGCCATTCATCCAGAATTTCCTGAAGTAGCAACAGTTTACCTTCCCATTCTCTGTGAATCATAAAGTAATAGCTCTTAATAACCTTCTCAAGAAAGAAAAAAATAACATATTCTTTTAAAATGAAAATGGCTGATTTGTCATTTCTTTATGTGATGGTTCCTGATCCCCACTACTGTATATACAGTCAAAGACAATTTACTTACCTTGTCCCACAAAACCTTTTAAAAGTCACAGTATGTATGCATATGTTGATCTATTATGATTTGTGTATTTGTAAGAATAACCTCTCAAATTTATATAGTGCTCTATGGTTTTTCTTCCCTCACAATAGCCCTGTGAGACAAGGGAGGGCATTTATTTCCTAATTTTGCTTTCCAGTTCAGGTTAAATCACTTGCCTGGGGTCACACAGTATATAGATTTCTAGATATCATTCATAACATAAAAACTCAAAGCTTCTAATTCTATGGCTAGTAATTATTGCTATAGAGGTACATGTTAATTTTTTTCTGAGAAAGTTTTATCATTATTGAAGAGACAACCATTTCTGAACTTCATATCTTTTAACATTTAGTTTGATGTCAGTTAGACTAGAAAAGCTTCAATTCTAAGCTAACAGATCTCAGTTCCCAAGAGGAAATTTGTGATTGAAGGAAATTTCACAGGATCCTGTTTATCTGGGCATAAGAGTAATAATAACAAATGGGCATATTTAAAATATAATAGAATTACCTCTACATTTCTCAGTCAGTTTTGAGAAAACAAATATCACAAGCCAATGCATCATGATGATGTATTTTAAGGTTATAATTCATCAAGAAATCTATGATATCCTAAACTATAAGAAGCAGTTCACTCTATTAATATCAATAGAATTTATAGCTAGAATGAAGCTTACAAGTATTTTACAGATACAATATTATTCTACATGAGTCATTCCATAATTCAAATTCCATATGAATTATGATTAATGCATTTTAGAACCCTAAAACCACAGAATAGTTCTAAGACCATTGATATATTTGCTACATTAATGCATTTTTTAAAATTATCCCAAATATTTTCCACATTTATAAATGCATTTTAATTATATACTCATCTTCCTCTCCTCCTTTGTTGTTTTAATGGAAAAATAAGAGTTAGAACAGGAAACAATCACGAGTGATAACCTAATCCAACCTCTGGGCAATGAAGTTGGCACAGTGGATAGAACAATAGACCTGGAGTTAGGACTCATTTTTCCATGTTCAAATCTGTCCTTGGACACTTCCTATCTGTGTGACCCTGGGCAAATCACTTAACCCTGTTTGCATCAGTTCCCTCTTCTCTAAAATGAACTGGAGAAGGAAACCACTCCAGTATCTTTGCCAAGAAAACCCCAAATAGGGTCACGAAGAGTCAGATACAACTGAAACAAGTGAACCACAAAAATGGTATGTACAGAACATGAGTATACAAAGTTTATTATTTAATTACAACCACTTCACATTGAGGAATGCAGGTTCCTTTTAGAGCAAAAAAGAACCAATTGTGTGGATGACAGAACTGCCAAGTGCATAACTAAACTGACTACACTCCTCATTTAGGATGTACTGTCTGGTATATGGGTTAAAAAACAACTCTCACTTCATGTAGATGCACACAGGAATGATAATAGAACTCTAACAGTCCTGGGAAAATCAGACTGAATGGATTCTTTTGTTTTAGAACTATTAGTCATTCAATTCACAATATAAAAACATTAAAACAATATAAACATAATTTGAAGTACTAAAGATGTGAAGGCTGCATGAAGATATAACCACACACCAATTTACCTCATTTCTTTTTCATAAGGCTTAATGAAAGGAGATCCTCTCATAGTCTGCGTTTTCACAATATGGTCATCTAATAACATCTGAATTTCATCCACTGCTGACAAAATATACGTCCCACTTTCTCTGTAAGGCAGAATGACAAATTCCATTGCGTCCCATTCACCAATCATCTTCTCCAAGGCCTTTTCAAGTGAATATTCTTTGCTGGCTGCTTCACTAATATTTTCAAATTTGTCCAAGTATGGTTCAAGATCCATTTCTAGAAATGAAGTAACAGTGGAATCTTCGGATGGTTTTAGGATATAACCAACGATATCTGACATAGCTTCCCAATGTCGACTCCGCAAACCAGGATTGCAAATCACCTGAATAAGGGGAATGTGCTCCTTGAATTCTTCAACTTTTGCTTTTACCTTTTTGGTTATTCCTAATGCATTTGGAGAATCATGGAAGCCTTTTTCTAATTTATATAGTGCTCTGTAATAGTTCCCTACATCTCCTTCTACTTGGTCAGGATTCACCTTGGTATATGGTCCTTCCGTCCAATTTCTAAATTTGTTGCTAAATTCTACAGCCATATCATAGAGACGAAGATAAGGGTTCAAAGTATCTTGAATTTTTTTACGCTGTGGATATACAGATGGTGGCCAACCATATGCCTCTTCTTCCGCATTAAACTGCTCTATCTGAAAAGACAACATGAAATGTTTTCTAAAATTTAAGTTCCACATGTACTAGTTCATCCAACAGATAGTATTTTCAAGATCAGCCTTTAAAACATACAACTTCAGCTCTTTTCTAAATATGTTAATACAAAAAATTTTTACTAGGGACTTTAAAATAAATTAGGCTAAAATTTTTTTAAAATAGCAACTCTGCAGACTAGAACTAGTAGTAATAATAGGTAGGATCTAATTTATGTGATGAAATTTAAGAAGGATCAATACAAAGTCTTACACCCAAATTTTCCAAATTAAGAAGTACAAAATGAGATATGGGATCTACACAGCAGTTTATCTAAAAAAAATCTTAGGTTTTAGTGGACTACAAATTTAGTGTGACTCAAAAACATATCCTGATGTGGTATCCATAATGATGGATTTTAATAAAATCTCATGCTACATAGAGAATAAAAATAAGAAATAAGGTAATAGACCTGTATTTTTCCCTAATTCAGCCAGATCTGTTCTCATACAGATGCTTTATTTTAGCAAAGACTAGGACATTTCTGGTGGAGAAAGGCTGCTAGTTCATGTCATGAGGACCAAATGAAGGAAATGGGCTTGATTAGCCTGTACAAGGAAATATTAAGTGAAGGTGGACATGATGGATGTCTTCAGGTATTTGAAAGACTGTCAAAGGGGAGAAATTAAACTTGCTCTGCTCAGCCCAAGCAGGTAGATCAAGGAGAAAAGGGTAGAAATTATAAAGAAAATCTGAATAATTAATTCTGAATATAGTACAACTACATAACAATTGAGCTAATCCAAAGGGAAATGGGCCACTGCAGAAGGTAAGGCATTTCCTCTCTCAATGGAAGTTTACAAACAAAGGCTAAATAACCTCGTTTCTGATGTGTAGTAGGGGTATTTCTGTTCAGGTGTGGGTTGGACTAGGTGGATAAATAGGTCCCTTCCAACCCTGAAATTTGCTGAATTCATTTTCCTAATATCAGAACATTCATACTATAAAGTTGCTTTTCTTATGCCAATTCCATCTCTTGACAATTTACAAATTATACCTTTTCTGCTGCTAAATCCAACTTTGCATTTAATGCTTGAGCTTTTTTGAGATACCGATTAATGTCTTGAATATCTCCAAATGTGAAGAATTCTTCTACTTGCTTGGCGTAACTCTCGAGTTCCTCAACAAATCGCTCACATCGTAACTAATTTAAAAAAAAAGTTCTTTACTGTTCAAATGAAGTAGAAACCTATGTATCTATGAAAAATAACATCTTTGTAAGTATAACCAAACTCCTTCCTTTCAAAAACCATGGCAAAATCCTAAGAAAGATCAACTGAAAGGGAACTGAATCCTAAAACAAAACTTTAGAAGTCAGGGTCCAGTCGAAAAGCAGTTAAATATCATTTATTTATACTCCTCTAATTCAGAATGTATTATTCTGCAGAGGGTTGGACATTAGCTGTGTAAAGAAGAGCTACTAAGAAAAATTAATATGTAGCCATAGAAATGTTTGGCTTCTTGAAGGCAAGCCATCTTTTCAGGATATTGTAAAACCACACTGTGCTTATAATAATTAAATAATATAAAAATTCTTAATCCATTTGCTAAAGTTCTTCAAGATTCCCTCCAACCCCATCCCTCTAGTTTACTAAATCAATTTGAATTTATAAAACTGTATGAATTATATATATTATTCATTATATATGTATATTCTGTGATTCATACTTGTCACTATCATAATGTATCCTTCAATTAGGAAAAATTCACACAGTTTTAGTGCTATATTCTAAAATTAAAAAAACATTTTTTGTTATGATTCTTATCTTTCTTAAACTTATTTACTGAGGAAGTGCAAAAGGTGAAGACAATGTCAATATTTTGGCTTCGTATACTGCTTTGAAAATTTGAGAAAAAAAAATTGAAAGAAAAAATGCGATAAGCTTACAGGTATTCATTGTAAGGGTACCCTGAATTAAAAGTCAGGAAAAATTGGATTTAAATAAAATATTTTACAATTAAATTCCACGATTAAGAGAGGATTTTCTATTTTCCTAGTTTCTGGTAAATCATTTTTTTTTTTTTGGTATTCTCATCTTTTTCATTTTTTTTTGTAACTTTATACACTTTGCTACTTAGTAGGGCTGACACATAAAGAGAAAAAGAGAAAAAAGGAAAGAGAAAATAATCCTAAAATTCCTTAATTTGGAATATCACACATAATGCCATGCAGATCTTTTCATACTGGTTAATAATTACAGCTCTACAAGTGTATGATTCAATGAAACCTTATATAAATAAAATGCAATTTATTCTTACACTGTTTGCTAATCAGGGGTAATGTGATTTTTAAGTGACTTAAATAAGAATGATTTGTGCATTATGAAATGCTGAACAGATAATAATTGAAAATGGAAATGTTAATCCATATTAAGAATTACTACCTTATTAATATGGTGTATCAATTTGCAATGTTTTGAGGAATAATCTCACGCAAGGTTTTCTCCCAAATGAAGCGAAGAATTGATAGTTCACTATGTTTCATACATTTCTTTTCTATTCACTCATTAAATAAAGTATTCCACCTAAGATGTATACTATACTTTACCAGACTGCACTATATGTGGAATGGAAGTTTGATACCAAAGGAAACATGGGTACTAGCCCTTTAAGAGTTTATAATTTATATTAAAGTTTACATTATAAACGTTTCTCTTAAAAATAAAATATTTTTGTTAATTTGCAAGGCAAACCTTAAGTCCATCTTGGTATTGTTCTGTTTTCTCTTTAATTATTTTTCTGTGCTCCTCAAAAATCTCTCCCATTCTCCCATACCATTGGAAAACATTATTATTTAGTCGAATATCAGCTGGAGAGAAGTTGGCACATTCTATCAGAAAACCAAGGCAATTTTTGGCATCTACCAACTTTTGTCCCAATTCAATCATGTCTGTCGTCTCCACTTTCTGTATGTAAGCCTTAAGAGGAAAAGGTACAAATTATATTTTAATGGACAACTATTTTCATTGCATAATGAAAAATTGCTTACAAAAGCCATCTCTTGAAACAAAAAAAAGGAGGAAAAAAGGAGTTCTTCAAAACTATACATATCAACAGACAATGTGACGTTCCACACCTTGAGGGCTCACTCTGCAAACAACAGAGAGAGTTTCATTTTTTAACTTGTTCCTGAGGCCAAATTTGATTATTATAATTACACAGCAGATGTTACATTGTTTTTTAAATTCTTTTATGTTATTTAAGCATTTATTAAGCATTTACTAGCTAGTTACTGGACTAGATGCTAGGGATACAAAGACACAAATTAAAGATTTACTGCCTTTAGGGATTTTATATTTTTTTCCAATCAAATTCCCTCCCTTAAACAGCAAGCCATGCCTCATAACAATGATTTTAAAAGAAGCATTTTAGCAAAACAAAGCGACACAATGACCATGCCTGATAGTATATGTAATATTCCATATCCACAGTCCCCTATCTACAAGAAAAGAAGAGGTAGCAAAGATAGTCTATCATTTATGTAGTGCCTTAAGCTTTACACAGTGCTATACACACATAATCTGATTTGATCATTATTAACAACCCCGGTGAAGGAGGTACTATTATCCCTATTTTGAAGAAAAGAAAACTTAGAGTGAAAGAAATCCATTCACTCACCTGTGGTCACACAGCTATTAAGTGTCTGAGGCAGGATTTGAATCCAAGCTATTCTGACTCCAAGTCCAGTGCTCTATGCGCTGCACCACCTAGCTATCCAATAATTGAAAAGATATCTGTCTAGAAGTATTATGTTAATTCTCATTCCATTTAGTAAGACTAAAAAGTACATGTATCAAAATCTAAAGTAAGTGGATAAAATAGAGACTTTAAATAGATTTACAAAACAAACAAAAAAACAAACAAACAAACCAAAAAACTCCCATCACTTCAGGACCTAACTATTCTTTTTCTTAACTCTATAACCTATAGAAAATGAAAAAAAAAATCAGCTAAACAACCAGTAGAGTCAATAAGTTTGTTAACAATTTCTCTTCCATTAAAGTAAATGATTTTTCATCAAATTAATAAAAACTAATGAGTTGTTTTGGGAATGTATGAACATAATGTATTAGACCTAGAAAAATATTTCAAAAACACTGCATATGGTATATTTCCTAGTTCTTACAAAAGTTGCTATGCCTAATAGAATTCCACATAAAAGAATGAAAAGTTACTAACTTGGCTATTACTGAAAGTATTTCCAGTATTTTAGAGCATTTCTGGGGGTTTAGATCACTCATGTGGCAGCCTTCCAATCTATATAATCCATTTGCCCAAAGGAAGATAGATGCAAAGTTGTGGTTTTAAGTTATCACACTCTGGAGCCACATATGTAAGTCAGTATTAACTCCCAAAGCCACAAGATGATGGAGTAGAAAGAAATAGTATAACTAAGTCCTCTTCCAAAACCACCCTTCTAGAAAATAACAACAGACTGAGTCCTACTCATGAAATCTAAGAAAATGACGGAGTCATTTTTCTGACCCTGGTAAGTATAGAGAAACTTTCGGTGGGGGACAAAGTCTTTCAGTAGAGTATTGAATGAGGTCCCAGACTCACAAGGAGTATCACTCTGATACTGGTCAGAGCGTAGAAAGAGTGCCAACTGCCAACATAATGTAGTGCTGGTTCACAGAAAAAGGGCAGACTGAGAAGGGAAACCTGAATCTAGAGGAGTCAGGCCATAGTGGTCCCAGCCCATGGATATATTCTGATCAAGTTGTCTCAGATCCACATCACATTCTAAAGCCCAAAGAAGTCAAAAGGCCCAAATCAAAAGTAGACCTCTAGTTTCATCTTTCTGAACCTGCAGTATTTTCCAGCTTGCCGATGGTGGATGAATCCAACATCTGTCTACTAGAAAGAACTCCAACCAAAGTGAAGTCCACAGTTGTGTTACTCAGACTCAAACCAAGGTTGGGAATTCACAGAGCTCAGACAAGGGAGGTCAGTGCTGATATTTCACTCTAGATTATAGCATTTTGGATACTCTGAAAGCTTTCAGATCACCAGCTTGAGCTATCCTTGAGATCCTAGAATAACCCAATACTCAATTCATGGGAAAAAATTATCTGCAGGAACCAAAAGGACATAAAAGAAGACGAAGCACAACCAAGCTATTCTCTTCAGAAGTGCAGAGAACCTGGCCTTAATATGCAGAGGTCAGGAAGGAAGTCTGGAAGAATGAGCAAACAAGAAAAGATGCTCTAGAAACAAACCCAGAAGTTAATGACTGTAAAATACTACAACCAAAGCCTCAAAGAAAAACAGAATTCAGGAACAAGTTCACCTAGAAATCCTGGAAAGCATGAAGCAAGAATTATCTTTAACGAGTTAAAATTATTTTATAAATGAAATGAGAGTTCTAGAATATGACCAAAAAAGGTAGAAAATAAATGAGAGCCTTAGGGGAAATTTTAGAAAAGAAATGAGAATTATGGAAGACAAACGTGGAAACAGAATAAACAGTTTGACGCATGAGTTGTGTACAAATTCTGACATGGAGAAAATATTCCCCCCATTTTAGGATATAACAAATAAAAGTTAATGACTCCATGAAGTCATGAAAATACTAAAATAATCAAAAGACTGAAAAAAAAGAAGAGTCAAAAGACTGACAAGAAAAAGGCAAGGTAACATATTAAAAACTGATGAAAGAAATAAGTTAAAAATCATTACACCACCTGAAATCTACAACAAAAAAGAGGCAAGATATGCTAGTTGAAGGAATATAAACAAAAACAACTACCCAGATCTCATGGAATCAGATGCCAAAGTGAAAACAGAAAGAATCCACCAATCACCTCCTGAAACCCCAAAATGTAAACTCCCAGGAACATTATAGTCAAAATCCAGAACTTCCATATCAAAGAAAAATATACAAGCAGCCAGAAAGAAGCAATTCAAGAACTGAAAACCACAGATCACACAAGATTTTACAGCCATTACTATAAAGAATTGGAAAACTTGGAATATGATATTCCAGAAGGCAAAGGATATGGACATAGACCTAGCACTGCCCAGCAAAATTGAGTGTAATCCTATACGGGGAAAAATAAATATTTAATGAATTAGAGAACTTTCAAATATTCTTGAGAAAAAGATCAGAGCAAACTGGTCTATACAAACTCTGAAATGTAAACATAGCAGTGAAAAGAAACACAAATGTTAAATATAAACAAGCAATCAAAAAAAATCTAAACAAAGATGAGCTGTTTTCATTCTACTGTGAGGAAATGATCCCCAGAACTTAAGCATTATCAGGTGTCTTAGAAGCAACCTAATAAGACAGAGAGACTGCCAGGTTTTTGTGGATTTTTTTAATGTTTTGATTTTCTTGAAGGAGGAAAGGAAAGGGAAGAGGAAAAGGAATATACTAGGGGAGAAAAGGAGAGAAAGGATGGGGGAAATTTTCTCACATAATTTGGATGCACAAATAGGAGAAATACAAGTGGGGAAACAGTAAAGAGAACAGGTGTCAATTGAACCTCACTTCCATTTGGATTCATCAAAGAAAGGGAAGAATACCTGGACACAGCTTGGTTCAGAAATATATTTCATTCAATAAAGAAATGAAGGAAGAGATATTAGGGAAAGGAGGAAATAAGAGGGAGAGCAGATTAAGGGGGGAAATTAATCCTAAATAAAATGAACACTAACCATGGAGAACAGGTCATAAAGAGAGAAATTTAAAAGAAAATATGGAAATGATAAAAACCTGTAGGTGGGCTTTAGGCAAGGGAAAAAAGGGGTAAAGGAGAGCAGGAACATACTGCATCAAACCTAGAGTACTGAAGCTGAACACATTGACTCCTTCTTACTACTGTCTTCTTTGTAGAGGGTGTAGGAAACTCTGAAAGATTCATGATGACACATACTACCCATTTCCCAACAGAGAAGTGATGGAATCAGGAACCTTTATGGACACAGCAGGTATAATGATTTGTTTTGCTTGACCACACATATTTGTTACATGGGTTTTGTTTTCCTCTCTTTTTCAATGGGGAGGAGAAAGAAATGGAACAAAAGAGTGAGTTTTCATCAATTAAAAAAATAAATTTAAAAAAGGGGTGTAGACTGAATGCGGTGAAAATTTGCAGGGAAACTACATAGGAAAAATCTTGATAGCAGGTTTCTCTGATTAAAGACCTCATTTTCAAGATATATAAGGAATTTATTCAAAGTTGTAGAAATAAGATTCATTCCCCGGTAGGTAAATGGTCAAAGGACATAAGCAAATAGTTTACAAATGCAGAAGTCCAAGCTATCACTAACCATTTGAAAACCACTCCAAATAAATTAGCTACTAACAACATGTGACAATCTTTGTTGCTGTTTTTGTTGTCGTTTTTCAGTTACGTCTAACTCTTCATGACTCCAAAGGTGTATTAGGGAGGACAGACCAAGAAGGGGAAGAGGGAAGGGAGCTAGGTAATCCCCAAAGTGAAGCTCCTATTGTTGATAAAAAGAAAATCCATATTAAAGAAAATTAGTGACAGATGTGCATTTAGTTTAGGATAGTTTTGATAAATTTGAGTTAATCATTTAAATCCTAAGAATTTTTAAAAGTTTGTTCCTTTCCAACAGAAAGATTACTATAACAACTGAAATACTAATGTTAACATGCTGAACCAGAATGGATCAAGAAAACAGACTCTAATAATATCTTGTTTACCTGAAAGATAATCCAAAAAATCTGAAGTCTATAAGCAATCAAGATATTATCATATATGCATGTGTATCATATATACATATATATGATACATATGCTCCTATTGAACAATGATGATGGATATGAATCTATAGTTTTAGAAGGAGGAAATACAATCCATTAATAACACCTGAAAAGATGTGCAGGTGTCCTGGTAAATCAAAGCTATGTACTGAAATGACACAGGACTCACAAGAGTAGTAAAAATGCTCAAAAATGAGAGGTTTTGGCAGTGCTGCGGGGAGACAGGTATTCAGATATGTTCTTGGAAAGAATACAAAAGAGGTGTTTTGGAGAGCAGTGGAGTACAGTAATGGTCATAGAGGTGATCATGCCAGCCATTTGACTTATCAATCTCACTGGTAGGAGTTTAACTTTAAAACTGTCATAGAAGGGGCATTCATGCAGGAGTATTCTACCTAATTTGTTTACAGTTGCAAAAAATTGGGAATGATCTGTACATTACAATTGAAGGATGGTTCATGAAAAGAACAGCTCAATAAATTGTGGCATCCGAATGTGTGAATTTAAGAATATAAATTCAAGCAACTATGTGGAACTGTAATATTAATACAGTGGAATATTATAGTGCCATAAAGGACAAATATGAAACACCAAAGAAAGGATGCAGTGTCAAAAAGATTTGAGTTAAAAATCCTCATTTAGATACTTTTAAGCAATGTGACCTTAGGGAACTCACTCAAATGCTATGTGCCTCAGTTTCCTCAACTGTAGAATGAGGATGGAACTGAACTCAATGCCCTCTATGGTCTCTTTCAGCTTTAAATAAACAAGCCTATGATCTTGTGACATATACATGTAAAGAAAGATTAAAAGAACTATACCCATAAAAAAAGAAAGAAAATCACTAAGTCACAAGTAGCGGTACTTTAGGTTCTTGTAAATAGACACCACGCAAATACACTTTTTATTAGCTAATTCATTTGGTACCACTTTGTTAAATTCTTAGTTATTACATAATATAAATCTATATGTCCAAAATTGAATTCATTGTCTTCCCCCACCTCCTCTGCGCTGCCCCCTCCCGCTCTCTTATCTTCCCAACTTCTCTTTTAATGTCTTGGGCAATGCCATCCTCCCAGTCCTCCAAGCTCACAATCTTGGTGTCTTTCTAAACTCTTCACTCTCTCATCCCCTATATCCAATCAGTTTTCATGTCCTCTTGTTTCTACCTTCTCTTGACATCTCTCACACATGCCCCCTTCTCTGACACCACAGTCACTCTGGTGCAGACCCTCATCACCTCATACTTTCTTGTTGGTCTCCCCACCTCAAAATTCTCCCCACTCTATTCCATCCTCCATTAAGCTGACAAATTAATCTCCCTAAAGCACAGGACTGACCATTTTGCCTCAACCCACACATATTCAGTAAACTCCATTGGCTCCCTACTACCTCTAGGATAAAGTATTAAATTCTCTATTTGACTTTATAAGCTCTTCATATGCTGGTTCCGTCTTACCTTCCCATTTTTTTCACTTTACTCTCCTCAATGTACTCTGATCTAGTGATGCTGGCCTCCTTGCTACATGACATGCCCTTGCCCTACTCTGGGCATTTTTATTGGCAGTCTCCATGCCTAGAATTTTCTCCCTCTTTTTCTCTGCTTTCTGACCTGACTTCTTTCAAGTACAAGACTAAATTCCACTCTATATAACAAGCTTTTCTCAATCCCACTTGAATTGAGTGCCTTTCTTCTAATATTATCTTCAATTTATCCTGTATATATGACAGTTTTTGCCTTTTTATCCTAAGCACTTAGAACAGTGCCTAGCATACAGAAGTTATTTAATTATTTTTACCTTAAGATTTAAATTCTTATTTTCCATTTTTCTTTACTATTTGTCTTTGTTCAAAGTTATTATTTATCATGAAACAATTTTTAAAAAGAAAGATGCAAGGTGGATATAAGCTGATTCCAATATATTATCAAGGATGACTTGTATGCAATAAGTTGTATAAACAATAATACGAATGCAGGTAGGGATAGGGATAGAGACTATACTTGAGATTTCATGGATATAGGAAACTCCCGGATAGGGAAAGTACAGTTTATATGTTCTCTGAAACTTACAGTCTTAGAGAAACGCCTGTGAGGCTATAAGAAGGTAAATCACTCATCCAGCATCATACAGCCAGGATGTGTCAAGTGGGACTTGAACCCTGGCCTCCTGGCTTTCAGGTTGACTCTATCCATTATGACACTTGAAAAAGAGGCGACTTGGTTATGACATGAAAATAAAAGACAACTAACCGTACGTTGGTACTAATTAGGGACTAAGGGAGCAAGATAAAGGAGTTTAGCATATTGTACACCTCTTCTACGGAAGTTTTATAGGAAAATATAGACAATAATTACATAGTATTTAGTTATAGCACAGGTGTAAACTGCATTGATGGAAGAAGTACTCATAATGACAAAAATTACCTATTACAAAATTCTAGATAAGAATATGTATACAAGCCAAAATGGAGCACTACTCAAAGATTTGGATCTTTGTTTTAACATAATCTTTTCACTTACATACAAAAATATATAGAATGTATACCTTTAATTCCATTAGTTCTGCTGTATTTGGAGGAGTACTAAGAGCCTTTTCTGCTATCATCTCAAATTCCTCACATAATCTGAAACGTAAGAAACAATCTTATATATCCATCTATTAAAAAACACTTGAAACTAAATATCACTGTCATGATTAACTGGTAAAAATACAAACATTAAAAATAAAAAGTCATCTCTCAATTATCTATCATTATGATGTCATATCTTCTGAACAAGTGGTAAATATCATGGGAAAGTTATTGAATTAGATTAAGTATCAGTCAGGCCATAGAAGAGTCATGAGGATAAAACAGATATAAACCCATAGAACCAATCAAATATCATGGGAGCTATATTACAAAAAAGGTTTGTATTTTTCAGCATGATGCCTAGAAAATGGTACATAGCTTCAAATAGGCTTTCACCACTGCACAGCAATCCTAATCCTCTACCTTTATCAACTCTAACTTAATTACAATAGCAACTGTTTTGAGTGATTTATTTTAATTTCATTGAACAGCAACTGTTTTAAAGCCTTGCTTCTCCTCTTTGAAAGCTTCTGACTCTTCCACTGCACATGCTAATGGCAAATATCTTATCCTCCTGTTCACTTACCCATCTAACTTACTGTCCCTTAGCTCTGCTTCTTCCAGTTGGCTGAATTTCTCAACATCAAACATCTGACAGCAACAGAGAAGGTAAGATTACTTCTCCTAATGCTAATCTCTCTGAGGGTTTCATAAGCTTTCTTGTGTCATGGACCCCTTTGGCAGTCTGATGAAGTCCATGGACCCCTTCTCAGACTAATGTTTTCAAGAGTATAAAATAAGATACAAAGGATTACCAAAGAATCCATTCCCAGGCCAAGATCTCTGCCCTAACTAGTCAATACGCTTAGGCTCAGTCCTTGCCGCCTCCTACAGAACCTGACTGCAGTAATCACTCTCAGTTTCATGACTCTTCATCTTAAAACTTGGCATCCTCCCCCTGCTGATCTTGCTTGATCCTAGAGCTAAGAAATTGCCTGAGGGAGATCGAAACCCATTAAGAGAGGACTATGGAAACCAGTTTTTAAAAGAACAGACATCAGAAGGGCCTACCTGACTTGGCTCCAACTGACCCCATGATTGGAGCAAGTCCAAACATGTCACCCATCCCCATTCAGCCTCCACTAGTCTTCTCTGTGGACTTTCAGTTGTTATGCAAAAGAAGACACTATAACAGCTTCTGAAGGCATGGCCTCCCATGTGACTCCCTACTTGTTGAAATGGATTTAACCCTGTTCCCCTCTGCCCCTCTTGGGCATTCCAGTATCTTGGTGCTGTGTGGTGACCCCTAATTGCAATTCCTTTGCTTTCATTAAAGATTCTAGTTTCTGCTGCTTCCGTAGCCTTCATTTCAGGTTGATGTTACAAACAAGCTTAGATGTCTTTAACTCTAAAAAAGGAGGTGGTGTAGTGGATAGAGTGCTGGGCCCGGAGTCAGGATGATTTACTTCCAGGAGTTCAAATCTGGCCTCAGACATTTACTAGCTATGCAGTCCTGGGCATAAGTCACTTAACTCTGCTTTCCTTAGTTTCCTCATCTGCAAAATTAGCTAGAGAAGGAAATGGCAAACCATTCTAGCATCTTTGCCAAGAAAACCTCAAATGGGGTCTCTGAGAATCAGATATGACTAAAGCTACGTATACCCTCAATCTACTATCCTATCTCTGACCCTTCACTTTCTGAATTTCTTGGCCAACTTCTTGGCAATATTGATGCTCAGTAATTCTCCTTCCTGACTAATCACCCTAGACCTCAGTCCCTTAGCATATGCCCTCTGCAATCACTAGCCTGAAACTGATTTCTCAAAAGGTCATCCAAACATTCCTCATCACCAAATACCATGAATATTTTTAGTTCTTTCCTCTGACCTCTGAAGACTTTACCATTTTGGACTACCAACTCCTACTGGCTCATTCTTCTTGACTTCAGAGACACTACTCTCTCCTGATTCTCTTCCTGCTCTTTAATTCCTCACGATGTTTCCTCCACTCATTCCTCATCCCCTTTTTCCAACCACTTAAAGTTTTTTTTTTTAAATGAGGGTTTGTCCTTGACTGTCTCCTTTTCTCTCTCTATACTCCAGTGTAATTTAATCGATTCCCAGAGCTTCAGAACTTTTACACAGATACCCCTTTAGTTTTATCTATAGTCCATGCCTGGTTTGAGTTCCAGAACTTCATCTCTCTCCTGAACTCCAGTTCTACGTCACTGATTTGCTGAACATCTCTTCCTAAATGTCCCATTGACCACCTGAAACTGAACATGGTCAAAACAAAAACAAAGAACATATCATCTTTCCTCCATACCTACCCCTTTCCTCCTAATTTCACTATTTCTGTTGACAATATTCTCATTCTCTCTCTCTCCCCCCCCCGTGTCTCTCTCTCTGTGTCTGTGTCTCTCTCTGTCTCTCTCTCTCTCTCCCCACCTTTCCTTCCTTCCCTCCCCCCTTCTTATTTGGTCATTGCCCTTATCACTTCTTACCATTGAAAAAGCTTCCTAATTAATCCCTTTTTCCAGTCTCTCCCCTTCCCAATCCATTCTCAATACAGCTGCCAGAGATTTTGGGTTTGTGTGCATGTGTGCATGTGTATTCCTAAAGCACAGATCCAACCACATCAACTCCTCTATTCAAGAAATCATGATAATCTCTAAGATGAAATACAAATCTGCCTGGCATTTAAAGCCCATCCTAGCCATGCTCCCTTTTCTCTCCAGATGGGCCTGACACCCTCCTGTGATCACCAATCCCCCTCCCCACACTCTACATTCTTTCCAAACTGGCCTAACTTGATGTTCCCCATACCCAACATTATTCCTTCTGCTTCCTCCTTTTTGACCAGCTGTCCTCCATTGCCTGGAATGTTTGTACTCCTCACCTCTCTGCCTCTTAGAATTTGTAACCTCCTCAAAGTTCAGTTCAAATGCCCCCTTCTACGTAAGAAGTCTTTCCTGATTTTCCCAATTTTCTCCAGTTGTTAGCCCCACCCCATCCCAGCAATTACTTTGCATATTTTTGTTGTTTATTTGTATAAAATCCCAGTTCTGACCCTCCCCCAGTAAAATATGGGAAAATTCACTAGACACAAGATTTATTTTGTTGCGTATCTCTACCTAGTAGAGCGTCTGGCACATGGTAGGCATTTAATAAATGCTTGTTGAATTAAAATGCTATAGAATCTCTCACTGCTCACAGTTTGTCTCTACCTAGGATGTTCCAGTAGTACCTGAAATGCAACATGTCCAAAACTGAGCTTATTATCTTTCCCCCTAAATTTGATGTCACTGTTTCTTCCTGTGGCATGACCATTCACTTTTCTCCCATTTCCATACCCTTTGGTTTATCTTCAACTTTTTTTTCTATGGAATGTCTAGGCTTCTCCCTATGCCTGGCTGAACACTTTAGAGTCTTTCTTGATTCCGCTTGTCAGTAATGATCTTCCTTCTTGGAACTCACATGACACTTGGTTTTACAACTCTTTAGTGTGCTTTAATTGACATTAATATCAACACAGGCAATCAGGTGACTCAGTGGACTAGAGTGCTTGTCTTAGTATCAGGAAGACCTCAGTTCAAATTAGACCTTGGGCACTCAATGTCTCTGTGACCCTGGCCAAGTTACTTGTCCTCTCTCAGCCTCAGTTTTCACATCTTTAAAAATGGGAATAATAACAGCAGCTAGCTCTCAGGATTATTGTGACACTCAAATGAGAGAATATCTAGAAAGTACTTTATAAATAAAGAACCATATAAAAGCTAACTATAATTATAATTATCATTGGGTAATATTATATATTATGGGGACCCATTCTTTTCTCATATATCCAGTAGACTATAGCACAATGGTCACCACAAAATAGGCACCTTTAACAAATGAATTAAAATGAATAACAAGAAAAATAATTTTTTTATTCTAGAAAAGAGGTTACTCTATACTATGATAACAAATGCTAGAAAATATACCCTTTATTATGAAAAAATTGACTCTTCAGAAGGTTTCAACATGACCTAAAATAAATATTCCTAAAGGCATCTAATTCATCTTTCCCTAATACTGTTATTAACGGAACAATTTTTCAATTACTAGGCTTCCCTCAGTACACCAATTCCTAGAGGAAGGTACCACATCATCCTGGTTTTCATGTTAATTATTATTCTTGCTTTTGACCTACAGAAGAGTATTTTGTTTCACACATTAGTCTCTGAGTTATTAACAGTCAGTTAATTTTCTGAGGATCTTATGACATCTGAGTAAATTGACAATTGGATTTTCAGCTATGCAATCGTGAGTGACCAGAAGATGAGAGATGGGTGACCTAAAGAATCAATTACTAAAAGTTGACAGCAGTAAAACAGCAGATTTGAGACTCCTTTAAAATTCATATTTACTATGTGTGCATAATATATTCTAAGTGTTATCTGTGCGTGTTCATCCTTCGTTGCCAAAGAAGACCATGTCATCAGAGAAATAGTGACATGACTTGCACTTAACTTTGTTTTGAAGTGTTATCTACATAAATTCTGAATCCTATGCAAGAATCTCTCAGAACCTAAAACATCTGGGCCAACGCTTCCCACTGATTCGTGATTAAAAAAAATAGAGACTCATATTAATGATATCTTAAACCAAACATAAAATGCCTCACAAAATGAGAACAACTTGATTATTTTCTCTTTGAGATGATCCATGCCACCGGCCTACTCCATTACTCTGAATTGACTACCAAACATCCAATTAAAATAGAAAAAAAATAGCAATTTTTAAGTAAATAATATCATTCACTTACTTCATATTTAATTCCTGATGGTCCTTGAACACTTTAGCTATAAGTCTTCCAGCGATATGATCTGCTCGCTTTGCCAAAGCCCTGATTAATTCTTCACAATGCAGTTCAAATATTCCTAAGCGAAGGACCTGGAACATGAGTATGAAAATTTCAGTCACTAAGAAATATATTATTGCATTTTAATCAGTATTTCTCAGTATTGTCTTGTATTACCAATTTAATCTGGTCTAATATTAGATTTTCTTTAAACATTTGACTTAGTAAAGCTATTTGGAGGGCATGCCTCTGTGTTTAGCAATTGTGTCCTTTTGAATCCTGCCAAAGAACTTAAACTTAGGTACATTCACTTATTCCAATACTTTGAAGAACATAGTTACTGATACAGAAAACTTGTAAAATTTATGTAGAAAGCAATGAATTCTCTTGATTGATGGAGGGCACAGAGGAAAAGAGCCTTGATGGTAAATGATGCATATCCTTTTACCAGCAGAGGAACAATTATTTGTATTATAGTATTTCCTGACTAAGGAACCTTAGAAATTGGAACCCTAGTGAGATTCTCACTACTACTTCATGTGTACTTTAAGTTCTAACTATAAGAAAAGTAGAAGAAAAAAAGTCCATTCAAAGATCTAACTTGCATTATTTACCTTTCTAGATGTATACTGTATCTCCTCACTTAGTTTTTGGAATTTTCGAATTTCTTTTATAGTTTCCTCATAATTATGATCTTCCTCAAGATATTTATCAATATCACGGTCAGCTTGTCTGTTAATCAAGAAATCATACTTATCATAATATTTCAGATGTTCAGTGGGTGCAACACTTTCAGCAAGAATCACGTCCTTAATCTTTTGTTGGTGCTCATTTAATATTTCCTCCAGAATGATGGGCCTCAAGGTTGTTGACTGGGATTTACTTTCCTGGTTGGTAAGGAACACAGATCTTAGTTCTACATTATCATTTATCACTTATAGCATTTTATTCCACAAACATTTATTTTATTGGACACAGCAGAGTGAAGCTGAAAGGATGCAAGATTTGAAGTCCAAAGACTTATATTCAGACTCTGGTGCTACTACTTTTCTATATGGCTTTGAGAAAGACATTCAATTTATCAGTCTCCTCATCTTCAAAATGAGAAATCTAGACTACATAATTTCTAAGGTCCTTTCTAGTTCTAAATCTAAGATTTTATGCTGGATGATCCTAAAGACTTAGTATATTAAAGGCAATGAGCTAGGGTCTCAAAGAGATAAAAAGAAAAAATAAGATATGGTCCAATCCTCATAAAGCTTTCAAGCAGGATTTAGAACTGGAGGGTTGATTGAGAAATCATTCAATCTGATCCTCTCATTTAATATTTATTTTTTCTGTTATTATGACTGGGTCAAATTTTCAAGTTATACCATAGGATACTTAGTTAATTTTTTTTATATTTGCTCCAGGGGATATTCTGTAATTGACTCATAAACAATTCTAGTAAAAACTCAGACTCTCAATCAAAAATGGCCAAAGCTATAATGACACCCTGAGATCCTAAAGAGAAAAAGAAGTAGACCCATCAAATAATGCCATCAAATCCTGCCTGCTTTGAGAAGGGACTGCCATATTCTGCTTTTGAAAATTAACATGTGCTGCGGTGGCAGACTTGATTAATTTTCATTGGAGAAAGTGGAGACTAGGAGTAATAGAAATTTTATAAAAGACACAGTTACTGTCTTCAAGGAGCTTATAGTCTACTGGAGTATAACACAAGAATGGGTCACTATAATATATAATATTACCTAGTAATAATTATAATTATAGCTAGCTTTATATAGTGCTTTATTGTTTCACTGAAGTGAAACAGAGCAAGCAAACATTGTTCATTTACTTAAGAATTCCTACAGTCTTCACATGAGATAACTGCTATTAAAGATATAATGGTAGTTCAACATAACAAGGCAAAGAGGGAGGGCTGCTGATGTCTACATTGTCTAAATGTAGAGCTAACTACAGATCATTCTGGTACCTAGTCATATAGCTTGGTTGGTTTTCATTAGTCTAAATGTACATTCATGAGAAAGCTGATTTTTAAAAATCTATAGGGGCAGCTAGGTGGTATAGTGGAGAGAGCCCTGGCCCTGGAGTCAGGAGGACCTGAGTTCAAATCTGGCCTCAGACACTTGACACTAGCTAGGTGAACTTGGGCAAGTCACTTAACCCCAACTACCTCACCTCCCCCTCCAAAAACAAAAACAAACAAAAAAACCCCCCAAAATATAGAATCTGTTGCAGAAAAAAAGATTTAATTATTAATGCTATGATATCAAAATACTCATTAAAAAGGAATACAGATTTTTGCATGGCCTCTCACAATCTTCAAAAAAAAAAAAAACAAACCAACCTGAAACTCTTCAGTCTTACTCTTTAACATCCCTCCATAATTAGCCTCACACTACCTTTCTACTATCTCTTACTGCTCGGCTACATAATCTGCTTTTACCAAAATTCAGTGTAATCAAAATATGTCTTCCATTTTACGGCCTCTGTGCTTGAGTTCCCTTCCCACCACTCAGATGCACACCTATACATACAATGTTTTTACCTGTGTTCTGAATTCTGCCTATGTTACAAGGTTCACTTCAAATCTTCCCCACTCAAGGAACCTTTTCCAATCCACGCTACCCTACAGTGAGTTCTCCTTTCTCTCTCTATACTCATAGCTCTTGATGTCTTCATTATTTAGTCGGTGCTTATTAACCCTTGGCACACTTACTATTTCACATGAATGTGTCTTCATTCCTTAATAAAATGTAACCTGTTTGAGCTTAATGAAAGGGGTCTTTTTAGCCCTAGTAGCTAGCATGATGTACCTGATACAAAGAAAGTGATCAATGAATATGTTTGTCGATTGCTTCTCAAACTTTTATTATATCTGCGGTCTTTTGAGACTTCCTAATTGTACTTGTCTTTATTTTACTGAAATAATTGAAATAATAGATTTGACTGTTGATATATTTATTATAGCTAGACTGAAAAAACAAATATATAAAAGTCTATTTTTAGTGATAAGTAAGGGAAACAATATGTATTCTAGTTTTGTGTTTAATAAATTTAAATAATGTTTTTCAATCTTCTTTTACGTCTCCAACAAGTTATAGCTCATCCTTTGCTTTAAAAGACAAGATAAACTGGCAGTTATTTTAAAATTTAGTGAGTTCTGTTCCTTGGTCACAATGGTTTTGAATCACTATGTTCTATTCAGAAACCCCAAATAAAACAGGACATAGACAACTTGGACAGAGTTCAAAGGGGAACGACAAATATGCTTAAGGGCTTAGGAAATAACAAGCATGAGCAAAGGTTTAGGGGAAAAGTCTAAGAGAAAACTTAATAACTAGGCTTAAACTACAATGGGAATCAAATTTATTAAAAGGAATTCTACTGTATCATATGGGTTGTAAGCTTGTCTTTCTAAGCATGAGATACTCCTAAGATAGAGAATGTATGGTTTAAGTGTGTTTTACTATGTCTCTTCCTTTCTAATTGGTTGTATGTACCCAACCATTTAGCACTTTGTTATAGACAATCTTACTCTCTAATTGCTGCAAATCTACAGTCTTGTGGGATTTTTTTTTCCCTGGAGATAGAGACTGAGCCTTACATTGCCTTTGTATCACTCATGACAACTAATAGCATTAGATACATTCTTCACTCAATAAATATTGAATAGCATTATTCTAGGGATAAAAGAAACTATATTTTCAGAAGTACTATAAAACCAGATTTATTTCATAGTGACGGATTTTCTTCCCTAGGATTTCTATAACCAGGTCATAAAATTAATTTTTTAATTAATTTAAAAATTTTTAATTTATAGGCATGTAGACAGTCTGTTCAAAGGCTCAGAAATCAGAGATGGAATCTCATATTTGAGAAAGAACAAGGAGACCAGTTTGACTGTGAAATATACCTAGAGAAGTAGGTTGGGGCCAGATTAATGGGCTCTAAATGATTAGCTCTTTATTGTACATTATCAATGAGAACCGTTAGAATATTTGTTGAAAAGTTTATATATCAAGTATTAGAAATAAAATTGTGCTCAACTTCTTTTTATTTAAAACATGAAATTTTTAAAAATTCTTTAAAATGAATAATTTTTTATCATCTTACCACTTCTATTTCCACTATTTATTGCTCATTTTAAAACTGCTATTTGGTTATATTCTAGTCTCATCCTCCAACCCAGAAATCAGACTTCTACCCTGGGTCCCTGGGTTTCTGATTGGGTAAGCATTCACCACACCCGCCTGGACCTAGACCTACCATGATGACCCATCTATCTTTAAGGTTTCCCTTCTTCTGTACTCCAGTGTTCACTTTCAAGCCATTAGTCAAGCTTCTGTCCTGCAAGCCTGGGCTTCTGATCAGTATAACATATATTAAATAGTAACACTGTAAGTAAAGTTAATGAAAAACAAGGTTTGCTTTACAGAAGTTAACTTGAAGTCAACTTTTCTAGAACACATGTATTCTACAAAGCATAGGATACCTATCGTTCTTCCATAGTAATGATGTCATGTTATCTAACTAAGCTGCATGGCATTAAACTGATTGTAAAAAGCGAAATATATGAATTACTTACCCATTTGGCATACAATTTAGTCTCAACCCTTGGTATAAGACTGACGGCCTTAATCATGACCTCATAAATATTTAGAAAAATTGCTTGATAATCACTAAATTCAGGTTCAAACTTAACAGTTTCATTATCAAGGATCAATCTTGTTATAAAACCTGGATGCTCATAAGCTCGCACAGAATCCTTTAAAAAAATGTTTAAAATAGGTTCGCTTTAGTGCCAAAATCACAAAGAAGTCAAATCATTAAAACCATAAAGTACAAATTTAAATCCTGAAGCACTTGTCATAAATAGCATATCCTAGGAAAGGATATTATGTAAATGAATAACATGTTCAAAAATGTTTTATAAGCATAATTATTATAAAACTAACATCTTGATTTTAGATACTTTAAATTTTGTAAAAATAGATCGTAAAATAAATCTATTTTATTTTACTAACCATTATAGGAGTCTAAGAAGAATGAAAAGTATCTGAAACTACCTACATAAGTTCACTTATGAACATCATGTCCTACTTTCAGTAGAATAGCTAACTACTCAATTCCTCATGTTATCAGAAAGCTGGAGTAGAAATAAGAATAAATTATTAAAAAATTTTCCCCATAAAATCAGCATTTTAAAGGAAAAGAAGCTCATTCTTAAATCCTAATGCTCGGTATCAAGTGGCTATTTGCACTGTTTCTCTAACTGGAAAGATTTTGTTCTCTCCTAGAAGATATAACCAAGGATGCATAATTTTCAAAGATGTTGCAGGAAGTCATTCAAAAATTCCCAAATACACAAGAATGCTAGTGAGACAAACAGTTTAGGAAAGGGAAGAAGGTGAAGAAGTTTATGCCAATAGGAAAAAAGTAGAGGAAGGGATTGAAAAAAAAGGAAATAATAAAAGAAAAAGAGGGAAAAAGTTATAAATGTCTTGCACAGATCTGTGTCTTACAGGACAACCTTCAATGTTATGGGAACTACCCCTTTGCCTCTGTGAGAGAATGAAATCCCATTCCTTACTAACAGTTTGTCAGTATAAATAGTCATTATGGAAAAGCTCTGCAGATGTCCAACTAGTCTGAAGCTGTGCCTCAAGTTTTCCTACAATTAAAAAGTGAGACCATGACCCTAAGTAATCAGTCTATCATTTGGCATTATCATTTATTTACAATAATGCTCAATTATTGTTGCTTTATGAGCATTGGCTGTACCAGTTTTACCAGTCAGGGAAATAGGTCAAAATCCTTTTCAGAGGCAAAATCTAGGTAATATTTCATGCAAAACTGTGGATAACTAAGTATAAGGGTATGACCATTAGTGATGCCTACTTACCGGCCTTTGTACAATTAAATCTGTAAAGTCCTGCATTGATTCCAGGGCTAAGCTCTGCAGCTGTATAGTCATCAAAGTTGCAGCACAGTTGAAGAAAGCTTCCAGTTTTGCACTGCTACCGCTAGTGGGTAACTGCTTTTTTTTATTGCCCTGGTAATAAATATTCTGGATTTCTGGAAACCATCTTAAAAAAACAAAGAAATTTCTTAAGATGTCTAATATTTTCAATATCCCACCTTGTAAGCTACATATCAATCATACCTTTTGGACAATTAAGACTTCACAGTGACACAATTGAGGAACTTTCACCTCTGATGAATTAATAAGTACTACAAAGTGTATGAAATAGCACGCTTTATTACTAGTATAAAAGAATGTTATATTGTCACTTGATTTTAATTCAACAACTTGTACACTTAAGTACTTGAGTAAGGCTCTTTTCTGGGTTCTGGGGATACTATTATCTGTATAGCTAAAAACCACATTGGGAACAAATGATATACCACAATCTTAGGGATCAAGTCCAAAGCTTTGATGAAATTAATTGCTAGGATATAACAATGTAGAGCATCCAAAAAGAGGTCAGTCACTAAACATATATTAAGTATTAACCACTCTGTGCTCAGCACTATACCAAGAGCACTGGAGATACATAAAGAGGCAAAAGACAGTCCCTGCCTTCAAGATAGGACTGATAAAAGAGGAGCAACCCCAATAAGGACCAAACTTGAAGCTAAAGTCAAAGTTGGCAATTAGTATTATATTGTAGTTTACGGTTTCACAAGATATACAGATTAAAGAGAATCAAAATGAAGATGGTTTCTTCAATAAGGCATAAAATTATTAGGAATTTGATAAAGTGCATGCCAAATGCTGGTGGTTTTTGGATCTAATAAAATAAGAGAGATGGGGCATAAGCAGGAGACCACCAGAGTTGGTTCCTTGATATTTGTATGTATTAAGATGATTTAGCAGAATCAGAACAGCATAGGAAAAAGCTGGTCATGGGATAAGAAGATCTGGGTTCAAGTTTTGCCTCTAACACATATTGGCTCTTTGACCAGGGTGAATTGCTTAAATTCATTGAGTACCAGGTATCTTTCCAATACTAGAAACTGCAGAAAAGTTGCCAACCTGCAGTGGTAGAAGGAGTTATCAGGTAATCAAATAAATTCTATCCTTAATATATATCAACCACATATATACATCCTATGACTTTCTTTAAACTGTAATAGAAATCATGGTATCAAGAAATATACTGAATCTTAACTGTAACACTATCTGTTTGAATGGATTCAATAAACAGAAGATGAGTATTGAAACCCAATCAAAAAAGTTAAATTACTGAAACGCCCAAAGAACCTCATTATGCGGTCTCAAGATGTGGCCCCTAAGAACAAGTATTTATCATGAAGAAATAATACGTACTATGTATAAAATAAAAAATTCTATAATATAATCCGTCTACATTTCAATTTAACTAGCAATAGAAACATTTACCAAAAGTAAATTTGATTTTCATATTTTAACTGGATTATTTCAAATAAATTTTATTGCCTTTGACAAAAGACTATTGCAAGACGCTCTGTTATTCATTTTATTCCCTTGTTAAGTGGTCTTAATTATTTTAGTTCATTGAATGTTATCATCAAAAAATTTTCAAAAGAAAATCTTGTGAAAATAATTTTAAAATGATAAAAATAACCAGAAAATTATGAAAATAAACAATTACTTTAAATTACCTCAAGTGCCAAGGGAGATAAGAAAATATACTGCAAAACATGAATTCAAGTTACACTTCTACTGTACAACACAAAGTCACACCAGAGAACTACTGACTTTTCTGCTAAAAGCAGTGAGGGGAAGGCAGACACAAGAAAAACATTTTGTTAGTAAGGTAAAGGGAAGGAGATTACATGCTTGAATTTATTGAAACTACAGTTCTACAAATGCCACTCTTGAACAGTTTGCTGGTGTTCATTGACTGTTTGCTAACATGTCATCAGCACATGCCAGCGGGGAGCGGGGGAATCCACCAGGAATGAGATAAGCAGCAGCCATTGTGTGGAAAGTGCTTCAAAACTGAATTCTGAGAAGACTTCGGAGTAAATCTGAAAATTCCAGATTCTCCAAACTTCCTCCACAAACAAATAGGACATTTCCACAAAATGAAAGCAGAGTAGCAAAAATGAAGAGGGAAAGTTATAGTCCTAAGACAACTTGAGAGGATCTCAGGAAAGACAGAACCTCCAGGGGCTGAGGTTTGGCCAGACCTTTGAGCCTGCTCCTGTAAGTCAACAAATAGCAGACCCTGGGGGCAGCTGCACTGGAAAGTAGACTAGACATTAAGAACTTTCAACTCTTGACTTCCACCTAAAGAACAGTGTGTGAGAGTCAGAAGGCTGAGGGGTGAAGACTGAAGGACACCCTGCTGTTTCTGAACACCAGGCCTGGAAGAGCTGACCAGAAGGGATTCCTGGCTGAGACCGTGACAAGGACTTAAGTAAGTACAAACCTTGTGAGCGTGATACTCCAGGGACCAAGAGCATTTTCGGGAAAGTATGGCTAGGGGAGGAGAGGAGTCCCTGAGGTTTGGTCCCTGGACAGAGTTCAGAAAATAGCAGTAAGGAGGACCTGAGACCTAAGGAACCATTCCCCACTCTAAGTAAACTAGAGATTAAAACCTGATTACAATAATATGATAATAAAAATGAATAAGCAAGTGAAAAAGAACCCAACTATAGCTAACTACTATGGTGTAAAAGAACATCTGGGCTCATTTTTAAAAAAAGCCATTTCTACCACAAAGAGTCACTAAACAAACGATGGTTACAAGTCCAAAAAAGAGTTCTTGCAGGAACTTAAAAAGGAATTAAAAAATCAAATAAAAGAGACTGTGGAAAAGGAAAAAGTAAAATAAAAGCAATCCAAGAAAATTACTAAAAGAAAGTTAACTGGAAAAAGTGGTCCAAAATTTTAAAAAAGAAAATAACCTCCTGAACACTGAAATTAGGCAAGAGTGATATTTTAAGACACCAAGAAATAAAAAAACTAGAAGAGAATCTAAAACATCTCATTAGAAAAACATCAATCCAGAAAACAGATCAAGGAGAGATAATATAAGAATTGCTGAACTACCTGAAAGTTATGGTCAAAAAAAAAGAATCTTGATAAAATATTACAAGAAATTTTTAGGAAAAATTGCCTGAAGTTCTTCTAGAAGATAAAGCAGAAATAGAAAAATTCACCACCTGAAAGAGATCCCAGGAAGAAAATTTCAAAACTTGCAGGTTAAGGAGAAAATATTGCAAGCAACACCATAAAAAAAATTTTTTTTAAAACTGTGGACATGCAATAAAGATTTCAAAACTAGCAGCTTCAACACTAAAAAGCCTTAGGTCTTGGAACATTATATTTCAAAGAACAAAAGAACTGAATTATGACTAATAATAATTTACTCAGCAAAGTTGAGCATCATCCATAATGAAATAAAATGGATATTTGACAAACTGACAGACTTTCAGGTATTTGTGACAAAAAGATCAGAACCCAATAGAAAATCTGATACAAAAATCCAGAAGAAATTTAAGGAAAATATTAAAGATAAGGAATTCATTAAGGGTCAAACCATTTATATCTTATATGTGAAAATGTTATCAGTATTCTTAAGATGGTCATCATTACTAGGGTAGTTTGAAAGAAAAGTTAGGGCTGAGTTGTATATGATGGGATTATTCTAAAAAACAAAATTGTATAGAAAAAGGTAAAAAGGAACAATTATCTCATAAAAATGGGGTGTGAAAGAACTGATGGAGCAGGTAGCAGTGGAGGGCTAGTAGTATTGAAATCTCACTCATCAGATCTGGGTTAAAGTGGGAACAATACATACATCTAAAAGAGTATAAAAATCTTCTAAACTTCTAAAGAAGTAAGAGGACTAGGGAACAGGATAAGGGTGAATGAGCTAAAAAAAAGAAACCATGCAAACAATCAATAACTTCATTAAAGAGAATGACAATAATGAGACAATGTATCAATGTATGGGATATAGCAAAAAACAATAATCAAAGGAAGATTTATATTATGAAAAGCTTACATCAATAAAGCAGAGAAAAAGCAGACCAATGGATTGAGTATGCAGTTAAAAAAAAAAACTAGAAAAAGAACAAACAAAAATCCCCAATAGACACTAAATTAGAAATCCTAAAACTTTAAAAGCGAGATTAATAAAACTGAGGAAAAAACCATTGAACTAATAAATAAAAAATGAGTTAGTTTTATGAAAAAAATAATAAAATAGATAAAACTTTGGTTAGTTTGATTTGAAAAGAGACAAAAAGCCAATTCAATAGTGTTAAAAAGGAAAAGGGTCAATATACCACTAATACAGATGAAATTAAAACAATTATAAGGATTATTTTGTCCAATTATATGCCAGTAAATTTAGAAATTTAAGTGAAATGGACAGATATTTACAAAAATATAAATTTCCTAGATTAGAAGAAAAAGAAACAGAATATCTAAATAGACCTATTTTGGAACAAAATCAAATTTAACAGGCCATAAATGAACTTCCTAAGAAAAAAAGCACCAGGATTACAGAGATTTACAAGTAAATTTCATCAAACATTTAAAAATCAACTAATTCCAATATTAAATAAATTATTTGAAATAATGAAGAAGGAATCCTACCAAACTCCTTTTATGAAATAAATAGGATGCTGATACTTAAACCAGAAAAAGTAAAGACAGTAAAAAAAATTATGAAACAATTTCATTGATGAATATGGATGCAAAAATCCTAAATAAAATACTAGCTAAAAGATTACAACAATCACAAAGATCCATACATTATGACCAAATGGGATTTATATTGGGAGTGCAAAGATGGTTTAACATAAGGAAAACTAACATAATTGATTAGATCAATAATAAGATTTTTTAAAAATCATTATTAATTCAATAGATGCAGAAATAGCTTTTCATAAAGTACAACATTCATTTCTGTTAAAAAAATGCTTGATAAATGCATTTTTCCTTTAATTGATAAAAACTATTTACCTAAAACCATCAGCAAGTATATTTGTAATGGGAATAAGCTAGAAGCCTTTCCAGTAGGTGTGTGAAACAAGGAAGCCCACTGTCACTAATGCAAATCCTGTGGCAATCCTAGCAATAGCAATCAGAAGAGAGAAAGAAATGAAAGGAATCAGAATGTGATGATATACTTGGAAAATTCTAAAAAGACAACTAAAAAGTTATTTGAAACAATAATTTTAGCAAAGGAGTAGGATATAAAGTCAATCTATATAATTCATCAGCATTCCTATATATTACCAAAAAAATCCTGCAAAAAAACATAGTAGGAGATTTAAAATAACTCTAGACAGCATAAAATACCTGGAAGTATACCTGCCAAAACAACCGAAGAACTATTTGAACAAAATGATAAAAAATATTTTATACAAATAAAATCAGATTTAAGTAATTGAAGAAATATTAACTTTTTGTGGGCAGGCAGGGACAATATAATTAAAATGACAATTTTTACTAAGCTAATTTATATATTAAATGGAATCCCAATGAAATTACCAAAAATTATTTTACTGAAATTTAAAAAAATAACAAAATTCATTTGAAAGATGAGAAAGTCAAAAATATCAAAAGAACTAATAAAAAAATGTAAAGGAAGGAGGTTTACCAGAACCAGATCTTAAACTGTACTACAGGGCAACAATTATCAAAACTCTCTGGTACTGACTAAGAAATAGAAAGAGATCAGTGGAACAGAGCAGACACACAATTTACAGCAGCAAAAAAAATATAGCAATCTTTTATTTGACAAGTATAAAGATTTAAGTTTGAGGGATAAGAATTTATTATCTTATAAAAAATTGTTGGGAAACTTGAAAGCAATCTGGCAGAAACTGAGCATAAAGCAATATCTTATACCATTTATAAGATGAAAATGGATTCATGACCTAAATATAAAGAGAGATTACAAGGAAATTTTAAGAATAAGAAATAAGAAGAAGAATCAGATTATGGAGAGGTGAACAATTTATAATAAACAAGAGGTAGAAAGCAATGAGAGGTAAAAAATGGATCATTTCAATTACATTAAATTAAAAGGCTTTTGTACAAGTAAAACAATGTAGCCAAGATCAGAAGGAAAGCAGAAAATTAGGGGAATAGGTTTATAGATATATGTTCAGATAAAGATGCCATATCTCAAATATATAAAGAACTTTGTCAAAATCTATAAGAATACAAGTCATTCCCCAATAGCTAAATGGTCAAAGGATATAAACAGACAGTTTTCCAAAGAAGAAATCAAAATAATTTATAGTCATGTAAAAAATGCTCTAAATCACTATTAGAGAAACGCAAATTAAAACAACCTTGATATATCATTTCACATCTATCAAATTAGCTGAAATGACTGAAGGGGACGGTGACAAATGTGGAAAAATTGGGACACTAATTCACTGTTTGTAGAGCCGTGAACTGACCCAACTATTTTGGAGAGCAATCTGGAATTACGTCCAAAGAGTTATAAAACTGCCTATACCCTTTGACGCCGCAAAATTCCTAAGTCTGTTTCCCAAGATGACTCACAGATTGTTGTTGTGTGTTCGTCTTTTGTTGTCAAAGAAGACCGTGCCATCAGAGTAATGATGACATGACTTGCACTTGACTTTGTTGTGAGGGAGGGCTGTGCAGGTCACCAGCCTCGCTTCTCCTCCAGAGTCATCTGAATCCAGTGACCAGATATTCATCAGGATGACTGGAGATGACCCAGGACATGCTGGGAGACTTTGGCCCCTTTAGGCCAATATCTATTCAGGTACTCACTTGGGGTGAGGTAACACCCATTCAGTGAATAGGTCTGTTTAAGAAGTAGCCTCGGCATGGTCCCTTTAATGAGGCAAAGAACAAAAAAGACATCAGGTTGGAAGGGAAATAGCCACAGTTACTATTGATAATCACTCTTAAGCCAGGAAGTCCAGAAGAAAGCCCTTAGGCAGGGGCCAAGTGGTGTCAACTATGAGCTTCAGAGTTGAGTAGGTTTAAGGTTTTGGGAAGGGGGAAGGGAAGGGAAGGCACGGCAGGGCAAGACAAAGTAAAGAATCTAGCCAGTAAAACCCAAGTTATTTGGGCACCTTGTGGCCATCCAAATTTACCTTACTTTGGAGAGGGGAAGGAAGGGGAGAGGGAGACAGACAAGAAAGGAGGAGCTGATTTACTCAGCTAGCTGGGTCCTCAAGATAACTAGAAAAAAGGCAAAGAACTATATGTTCCAAAATATTTATAGCAGCTCTCTTTGTAGTGGCAAAGAACTAGAAGTTGCAGGGATGCCCATCAACTGGAGAATGGCTGAGCAAGTGGTAGTGTATGATTTTGAAGGACTACTGCTGTGCTGTAAGAAATGACAAGCTTGATGATCTTCAAAAAACATGGATAGACCTGCATGAAATAATGAAAAGCAAAACGGGCAGAACCACGAAAATGTGGTGTACAGTAATAGCAATGTTGTTTTAAGAAGAACTTGAAGTGACTAAGTCATTTTGACTATTATAAATACCCAATTTAATTACAAATGACATAGAGAGACCCTATCTACATTCAGAGAAATAACTAATAAACAGAAGGATTTATAAAAAGTTTTTACATATATAGATATATATACACACATACATATGTTATATAAATTTATGTGTGTATGTATACACACACACATACATACTTGTGTTTAATGGCAGCCATTCTCTAAGGTGGGGGAGGAAAGAAAAAAAGGGGGAAAAGGATATAACTTTATTACATGTTTCAAAGGAAAAGCAAGTTGTACATAGCAGATTTGCAGTTTCCTGCACAATCATCTTTTTTTCTGTCCTATGTTATGGAAATGCTTGCTTTATTTCTTAAAGAATAAAATAAATAAATAATTTTTTAAAAAAAGAAAGTGGCAAATACCAAACACACCCTGAAACTAGACCTGGGTACAAGTTCTGGCTCCACGATTTACTGAGTAGGGAATGCTGCTTGAACAAGTTGTCTTAGAGTCATTGTGAGAATCAAATGGGATAACGAACGCGAAACATTTGCAACTCCAAAGTACTAGAAAAATTAATGGAATTTTTAGTCTTTATCATATCAAAGACTTAGGAAAAAACACTAAGCCTAACAAAATTAAATCCTAACAAAATTAAAATGGTGACTATTTGTTTAGACAAAGAACGAAGATACAGCTAATATTTAAAGATAGAAAAGTTAGAAAAGTTCTGTTTATATTTCTATTATAAAGTACAATATTTTTCATCTTAAGTAAAATTTTGCAAAATCAATATTGATATCAATATAATCAGATGCTGAATGAACCTGGTTTCCTTCTCTGAATCTGCTTCTTAAAATATGTACAATTCAAATGTAATTATAGAATATCAAATATTTATATATGTAAAAAATATTAACAAAGTTAGGGTATCTTACTTTAAGTAAATCTTTAAAAAAAATAAATAAATAGGGCAGCTAGGTGGTGCAGTGGGTAGAGAACTAGTCCTGGAGTCAGGTAGACTCATCTCCCTCGGTGCAAATCTGGCATCAGGCTGTACTAGCTGTACAACCGTGGGTAAGTCATTTAACCCTGTTTGCCTCAGTTTCCTCATCTGTAAAATGAGCTGGAGAAGGAAATGGCAGACCACTTCAGTTGCTGTTTGTCCTTTGTTCTTGAAAAGGTTGGAGACAAGCAATTGAATTGAAGTGAGGGGGAGCTGTGCAAACTCACCTCACTCTCTCCTCCAGAGCCGTCTGAGTCCAGTGCTAACATATACATCAGAATGACTGGAGATGGCCCTGATGCAGGGGGAGATTTTGGCCTTTATAAGCTAAAGTCTTTAACAGGTGTCAGTCTGACTGAGGCAATGCCCTTTCAGTGATTAAGGCTAGGTATGAAATGAGGCAGATGATGACCTCTTTACCTAGTTGAAGTAACGTGGGAGGAGAAGACCCTCAGGGCTTCTGGCCAAAAGTATTCACTCTGAAGCAATCAGAGCTAAATTATGAGCGAATGGGGCAGAGAAAAATCCAAATGCAGTCTCAAAGACTTGGACGCAACTGAACTAACACCATCAGCAAAAAATAAATGTTAAAAAAGAGGCCTAGTAAATATTTTGCTAATTGTTCTTTTCTGCTGTGTACATGAGCTGAAACTTAATCTTTACTGGACACATGCTTTAAGATTTTTTCAATTTACATATAAATTTACTAGAATAAATTGGGATTAGGAGAGCTATTGGGTGTCACCATGCTTATTCTATTTCCAGACAGGACCACAAATATATTACTAAGGTGGCTATCAAAATTACTTTGAAAGGCTTTTGGTAATGTATTCTAGAGCCTTCTTTGATTACTCATTCCACTGTCCAGTATTCACATTAGCACCTACTTCCTTAGATCAGATCCTTCAGCAAGAATTTAGGAATATTTTTTCATGTTCTGTCCTCACTAGAGATACATGCAACTCCCTTATAATAAGTTTACATGTATTTTAAAGGTGGTAATTGTTTCCTACCTGCCTTTCTGTCTATAAACAAAACAATTCTTTTCCCTTACATTCACAAAATTATAATTTGAAACAACAGCAACAAAAACCTGTTCTTTCAAGCCATGCATGAGTGCTTTCTATGTAGAAAAAATAAACAGAGGTCTACCATTCTACAAAAAAAGACAGTCTCTTACTGAATATTCTTGGAAGATAATTTCCAAGCAGTTGTTGAAAAACAGATAAGGTGGTACTTGGTGGCATATGTCCTTCATTACCATTGGTGAGACAACTTATGATTCACAAACTGAACGTTTCAGTTTTTAATCTCACCTACCAGGGAGAATTGAGTTTATTATAGTGTTTGAAAACAATTATGATCAGCAACAGTAACTTTTTGGATGTGGAACCATCTAAAAGATGAGGAAGAGGAAGCTATTGTTCTTTAAATCTTATCTCAGCTGAATTGGAAATTCCATAAAGGCAGGTTCTTTTTTCCTCTGTTACTTTTTCTCTACTCTTATCTGCAAACAGCAATAGCCTAGTGACTTGTATACAGTAAATGTCCAGGAAGTTTTTATTGATTGAAGATCCATAGCTTCTCTGAATTCTTGGCACCTATCTCATCCCAAGGAACTACTATTAACAGAACAGGGGTAGAAACAGAGGACGGCAACCAGACCACAACTATTTTAACAATCCAATTCAATTTCTATGCAATCACAGTATCAGGGAAACATCTGGATAGTTAGAATCAGAGACATAACTATGGGGAAGTAACTGGGACACTGAATTTCGAGAGCGCTGACAACACTTTAGTCCTTTGACAACATAGAAACAACCAAACCTTACACATCATTAGCAAGAAGTATTAGTTAAAATGCAAAGCTCCTCTAATATGGAGTGACCTACCCAGCAGCAAACTTACAATGTTGTCCCTCCCCAGTAAGAGCATCCACAATCTTCCTACCACTGCTCGATTATGAGTACATTATTTTCTTGCTGCTACTTTGAAATGTGGTTTGAGGTTAAAAATTCTTAATTTTGATTTTAAATAAAGCAAACTCCTTACAGGCATCCACATTAACAAATTGCTACAAAGGTTTTTTTTCTTCTTAAAGCCATGCTATCTCCCACATTCTGAGCAGAACTGATTTGAATTTTTAAACAAATTATGTTCTGAATTATCATCTGAATAAAATATAATACCCTTCTGGAACAATTTTTTTCTTTTAAATAGAACTAACAAATATAAGTTATTCTTTGTCCAATATGAAGTTTACATATTCATTCATACATTTTAAGTAGTGTCTCTTTGGCAGATTCCATGTGTTTCATGACGATGTTCTGGAAGAGTGACAACTCCATCGCCTCCTGGCGATTATGAAATTCTTCTACATCAATTAAACGTAATTTTCTGCAAGGAATAAAAATGCATACTAATGAGTAGTCATAGCTATAACTTCATCTTGTATTTGTTGATTATTCTCCTTTGTTAACATAATATTCTTAGGGAACATATTCTCAAGTTTAACCAATAAGATTATATTCTTAATCATGCCTTTTTATCAGTTTTTGTATAAACTCCAGGAGGTATTCATCACTGCCAAAATTTAGACAGTTCAAGATTGTAAGAGCATAAGATTTATGGGTGGTGCTTTCTCACAGGTTTTCAGTCTTTTTCTAATAAGAAGACAGAGAATACAAAAGCTCCACTGGTGTCAACCAAAGACTAGACCCTCATCTCAAGAGAAAGGAGGGTTACCTCATCAAATCAACCACCAATATGACATGGAAAAAGGCCTTAATTAAAATAGAAGACCTACCTATATTAAAGTCTAGACTCTCCCAGTGGATATCTAATTTTTACATATCTGTCCGTGACTGTACACCATCAGAGTGAGGAGTATTTAAAGGGCATTACCCCAGGTTTATTGCTAAAGTTCTGTACTAAAAATATTTATAGCAGCTCTTTTTGTGGTGACCAAGAATTGGAAATTGAGGGGATGCCCATCAATTGGGGAATGACTGAACAAGTTGTGGTATATGAATGTAATAGAGTACTACTACTGTTCCATAAGAAATGATGAGCAGGCAGACCTCAGAAAAACCTGGCAAGACTTACATGAACTGATGCTGAGAGAAGTGAGCAGAACCAGGAGAACACTGTATACAGTAACAACATGGTGCAATGACTAACTTTGATAGACTTACCTCTTCTTATCAATGCAAGGATCTAAGACAGCTCCAAAAGACTCATGATGGAAAATACTATGCACATCCAGAAAAAGAACTATGGAGTCTAAGTACAAATCGGAGCATACTATTTGTTTTCTCTCTCTCTTTTTTTGTTTCTTCTTTCTCATGGTTTCTCTCATTGATTCTAATTCTTCTTTACAACATGACTAATGTGAAAATACATTTAATATGAAAGTATGTGTAGAGTCGATATCATATTGCATGCCATCTTGGGGTGAGGGGAGGGAGAGGAAGAAAATTTGGAACTCAAAATGTTATGGAAGTGAATGTAGAAAACAAAAATAAATTCACTTATACTTTAAAAATTTTTTAATGCTAAACAAAAAAATGTAGTTTTGTACTCCTACGTTTCCACAATATCTTCATGTCAATTCTATCCAATTTGACAAAAATATATTAAGCACTTGCTATAAAGGAAAAAGGCAAAAACAACATAAATCCAGACTCAAGGATATTATATTTGATTGGGATGATATAACACATATGCAAAAAAGCAAATATATACTGTATATAATAATGCAAAGTAATCCAGAGGAAGAAAACACTGATTAAAATCTCTACAAGCTGTCACTTGAGCTGAAAGAAGCAGAGAATTCTATAAGGCAGAGGTGAGAAATGAGTGCATTCTACACGAGGAGCCATTTACTCAAGAACACAGAAATAGGAAATAAGAAGTCACTTATGGTGAAGGGTTAGCGTACCAGTTTGACCAGAACACAGAGGACATGAAGGGTGAGAGAAGTCACAGGAAATTTTCAGGAAGTAGGTGGGAGGCTTCAAAGCTCTAAATACCAGATTGCATTTTTTTTATTCTAAAGTCAATTGGAAGTCAACTGAAGATTTCTCTTGAGGAGTAATATAACCAGATTATGTTTTAGGAACATCAATATGACAGCTGCATGGAGGATGGATTGGAGAGATGAAAGACTCAGAGACCAATGGTAAGGTTACAATAATTTAGGCAACAGGTGAGAGGGGCTCGAACTCAAGTAAATGCTGTAAGCGTAGGAAATTTTAAATGGAACACTTATGGAATATTTAAATGGAACATTAACGTTTTAACCAGGATACCACATACAGAGTTAGAAAATCAAAACACTGTCTATAGCTACTCTATACACAGCTCTTTTGAAATTTTAGAACCTCTGCTTTTTAAAAGCTGTTGAGACCTAGTGCACAGTATCAGTGCATGGCAAGGTCCAGGTTTGCTTTTCTCCATCAAGAGTCTTTGGTTCAGGTCCTGTTTTGTCCAAGAATCCTCCTATTTATCCAGAAAAATCTTCATCGTACAAGAACTCTTCTGTACTTAGAAAGCTTAGTCTAAGCATTCCTGTGTTTGATCAGGTACTCTTCTGATACTGCCAACTCACATAACCTACAGCAACCAGGTTAGCACAGGAGCTTTCTACAATTCCACTACTAATTCTGTCCACTGCTTTCTCTATGGCTACATGTTTCCCTACCCTTGTGGGGCCATCTCGTTCCCTGAAGGGGCCACAGAGCTACATGTGCTTCCCTACAAGAATCTGTGCCAATGAAAGCCCAGTGCTTACGAGCATACATAGCATGCTCTGATATAATGCCCTCCTAAAGATAAAGGAAACTAAATTATTCATATGAACAATAAAAAAGGAGAACACATAAAAACTAAAGATGGATAAAGGAAATTATCAAAAATTATTTTGCCTAATTATATGCTAATGAAAATGAGCGTTGAGAAGAAATAGAGGAATATTTATGAAACATATAAACCAAACAGATTAGCAAAAAAGGAACTAGACTTTAAATAATCCAATATTAGAAAAAGAAGTCAAAAACCCATAAATGAATTCCCAAAAGAAAAAATAAAACTCTAGGACCAGATGGAGTTCTGGTCAAAGAATTATTCATTCCAATACATCACAAATTATTTGTAACAATAAGAAGGTAGCTTTCTGGTCTCTAAGATTACAAATAGGGGCTTGATATTTAAAAGAGAGACAAAGCAGGAAAGGAAGTGGGGTAGAGGGGCCAGCATTCTTAATGAATACACATGCAAAAACTTTAAATAAAATGACATAGTGTACAACAACATCTGAGATTCTATACCATCGCTAGGTTTGAATTAAAACAAAAATTCAGGATTGATTTAACACAAGAAAGACTATAAATAAAATAAATCATTTAATTATGTAAATAATAAAAATATCTGATTATGTTAATAAATGCTGAAAAGACTTTGACAAAATTCAACAACCAATTTCAATTAAAAACTAGAAATTATAGGAATAAGTAACCTTTCCTTAATACAGTGAATAATATTTGTCTATATCCAAGAGTATGTAATGTATGTAATGGAGAAAAGTTAGAGGACTTTCTAATGAGGAGTAAAGAAAGGATGCCCATTATCACAACTACTATGTAACAGTGCTAGAAATGTTAGATATAGCAATAAGACAAAGAAAAGAAGTTGAGGCAATATTGATGGTGTACTTTTCAGATAGTTAACTAAAATTAAGTGTAATTATTAACTTCAGCAAAGTTGTAGGACACAAAAGAAATCCAAGTAAGTCATCAGCATTCTTACAATTAATCAACAAAAGTCAGTAGAGGATCTAGAAAGAAAAAATCCATTTAAAATAACTAGAAGCATTAAAATATTTGGGAATGTATCTATCAAGATTCACTGAGGGATTATATGAATACAACTATAAAGCACTCTTTGCAGAAATACAGACCTAAAAAAACTGGAGAAACATTAATTGCTCATGGGTAGGTCAAGTCAATATAATAAAAACGACAGTATTACCTAAACTAATTTATTTATTCAGTGCTTTACCAATCAAACTCCCCAAAGAATATTTTATAGAGCTAGAAAAAAGAATAATGAAATTCAAATGGAAGAACAGAAAGTCAAGAAACTGAAAAGGAATAACAGAAAAAAGTGAAAAGGAAGGAGGATCTATCATTACCTGATATAATTAATCCCTTCCATGGACTTCAATGCATCTGTAAAGCATCGATGACTATTTCTTCTTCACTTATTTGTGAAGTTTTTCAAATGGCTGCTGAGACAGGACTAAGCATGCATACAAAAGGCATTAACTCAAATCAGTTTTTCTCTTTTCTCCCTGGCTGTACTCCAGCAAGGGGGACAACCTGCTGTGGGTCTTCAGACAAGGAAGCACATGGCTCCCTGAACAAGCTTGCGTCTGGGATGGGGCTGGCTTCTGCCTAGGTTTTTTTTTTTTGAGGCAATCAGGGCTAAGTGACTTGCCCAGGGTCACACAGCTAGTAAGTGTCTGAGGCCACATTTGAATTCTGGTACTCCTGCCTTCAGCACCGGTGCTCTATCAACTGAGCCATCTTAGCGGGCCCTCTGTCCTATGTCCCTATGTCTTCTTAAAGGCCCTATGAGAGTTAAGTTTGAAAGAGCAGAGGTCCAGCTACAGGAGTACATGCTAGAGTTTGCAGCTGAGCCCTGTAAGAAGCAACCTGTTTCATCCAGCTAATGCCAGGTCCTACCAATGAGGGAACAACTCGTTCAGGGGCAAAGCCACATTTGGAAGTGAACTTCATGAAATCAGTATTTTGTGGCAACTAATTTAAATTTTACCCTATTCTCCCCAGGGACCAAGGTGGTATAGGGGAAGATGCCCCAGCTTAAAAAGATATGTTTTCTTCTGTTCTTGTTAGATTTTCTCTGTAAATATTCTTTTTGTAAAAAATAAGTGGTACAGTCATACTTACAGAGCATCTTGTGATACAGTACTATTACACAGAAATGCTATTTTACCTTCTAAGACAATCAATTAGTGCACATGGTGATCAAGTTTTTAAATTTAAAGAAATATTTATTAAGCTCTTCTGTGCCAAATACTGTGCTAAACGCAAGAAATAAAAAGTAAAGCTAAAAAATGATACAATCTTTGCCCTCGAGTAATTTACAGTTTAAGAGACTAATTTTAACAAAAAGATGATCACTATTACTTTCATCAGAGCATTTTTAACAATGGTAATAAAAGTAGGATTACTTACTTAAAAGAAGTCTGCCATAGATCTAGAACAGCAAGCATTGTAGGGTTCATTGCATTTAAATTATCTCTAATAAAACTGCAAGCTGCAAAAAAAGATTTCCTCCAAGGTTTTGGCAGAATTTCCATTCTAGAGGCAAGGAGAAAACAATCCCAAATCAAAAGAAAAAACTTTTTAAAAAAAATTCAGCATTCTCAATAATAATGGCTTTATAACATTTTAAATACAATTCAATTTAAACATATATTAAACATCTACCATGTGCACCACACCAGGTAGGAGTTGAAGGAGATATAAAGAAAAATAATATACAACAATGCCTTCCAGGAAGTTAACATTTATTAGGAAAAAAAGGTACACAAATAGCTATAATATAGAAGTAGAGCATAAATTCACAAGAGAAGTACAAAGTGTTGAGGCGGTAATATCATTTCTAGCTATAGTATACCACTAAAGGATTAATTAAAGAATTTGCATCTGAGTTGGGGCTTAAAGGCTGGGTAGGATCTCAATAAGAGCTCTCAAACAGAAATTCTGGGAAGGTCAAATGTGATGTTTTCCTTTTATGATAAAAACAGAAAATATATTACTAAATTTTTTATAATTTTTAAATGAGTATGAGGACATCTACATGTTGGCCATGATCATAGCATATATATGGCTGCCATACTCTGCAATGTAATGAAGAGGGTTATCACTTGGGAAAAGCAGTGTAGCAGCCACCTGGAGAAGACCATACTCTTTACATGCAGGAGAGTCCATTGTGAAAATAAGACTGCATGAACAAGGAAAAAGCCTCACATCTAAAACAAAACTTGCAACAAGTGGCTGTTAAAACAATGTGTCCAAAAGAAAAAAGGAACATGCAGGCATAGCAAGAAGTGCGGCAAGGGAATATGGTGGTTCCACAGCTCAAAATAAACCAAACTAGGATAGCTGTCACTATCAACATCAACTGGGGAGAGGGGTCAGGGGGGACTGTTCAGGGCTAGTGAACTTATTCTGACTATTGCGCTTTTAACTGCCCTTTCTATACTCTGAACTGGTCAGATCCCATCTACAGAAAAGAAGAATTAGGGTGATGACTGTCTTCAAGTATCTGAAGGACTCTCACGTGGGAGGGGGATCAGACTTATTTGGCACTAATGTAAATAACTAGGAGCAATGGATGGAAGTTAGAGAGAAGATGATTTTAGTTCAATGAAAGGATACATTTCCTAACAGAACTATCTAATACTAGAACAGAGTGTTTCAGGAAGTAAAGGACTATTAATGTGAAGGAATACCTTCACATGAAGGCTAGGTGACTACTTCCTGGGACACTGTAGAGGGAATTCTTGGTTGGGTGTGTTGATTGGACTAGATGGATGGCCTCTGAGCTTCCTTCTAATTCTGATATTCAGTGATGTTATAGATAAATACTGAGCAGCTTGAGAAGACCATTTACAGTATAAACCTGAAACCCATAAGCTTGCAGTTTGGGGAAATGTTTTTGCTTCTATATGGCAGGTGCATTCACAGCAATCTCCTAGACTCCCATGATGGTAGGAGGAGGAGGGGGCTACAATTAGGGGGATTAGTCTCTGAGGCAGGAGTTCAGAAGACCTCCAAAGGATTGACTCAATCCTCTGACTCTCTTTCTCTTCCTCCTTCCAGAATAAACCACCATGGTAGGGCAAAGGATTGACGTGTCATTCCAAAGTGCTGAGTCTTTCCGGCACATGTAGCCCATTACAAATGGCCAAGATAAATATGACACTGAAGGAACCCAGCTACAACAATAGTATACATGACATGTAATAGGCTCAGCTCTGGGCATGCTCCATGATGTGCACTCTAGCAGGAACTAATCAAAGGGGTGGTAACAAGGTTCCCTGATTAAATCATTGCACCTTTATTTACAAGAATCAATACTACTCCCTTGCAACCTGTCCATTTAAGTTTTGGTGCCAAAGCAGTATCTCATCTCTAATTTCACAGGAGGCCAGGTATACTGAGTTAAGATCTTATGTCTATAGATGGAAGAAAATGGAGAGATGGTATCCATCGGTAAAATTCAGAGGAGCAGTCACAGCTGATGAGATATGGCTCAAGTCTAGGATGATGAGCTTCATGCCTTAGAGTATAAACTCTAAGACAATCTCTATCTTTATTAGTATAGCATCTGGAAAATGAGCAAACATCTTGACAATTCATTTAAAATTATATATTTGTAATTAAAACTACGTAATTTGTATTTATGTAATTAGATCAAAGTCTTTAAACATAAACTAATATCTTTCTACAAATTTTCAATTCTTTGACTCAATACCAGAATGAATTACATAACACAAAAGGTCAATCATCTATGCTACTCCATAGACATTTTCTCAGATTTCTTATTCATTTCAGAATACAATTAAAATTATTTTCTTTATTCTTATTTTTTCATAGATACATTCCAGCCTGTTTTTGAAAATTCCTTGAAACTTTTTTGTCCATGAACATGCATAAATTTTTTGCATTAACATATCCTAACTTTGTCATTCTTATTTGAAAATCCATTCCTTCATCATTCAGTTCCTGTAATCTAAATCAGTGGTCTTCAAACAGAAAGCTTAGGACACCTTGGGGACTATGGCATGATCATCAAAGTGACTGTGGCTTGACCCCAAGATGTGTTTGATTAAACAATAGGAGGGTGGGAAGATGAGATATGTCTCACCTCACCTGGGTAGCTAACCATGGGGTTTATGTCCACTTACTCTTCAACTACCACAGTCTAACATTCTTCTGGAAACTCGCAATCTCCCCTCCCCCTTCTAATCCAGAGTATCATTCTTTAAAACAGTTATAACCCAACTGCTGTGGACACCCAAAGTAGCAGCAGCTGCTGCACAGGTGTCATTTCTCCCACCCCTACAAGCATGTTCACTAGTTTAAAAAATTACTGATATTGTTTCTCAATAAAAATAATTTGAAGACCTCAGATCTAAATCATAATTCCCTCTGTTCTAAGGGCCCCCTGTTCCTCTTTATTCTTTCCTTATACCTAACTTGAAAACTCATTTTATCCCTTTACTCTGTCACTAATAGATTTTTCAAAAGACATTTAGCTTTGGCTCAGCATCACTACTGATTCTTACTGATGCCAATCAAATTGCACATCTGGATCTCATCATCTTTTTAGATGTTCTTCAAATATGCCTTCCCTAACCTCATTCTGGCATTTTTTAATCACAGAAAACAATTCAGAGTATATTTTTTATGAAAGAAAACTAACTAAATATAAATGCAGATTTTGAGCTAGTTACTTAAGAAAATGAACCTGGTTCCAATTACGAATGCTATTTGAAAAATGCGTTACTAAAGGCTAGTTATTTTTATTAAGAAATGAGTCAAAGTTCATAACAACTGATTTATCTGAAAGGCAAAGTAATACAGTGGAAAGAGCATAGAAGTCCAGACAACTGTGTTTGAATTCCATTTCTCAGTTGTTACCTATGTAACCATGAGCAAGTCACTTTGACTTTCTAGATCTCGGTTTTCTTATCTGTAAAATGAAGGAATTGGACAAAGCAATACAATAAAGGTTCCTCCTACAATCCTAATATGTTTCTTATAAATGTATACGAACATATATTCAAACCCTATTTCCTCTATACACTTCACATAACTTTATATGGGTAAGAGATATACACAAACAATGCATTAAGAGAAATACCCTTGATATATAAACACATAGATGTCCACATGCATCACATTCTATATAATCTATGTGAAACATGTTTTCTTACTCTAAACGATGAGGTGGAAGCTCTTCTTTCTTTTTGTCTTCCTCTTTTTCCCTAGGATCTCTTAAAACAAAGTCAACTAAAAAAATACAAGACATTCTGGTAAGCACACTTGTACTTATACACACAGTATTTAAACACAAATATGAAATTGAAATAGTTTTTAAAAGCAAATGCTTAAGTTATTTTAAAGAATGGTCTACTGGCAAACAATGTAGTCTTTATAAGTCTGTTGATTAAGACAGTGTCTAGACTACATCTTTATCTGTCTCAAGAGACAGATCTCTTTTTTATTTACTTATCTGTGACACCACTTATACTGTTGTTTTTGTTGTCATTTAATATTTCATGTTTATGCTTATCTCACCAACTAGGTTGCAAGTTCCTTGAAGGGAACTCACAATACTATATTTATTACTTCAGAGTGACTAACATACTGCTCTGTTCATAGCAGGTCTTCCAAAAACAAAGGTTATTTGACAGTATAATATCTTTTTATGATTTTCTTCAGTTATATCCTGAATTCTAATGCTCCCTCCATCATCAACACAAATACATACTGATGACACACACAGTAAGTTTAACTTTTCACTTTTATTTCTGCTTTCATGGTACTGATTAAATCTGCCCAAGACTTACAGTTAATCTAAGAGTAGTGTAAGAAATACCACACATGAATAGATGGTTCATAAATGTGTCAAGTAGATGCAAATGTAACTTTAAAAAAAGCTGCTCTTTAATGAAAACATATACTTGAGACCTCAAACTTTTTAATACTTCCAAGATCCATGACTTCATCAGTACTTCCTCACAGGAGGAAAGGTGAAGGTCTCCCAGTGCATCCTGGGTCATCTCTAGTCATCCTGATGAATATCTGGTCACTGGATCCAGATGGCTCAGGAGGAGAAAGTGAGGCTGGTGACCTTGCATAGCCCTCCATCACTCAAAACAAAGTCAAGCGCAAGTCATGTCATCATTTCTCTGATGTCATGGTCCTCTTCGAAAACAAAGGACGAACACATGCAGATGAAATGCTTTTCCCAAGGTCACAGAGATGTTAAGTGTCAAGGTGGAACTTTTATTTAGCTCTTTCTGGCACCAAATCCAGTATTCTATTCACTACACTATTTAAAGTGCTACACAAATTCTAACTACTTTTTTTCTCAGTTGGTCATAATAAAAATTTTAAAAAACAAAAAATTTACCAATGGATTTCTTTACACTGAGAAGATAATCTTCTCTCATTTCATCCGACAGTACAAGTATTCGGTCAGTGAGTACTTTCAGGTGTTTAGGGACTAATTCCAAGACATGTTCTAGCCAAGAATCTTCCATTGGAGCTACATGTTCTGTATCAATTCCATGGTGGATATAATAGTAGTACCGCTACAAGAGACAAGACAGTCTAGATGAGTTCAGCACTATCAATCCTAAAAATCATAGGATCATTTTTACTGGGTAGATGTCCTTACTGAACAAAATAATTTTCAGAGAATAAGATATGACTGACAGATTTTTAAAAATTTATGCAATTTCACTCTTAACATATAATCTTATGGATTTTTTAAATTTAAGATTTTATGGAAATCCAAACGCTTTGCCTCAGGCAAAAATAACTATGCTGGAAAAAAAAGATACAGAATTAGTATTTAACACAGCACAGGCTGAATTTAATGGAGAAAGTTGTATAAAAAGTTTGTTGGATACTATCAATTTAGTATCCAAGTTGAGAGGTAAATTTCTAAAATGAATTTTTCTTTATTTTATTAAATATTTCCCAATTACATGCTAAAAATTTTTAACAATAATTTTTAAAAATTCTGACTTGCAAATTCTCTCCCTCCCTCTAGCCTTTTTCTCCTCGAGAAGTCAAGCAATTTAATGCAAATTATATATGTGAAGTTATGCAAAACATATTTCCATATTAGTCATGTGGCCAAAAAAAACCACAAAACACTGAAAAAAAAGGAAGTTTTAAAAAAAGACTATGCTTCAATTTATATTAAAAATTCATCAGTTGTCTCTCTGGAGATGAAATGCATTTTTCCTCATGGGTCCTTTGGAATTGTCTTGAATCACTGTCTTGATCAGAATAGCAAAGTCTTTTTTAAATTTTTTCCTCTAATATTTTATTATTTTCTCCAATTAAATGCTAAAAGCAATTCTTAACCTTTGTTGTTTTTACAATGTGGAGTTCCAAATTCACAGTTGATCACTGTACAATATTTCTGTTACTGTGTACAATGTATAGTAGGCGAATCTTTTCACAGTTGGTCATCCTTACAATATTGCTACTACTATATACAATATTCTCCTAGTTTCGTTCACTTTGAGTTCATATATGTCTTCCTAGGTTTTCCTGAAAACATCCTGCTTGTCATTTCTTATAGCACAATAATATTCCATCACAATCAAATGTTTATCCATTCCCCAACTGATGGACATCCTCTGGATTTCCAATTCTTTGCCACTACTAAAAGAGCTACTATAAATATTTTTGCACAAATGGGTCATTTTCCCTTTTCTTTGATCTCTTTGGGAAACAGACCTAGTAGAAGTATGACTGGGTCAAAGGGGGTGCACAGTTTTAAAACCCTTTGGATATGGTTCCAAATAGTTTTCCAGAATGGCTAGATTAGGTCACAGAACCCCAGAAACAGGGCATTAGTTTTCTGATTTTATCCATATTCCTGCCAGCATTTGTCATTTACTTTTTCTGGTATGTCAGCCAATCTAATAGGTATGAGGTGGTGCCTCAAAATTGTTCTGATTTTCATTTCTGTTATCAGTAGTGATTTAGAACATTTTTATGTGACTATTATTAGCTTTGACTTCCTCTCTTAAAAATTGCCTGTACATATCCTTAGATCATTTATCAACTGGGATATGCCTCTTATTTTTTATTATTTGGGCTCAGAGTCCTTTATATTTGAGAATGAGGCCTTTATCAGAGAAACACCATAAAATTTTCCCAGTTTCCTGTTTTCCTTCTAATTTTGACTGTATTAGTTTCATTTGTGCATAAGCTTTTTAATTTCACATAATCAAAATTATATATTTTAGTTTTCATGATTCTATCTCATTTGATCATAAAGTCTTTCTTTATCTAGTGATCCAACAGGTAAATCTTTTCATGCTCCCCTACGATGCCATGCTTACTTGTGATATCAACCTTTACATCTAAGTCATTTACCCACTTTGACCCTATTTTGTTATACAGTGTGAGAAGTCAGTCTATGCCTACTTTCCACCAAACTGCTTTCCAATTTTCTCAGCAATTTTTTTTCAAATATTTAGTTCTTACTTGAAAAGCTTGAAGCTGTGGGCTTATAAAACACTAGATTACTATGATCATTTACTACTGTGTACTGCGTACATAATCTATTCCACTGATCCAGTATCAGATTGTTTTGATGATTGCCACTTGTAACAGAATTTGAAATCTGGAACTGTTAGGTCACCTTTCTTCACATTTTTTTTCCCATTAATTCCCTTGATATCCTTGACCTTTTATTTTTCCAGATGAATTCTGTTACTATTTTATTGGTGGGACACTAATAAGTAAATTAACTTAGTTGAAATTGACATTTTTATTATATTGGCTTGGCCTATCCAGGAGTAATTAATATTTCCCTAATTGTTTAGATTTGTCTTCATTTGTATGAGAAGTGTTTTGTAATTGTGTTCATATAGTTCCTGGTTTGGTCTTGGCAGGGAGACTCCCAAGAATTTTATACTGTCTGCAGTTATTTCAAAAGAAATTCTTCTATCTTTTGCCACTGGCCTTTGTTGGTGGTATATGGAAGGGCTGATTATTTGTGTGAGTTTATTTTATATCCTGCAACTTTGCTGAAATTGTTAACTGTTTAAACCAGGGTTTGGTTCATTTAGTTGATTCTCTTGGATTCTTTAAGTATGTCATCTGCAAAAGAGTGATACTTATGTTTTCTTTTTGCATATTTTTTATTCCTTCAATTTCTTTTTCTTGTCTTATTGTTATACAAGCAATTCTAGTACAATACTGAATAATAATGGTGATATAAGGATATTTTTGATTCACCCCTGACTTTATTGGAAAGTCTTCAGATTTATCCCTACTACCAATAATACTCTTGGTTTTAGATAGTACTGTTTATCAGTTTAAGACAAGCTCAACTGATTTCTATGTTTCCAGTGTTTTTAATAGGAATAGCTGCTGTATTTTGTCAAAGAATTTTTCATTCTTAAAAATTCTGATTACTAGAAACCATTTTAAATACCTAAGTAATTAAAAACTGCCAATGTGTAAGAATGTCTATTCATGATATTTTGCTTATAAAAGTAAATTTATTCAATGATAATTATAAACAGAGTAGACATTAAATTTTCTAATATAGTTAACTCTACATTTTAAAAGTCAAAAATAAGTTCTTTTAAAGGAAAAAAATTTAAATGGTAAATAATGGAGGCTGGTTCTAACACAAAGGAAAATAGCTTCTCACTCCATAACCTGGTATTGTATAGCCTTTATACTATCCAGGTAAAAAGAAAAGAAAAACTATTTACATGAACAAAGCTTCAAATTCTTCAATTTGTGACAGAACCCCACAGCTCCAGAAAGAAGTTTGCATATATATTTTCAAAGTTTCCTGCTTTTCTCAAGTATAATTATCAAGAAAGTAGTCCCTTACCAAAATGTCTTTCTCTATACTGGTTGGTGCTGTTTGTGCTTCATCCACTAAAGATTTGTCTGCCACACTGTCCTGCTGCCTAGAAAAATCATATAAACATGCTATTCAAATTGACATCAAATGAAAGCTGGGAATGTATAGTATTTATCTTAGAATGCAAGCCAAGAGCAAAAACAAAATCATAATTGTTATCTTATTTAAATCATAAATAAAATCTGTAGTCAAATATGTGTGTGTATACACACACATATACATATATACACACATATATACACACATGCATATACACACACATATATAATTTATAGCATTGGTGACATTTCTCCAAAAACAGTTTTTACCCTCTAATCATCTTATTTAAGGAAGTAATTGAAATACAGAATTTCTCCAAAAGTCCACTTGAAAGTTGGCTATTTATCACTCAGAGACACATGTTCCCAAAATATCTTATTCCCCTCCCCCCTTGAATCCCTACCTCCAAGTGTGTACTCTTCTGGCACACTCAGATTTTAAGAAATAGTAAGTTGTTCCCTCATTTCTTCTGTAGTGTGTTCTTTTTTTTTACTTCCCTTTTCTTTCCTCTCTTAAAACCAATAAAACAAAACAAAACCACACTCAGGCCCTGTGTTCTTCTTTACTACCTCTGTAAGCCTTGTAAAAGTGGAATTCTAAAGGGAAACTTGTCTCTTCTTTCCAATTAAAATGCAAACCCTTGCTCCTTATTTATTCCATTCTAATATTTCAATGGTACCTCACTTCTTAGATCTTGTTTCCTATCTTTTCATTTCACAGAAACTATTAAGCTCAATTTCTGGTAAGTTCTATTCTGTTAAAAAGGCTACAAATGAGATGCAGCTTATCCAAGTTGTATGAAGATGATACATAACAAAAGGATGGTGGTGAATTTTCCATCTATGTAATCCACCATACCATGAAACCAAAATATACGAAAGGTCCCTCAGTCCTATGTGGCCCCCTTCTGTTTTTGCAGTATAAAAAGACCAAAAAACTCCATTTAGACTATGTGCAAATTATTAACTTAGTTATAGATACTATGAGCATGATATTATCATTCAGTAACATACTTTCAAACAATCTTAACAATCGTTGAACAAAAGTAAAAGACAAAAGAAAGGGTGGCTCCCAAGTTCTCTTCAGACAGGCAAATGCTAAGTAAGGTACACATAGTAGGGGATGACAAATAAAGGATTTGGCAGAGTTGGCATATTCTTGAATCCAAAGACAACAAATATAAGTATATAATATTATGTGTTATATAACAAATATAATTTCACTTCTTCATTTATTGTTGTGATCATGACAGGAATTTACCAAAACATAATGTTAAAATAATGCGTCGACATGCCTATATTTCATCATCTGGCACCAGGAAAGCACTACATAAATGTTAGTTATTATTAACATTATCCTTACTATTATAGTTTTTTTCCAGAGAATGAAGAGGTAGAAAAATTCTACAGAGCACTAAATAAGGTCCTCCATAATAAAGTAGCATATGTATTTATAGTCAATGATTTCATTATCCATATCATACTTGCTAACTGTGACATTCCCCAAGGCTCTACCTTAGGGTTTTATGGAGTCCAGCCTAGCACCTCTGGTGTGAGGGCTCAGTTAGCCCTCTTCAGGGGTGTTCACCCATCTTTTTTCAACCAACTCTCAACTGCGGCTCCCAGAAGCTGTAGCATGCACAATGGACACACCTTGGCAAACTGTTTCCACCGATGGGCTAAGCCAGGTAGGGTAACCTATAGGTCTCAAGCCTTTCAGTGAGTTTGGGAATATTCACCCAAGCACATGAAGACTTCAGTAGAAGAATGGGTGGATGAGAACAGTTTTTTCCAACAGCCATGAAGGTGACTGAAGGAGTCACCATGGAGCACTTGGAACATGGTCAGGTTCAAAAACACAGAAGTCATCCCCCTGAATCCCAGGACAATGCCAATGATCTCGACTTTTGTCATGTCACCAGACTTTCATGACTGGAAGAGAGAGTAAAGAATCACAACTCCACACAACTCTGCCTCATTTACATCCAATTCACTGGCAAGTCAAGACATCACCCAGGATGTCATTGGGCAGATGCAGGCAAACATAGGGTAACTGAAGACTATAGGTAACAGATCAGTCCAAATGGGTTCCTTCCCTCAAAGGGAAAGTCAGGGACAGACAGATAGAAAAATATAGAGTAGCTGATGAATCCATGAAAGCAAAGGAATTCTACAAATCCTGAGATGCTTATCTAGCTTAACACAGTCAAGTGCTTAATAAATGCTTCTTAATGGACTTACTGGTATATTCAAATATGACTGCAGATGTTTATGCTGCATCGGCACATTTTAAAAGTTTTTGCTCCCCTGGCCTTCTTAAGAATAAAATCTCATTGGTGTTGACACATAGACCCAACTTGTAGTTCTGGATATGTCTAGATCTTCTGAAACTACCATTCCTGATGATTTGCACATTAAGAAGAATGAAACTGAGAATAAAGCAAAGCTAATTAACATCAACGTCTTTGTAATACGGGGTGTCCCAAAAGTCAGTGATGCTGCTTAAAATATCACTAAGACTTTTGGGATACCCTGTAGTTTTTCTATTTGTGTACTATCAATGGTTTATTGATGATAAATCAAGATTTCAGGAGCATGGAGCTGTATGTTTGCTTCTTGAAATGCAGAACTGAATTATTACCTAATTATTTTATGGAAAATATCCAAGGGGTTAAATTTTCTCTAAAACAAAGGATAGAAACACTGAGACAGGAAAAAGAAAATGCTAAAACAAACTTGGGTAATAAAAGTATTAAAGGAAAGTATAATGGAATAATTTTTAGGAGACGAAGGTTCAATTAGGAAAACTACTGAGTGACATCTAGGGCTCAAAACATCAACGCAATAAAAAACAAAATAAACAAAACTGAATGAAGACAGATTGATAATAAATAAAAAATTAAAGAACAAGTTCATGAAATAAAGAAAGGAAGGGAATAAATAGCTATCTATGTGGTGCCAACTATGAGCCAGGCACCACACTAAGTGCTTTTTTACAAATATTTCTTTTGATACAACAACCCTGCAAGGAAAATGCTATTGTTATCATCATTTTATAGCTAGATAAATATCTGAGGCTGGATTTGAACTCAGGCCCAGCATTCTATCTAATGCAACACCAGCAGTCTCTAATAGAGTGCCAGGCCTGGAGTCAGGAAGACTCATCTTCCTAAATTCAAATTTGGCCTTAGACACTTACTAGCTGTGTGACCCTGGGCAAGTCACTCAACCCTGTTACCTCAGTTTCCTCATATGTAAAATGAGCTGGAAATGGCAAACCACTCCAGCCAAGAAAACTCCAGATGGGGTCACAAAGAGACACAAATGAACAACAAAATTTTTAAATATGAAAACTTTTGATAGATAGCTATCACACACGTGTATATTTATAACTACATCTATCTTCTTAGTACATAGATATTTACATGTTGTCTCCTCCCCTAGGATGTCAGCTCATTGAGGGCAGGAATAACGATTTTTACCTCTTTGCATTTACCTAAGCATTTAGTCAATGTTGTTAACTCACTGACTTGGCTTTAAGGTACTGCAAAAGGGAGACTGAGGGAGTTTGCACCATTTTGGGTACACAATCAGTGATAACTTCCAAGGATAAACAAATGCAGAGACAACATGTAACTAGAGAGAATACAAAGTGTTTTAGCATGAGAAATCAAAACTATAATTCTCCAATTATGAAACTACAGAATTATAAAGACAAAAAAAGCACACACATACAATAACCTTTCTGGATTACTTCTCTAACTTGTACTTTAACTCTTTTCTGCTATGAGGGGATAACATCCAGTAAAGCTGTTTCCTCTTTCAAGTAACTGTCTTTCAGCAGCCAATCTATCATCAGGTGTCTCAAAATGCTTTCTATGTGGTGGTGGTAGTTCTCATCTAATGGCTAATGACCTATAACCCCCTCAAATGTACTAAGGATTTATTTATACACTGCAGGGGCCTATAGGAAAATTCCTCATCTCTTTGCCCTTTGCAATGACACTCTGATCTAAATATATGAACTGAAGTTGGGAGGGAAATTCCCTGCCTTTCTACATGTACAAGTATTTTCTCAATGGGGGGAAAATACTAATTAGGGTATCAGATTTTTCAGAAATACAGAAAAAAATGACAAAAATATTAGCAAAATATAAGACGAATTTATGACTGTAAAAGGAGAAACTTCAATAAATCAAGCAGCAAGTATTTATTAAGCACCCATTATACATGCCACACTGTGTTAAGCGCTGGGGATACAAATATAAAGAACTTCAAATAGATTCTTAAACACAATAATACCTTATATCTATCTAGAAGCTTTGTAAAGAATTTTGCATACATTATCTCATTTTATCCTTCAATAAAATAATCCTTTGAGATAAGAGCTATAATTATCTCTCTTTTACAGACGAAGAAACTGAGGCTCTAACAGTTTCTGTAACTGGCCGAGGTCACATCATGATTAAGTGTATGAAGCAAGATTCAAATACGGATCATCCTGATTCAAAGTCTAGCAATCATTATACCCTGCTTCCTCTTTACATTAAATTGATTCCCTCTTTCTCTTTCCTTACCTCTCTCTCTCTTCATATCGTGTGTGTTTATAAATATGTATGTACACATACATATATACACACAAACACATATTAACATATATTTGTTATATATAAAATAACATACATATATAAATGTAAATTTTAACTCTGTTACTTCTTATAGTTAAGACAGAAACAAATTTTAAGGATATTTTAATTTAGTTTGGCTGGGTTTAGTGTTTGAAATCATTTATTAGCTTTCATGTCTTTTTACTCTTTCTAAACTACATCCCTAAAAGGTTTATGAAAACAAAGTTTGGATCAATGCTTACTTTGACACTTTGTCAACTCTGGAAGCATGGAATAATGGAAGGGTTATATGCATTTATTTGATAACTCCAGTTTTAAGAAACATCAAACATAGTTTAAGTTCTACTGGTAATCCCAGCAACAGACTAACACCAGGCTGCATGTACCCAAGGTCCCAGAGGCTAGTCTGTAAGTCAGTAGGATACATACATAACACAGAAGTTGAAGTATTAGGAATGATAGGACATTCACAGTTTTGTTGCTCTGATACCAGGTGGAAACATATTTATATGTGAATGTAAGATAAAAAATATGTAATATCCTCTTTATGTATTAGAAAAAAATAAAGTTTGATTTAAAACATATTACAACTAGTACAATAGAAGAGTGTATAAAAAATATGTCCAATTGCTATTAAATTGCATTTAAAATAATTTTTTAAAAGATGAAAATCAACCAACAAGCTTTCATCAAGCGTTTACTGTGCACCAAGCACTGTGCTAAATTCTGAGGATTACAAAGAAAGACAAAAACGGAGACCCTGTCCTCCAGAAACTTAGAATTAACTTTTGTTTTATCAGTTCTGTAGTCTTTTTGTTGTCTAATTCATTTTTTCTCTAGTTTTCAAGATGTGCTCTTTTAAACTTATTTTGGGGACACACACACACACACTGTATACAGAAGAGATGGAAAGTAACTTCAGAGGGAAAGAGTCTAACAGTTGGGAGGTATGAGAGAAGTGGACAAAGATACCAACTTTCAAGTGAACCCCAGAGAATGACTTCAGAAAATATTCTGAAGGAAGTTTCCAGTAAATAATCCTCAGCTGCCTTTGCCTTGGTATCCCTTTCCACAACCCCTTGGTATTATTCTTCCATAAATTTCCCTGACAAGCTTTTGTAACATAAAGACCCCGACCATCTCTTCCCTTCTCCTCCTTAAAAACTGCCCTGCTTCAGGGCACATTGATTTCAGCTGCTTTACTGAAAGTGAGCTGAAGGACCTCACTAAAGTATATAGTATCTTTTAATGTGTCATTCTCACCTCTTATTGGTACCAAAAGACTTAGGGGATGAAGGTGGAAAATTCCAGAGTCCTGGCAAAGTTCTCCTCCCTGTCTGGTCCAACAAGAAGATTTCTTTAAGTGAAACCAGCTGTACTCAGATAAGAATTCCCTTATCTATTTCCTGTAGCAGAGATTTCACATTTTTCTCCAACAAGTAGACTTTTTTTTTTTATAAACTGCCTTTGCTTTATAAATAGCCATCTTTCTTTTTGTAGCTGTTTCACATAATGTGACATGAAATAATGTTTAGCTTATGAATGCTACCCTATAAATCTGTATATAAGGAGACTCTTATTGATACTGAGGGCAAATTGCTGTCCATCTTGCAATCTGGCTGGTCAGCTGCATAAATGCCTCCTTGCTTACTTCAATTGACTCACATAGTGCTACTACGTGAGCCTGACCTCAAGAAACCAGAGTGGCCAGTGATGGCCCCCTTGAGTCCCTAAAACTTCATTGCAGAGGACTAGGGGGGACTGTGGAAGATAGTATTTGACATCTATCTTGAAGGAAGTTAGGGACTCTAGGAAGCAAAAGTGAGGAGAGACAGCATTCCTGACATGAGGGACCACCAGTACAAAGGCACAGATAAAGAAAATGGAGTGTTATAGGCAAGATATAGCAAGTAGGTCATCATAGCTAGAGCATATGGAGGGTAGACAAGTGAAAGAAAACTGGAAAGAGAACAATGTGAAGAATTTTATATTTGATAGTAGAGGTAACAGGAAACACTAGAATTTATTGTATAAGGACCAGATCAAGCTTTATGAAAATTACTTTGGTTGCTATGTGGAAGACAGATGGAAGTGAGGAAAAGTTTGAGACAGAGACAAATTATAAGGCTATTAACAATCATCCAGACAAGAAGATTTTAAACTAGGAGAGTTGAAAAGTGGCCAAGATGGCAGAGTAGAGAAAGCAGTCAGCTAAGCTATCCCAAGATTTCCCTCTATACAAGTTTAAAACAGTGCCTGATTTAGAAAGAAAAGGTGACATCATAAGTAAATTAGGGAAGCATGGAAAATTGTATCTGTCAGATTTATGGATAAGAAAAGAGTTCATGACCAAACAAGAGAGAGGATTTTGGAAAGTAAAATAGATGATTTTTATTACATGAAATTAAAAAAAGTTTTGCACAAACAAAACTAATGCAGCCAAAATTAGAGACTGGCAGGTGATTTTTACAGCCAGTTTCTCTGATAAAAGTCTCATTTCTCAAATATATAGGTAACTTAGCCAAGTTTATAAAAAGAGCTATTCCTCAGTTGATACATGAGGAAACTATACGAACAGGCAGTTTTCAGTAGAAGAAATCAAAGTTATCAACAGTCATTTGAAAAAATGCTCTAAGTCACTAAAATCACTACTGATTGGAGAAATTTAAATTAAAACAACTCTAGGGTACCAAATCTCACCTATCAAATAGGTTAACATGACAGAAAAAAGATAAATGCTAGAGGGGATGTGGATAAAATTGGAAAACTAATACAGTGTTTATGGGGTTCTGTGAATTAATCCAACCATTCTGAAAAAAAAATTTGCAACTCTGCTAAAAGGGCTATAAAATTGTGTACACCCTTTGTCCCAGCCACACCACTATTAGGGCTGTATCCCAAAGAGATAAAAGAAAAGTGACCTATTTGTACAAAAATATTTATAGTAGCTCTTTTAGTAGTGCCAAAGAATTGGAAATCCAGAGAATGTCCATCAATTGGGGAATGGCTGAACAATTTGTGGCATATGATTATGATGGGAAACTATTGTGCAATAAGAAATGATGAGAAGGATGTTTTCAGAAAAAACAGGGAAGATATATATAAACTCATACAAAGCGAGGTGAGCAAAACCAGGAGAACATTAAACACAGTAATGGCGATATTCTAAGGATGATCAACTATGAAAGACTGACTTACTCTGATCTAGACAATTCCAAAGGATCCATGAGGAAAAATGCTATCCATCTCCAGAGAGAGAACTGATGAACTTTGAAAGCAGATCAAAATATTTTTTAACTTCATTTTACTATTTTATTTTGTTTGTGTTTTCTTTGGAAAAAATTGCTAATATGGAAATGTTTTGTATGACTTCACAAATATAACAATATCAAACTGCTCAGCTTCTCAAGGAGGAAGAAGTGAAAGGGACTTAGAGAAATTTTTTAAAAATTGTTGTTAAAAATGTTCTTACGTGCAATTGGGAAATATTTAACAAAATAAACAAAAAGAATTTTTTAAAAAAATAACTGTGTGAGTATAGAGAAAGGGTGTACATGGAAGAAGTAATGAAGATAAAAACAAAATTTGCCATCTGAATTGAATACACGACCTGAATAACCATGAAGAACGGAAGATGACTAAGGTTGAGTATTTGGATAGTCCGTAAGTCAACCAGCATTTTTTTCCTTTAATATTTTATTTTCCCCTCAATTACATGTAATTTTTAACCTTTTTTTTAATTTTTGGGTTCAAAATTCTCTTCCTTCCTCCCTCTTCTCTCCCCTCATTGAGAAGGCAAGCAATTTGATATAGGTTATATATAAAACACATTTCCATGTTAGTCATGTGAAAGAAAACTAGATAAAAATACAAGAAAAATAAAAGATGAATTATGCTCTGATTTGCATTCAGACTTGGTCAATTCTTTCTTTAGAGATGAATAGCATTTTTTAATTGTAATTCCTTCAGAATTGTCTTGGATCACACTATGTTGCTGAGAACTAAAACATTCAAAGCTGATCATCACACAATAGTGCTGTTACTCTAGATGATGTTCTCCTGGTTCTGCTCATTTCACTTTGCATCAGTTCATGTAAGTCTTTTCAGATTGTTCTGAGACCATCTTGCTCTTCCATCTCTTGTGGGCACAATAGTATTCCATCATAATCACATATGACAACTTGTTCGGATCACCTGGCAGGATAAGGTACCAGATACTGAAGTCCTTGCTCAAACTGAATTGCCAAGCATTCAAACTATGCTTCATAGAGCACAACTCTGATGGGCTGGCCAAGTTGTTCAAATGCAAAATGTACACTTGTCAAAAAGACTATTTTATGGAGAACTCACATGTGGCAGGTGATGGTGGTCAGAAGCAACAATACAAGGATGTTCCCAAGGTGCATCTCTAAAACTTTGGATTTGACTGTGCAACATGGGAGACACTGGCACAGGATGGCTCAGCATGGTGTGCCCACATCAGAAAGGGTGCCAATCACTGATGGATGGATAGCCTCTCAATTTCCATTTTTTGCCACTCCTAAAAGAGCTACTATAAATATTTTTTTTTACATAGAGGTACTTTTCCTTTTTCTTTTTTGTCTCTTTGGGATATGGACCTAGGAGTGGTATCACTTGATATGCATGGTTTTATAGCTCTTTGGGCATAGTTCCAATTTGCTCTACAGAAAGACTGAAACAGTATACAACTTCACCAAGAGTGCATTAGTGTCTCCATTTTACCATATCCCCTCCAACATTTGTTATTTTCTTTTTCTGTCATATGACCCAATCTGATTGGTGTGGGATGGTGGCTCAAAGATGTTTTAATCATCCAGTATTTATTAAGTAATTACTATGTACCAGGCACTATGCTAAGTGCTGGGAATACAAATAAAAGCAGAAAGACAGACAGTCCCTGTCCTCAAGGCCCCATTTTTGACTTGGGCCTCCTTAAATTGGAGGTTCCAGGTAGAACTAGCCTGAGATGACTCCTCAGGAGTGGAAGGTACTTCCAACGTGAGAAGTGCACCAGGGGTAGAGTGAACTTCCAAGATGAAAGAGGTTTCTATAGCATGGTAGATAAAGTCCTGAGCAGATGAGTTGGCAGGGCAGCCTGGAGAGAAATGAAGATATCCTTAGCCTGGGCTAAAGTTCTGACTGAAAGAATGTTGTTGCCTTTGACAATCACAGGAACTTCAGGAGAGGGGTGTGTTTTTTGGGAAAAGTAATAAAGTTCTGTTTTGGAGATATTGAGATTGACATGCCTATGGGACATCCAGTTTAAAATATACATAGGCAGTTGGTGATTTGGCAACGAAGTTCAAAGGAGAGATGGCTGGCAATATATATATATAGATCTGAGAACCATTTGCACAGAGGAGATAAATGAACCCATGGAACTATCATGTAAGACAATGCAAAGAAATAAAGAAAATGGGGATAAGGATAAAGCCTGGGGCGATACCTGTACTTAATAGGAATCACATGGATGAGAACTCAGCAAAGGAGACTGAGTAAGAGAGATCAAACAGGTATGTGGGAGAATGAAGGGAGAGCAGTAATAGAGAAATCTGGAGAGAGCACCAGAAGAAGGTGTCAAATGATGCAGAGAGGTCAATAAGGATGAGAACTGAAAAAAGGTCATTAGATCTGGCAATTAAGATTACTGGAAACTTTGGAAAGAGCCATTTCAAGTGGATGAACTGATCAGAGATCAAACTGCAGAGTTTAGAACAGAATTAGAGTTGCCATGTATAGAGGAATGTTTCAAGGAGTTTAGGGAAGAAGGGAAGGAGATATACAAGTTGATAGCTAGTGGGGATGGGAGAGGAGCAAAGATTTTTTTTGCTTGAAAATAAGGGAGGTAATCTTGTGTTTATAGGCAACAAGAAGGAACTAGTAGAAAAAGAGAGATGAAGATTAGTGAGAGAGTTGATGATAGAGGAGGCAATCTACTAAAGAAGATGGAAGGATCAAGGGTGCATGTAAGGGGCTGACTTTGCCAAGTAGAAGAACCACTTCATCAGAGAATGATGTGGAAAAGATATATTCAGTAATGATAGGCAGATGTGAGCTGAGAAAAAGAAAAGAGAAAGCTACCAATGAATAGCTTTAATTTTTTTCAAGTGAAATATGAGATGAGGACCTAGGTGATAAGATAGAGGGAGGGGATGCCCATGAGTGGTTTGAAAAAAAAAACCACAGAAATTTTGAAAGATCCATTGTGGCCAGAGAGCAAAAATGAGATCAGATAACATAAGTGGGGGAAAGAAATAAGCATTTATATAGTGCCTACTATATACTAGGTACTGCATTAAGCACTTTAAATACTATCTCATTTGATCCTTACAATGATGTGTTGAGAGGGATGCTGTTATTCCCATTTTACATTTGAGGAAACTGAGGCAAACAGCAGTTAAATGACTTACTGAGGGTCACACAGCTACTAAGTAGCTGAGGCAAAATTCTAGTTTACAAGCGACTTGCTGGATCCACAGGGAATACTACCTTTTCCATTAAACCTTTCCCATTTCCCTGGTCAAAAGGGGTTTTCTTTTAAACCACTATAGCAATTTGCTTGAATGACTCACAGCACTGATAACAAAATTGTATCTTGTTATTTCCATGCATGTAATCTCCTCAAATAAATTCCTTGACTCCTGAAGTCATATTTTATGTAGCTTTGCATTCCCCCACAATCCCTAACACAAAACTTTGTATAAGATTCGATAATTAAATGAGTTATGTCAAGCAGCGTATGTTAAGGAGAGCCTTCTAGATTTCAGATTGCGGGCTAAAGTTCTGAAGACTAGGCAAACATTATAGCATTCATTTATCACTCCAGTCTTCCATTCTTCACCTCCATTTCAGAAAATGTAGGAGAGAGCAAGAGACATGATAAAGATGAGTTTAAAAGGTAAATGGCCAAAAATAAAACCAAATACAAACAAGTTCCCTTTCATATCACCCAGCGATTAAAAAGCATACATAACTAGACCTTCATTTTTTAATCCTTTGTCAGACATAGCAAGGGCAATGTGAATTCCACTTGGAAAAATCTCAGCTGGCATTAGCCATTACTGTTTCAAAGCACAAACAGAAGACAATATATATGGGAAACATTTTAATTGATTTTTTTTCTAACACTGTAGAGAATCAGAAATATACATGGGGAAAAATAGACAAATATAATTTTTAAAATTAATATATCTCCACATATTGCCCTAAACCTCATTTCAAGTCATTTTGGAGGCAGTGATTTTAAGCTTTTATTAACTTAAATTTGCAGTTCCCATCTTTCTAAATAATTTAATGTAGTGACATTTCTTTCAAAGCCATTTACAACTATAAAAAAAAATCTCTTAACTGATATTCTATATAATATGTTTATAGAATGTTTAAAAATCCACAGTCAAAACACTCATTCACAGAGCATTTATTTTGTAACATTTCAAGATGAACTTAAATAGAAAAAGAGTAGGTTAAATTTAATGCAAATTATGGAAAGATAATTCATGCCAGGCTTTATCATATGATTATGATATGTTTAAAGAAGAAAATAGCCATGCTTGTATTTATCCTGACATCTAGAAAATGGTGGATATCCTCAGTCACTGCTATTCAAGGACTATATATGAAACAATTTATAGATGCATTTTAAGGAATGGTGTTGTTAACCAATACTATAGTTTACTTCACAAACTATGGCGTAAGGTTGCCTGCATGAAGTACAGTGGTGGAAATTTATCTTTGCTCTCATGGTTGTTTCTCTTTTTGACCTCACACTTGCTCAAAAAATATTTTTATTATTTATATATTATAAAATTATTTATATATCATAAAAATATTTTTATATATCACCTCATGTCCAGAATTCTAATTTGAGACATATCACCAACCACAACTCAATACTCATAATTTCTGTTTCGTCTCTTTACCCTTCCTATCTCTATAGTTCCTTTTTTCTTCTAACTCCTTCCAAACTCCACCACTACTATCTTCTATCCCTTTCCTTGTTCCTCCCCCATTCAACTCATTTTCTTCTATTGTCTTTCATTGTCCTGATATAGATGACAAAAACAAAATTATAGGGACAAAAAGATATGAAGTAATGAAAAAGGGAGATATTGTCCAGTGTTTGTTTCTCTTAAGTAATACTTTTAGTCTTTAAGAGAAGGTTTTTTAGAGATTATATCACAGAACTAGAGCTGGGAAAGACCTTAGAAGTCATCTAGGACAGAGGTGTCAAATACACTGTGGGTCACATACAACCTGTTAACACTCCCAAAACCAGATTAAAATGTAATTGGGACATATTCAACAAAATAAACAAAAATATAACATAAAACAAATAACATTACATTTAAAAACTGAGTCAATAGGTGGCCTCTATACAGGGCTTAGTGGCCCCCATTTCTATTTGAGTTTGACTGCATTAGTCCAATACACTAATTTTACAAATGAGGAAAATGAGGCCAAGAAAAGTTAAGTGAGTCCTTCAAGGTCACAAGGGTAGTATGGAGCATAGCTAAATCACTATGACTCCTCTGGGCTTCTTTTTTTTTTTTTTACTTTTAGCATATTTTGAACCCCTTTCTGAGAAATTCTTCTCAACATTTTACTTCTATATGTTATAAATCTAGAGGCTAGGTGTCCAACAAAGAAACAAAACAAGTGAATAGGAAATTATGTTGAATATTTTCTTATTATGTTGTGCCTGACTCTTCACGATCCCATTTGGAATTTTCTTGGCAAAGCTATGGGAGTAGTTTTCCGTTTACTTATTCACTTCATTTACAAGTGAAGAAATTAAGGCAAACATGGTTAAATGATTTGCCCAGGGTCACATCGTATCTGAAGCTGGATTTGGACTCAGAAAAATCAGTCTTTGTGACTCCAAGCCCAGCATTCTATCCACTGCACCACTTAGCTGCCCCTTTGTAGAGTATGTTGGAAATAAATTAACTATGGGTTTCCCATTCTGGGTCCAGACATAACTAATCTACTTCTAATCAACTGGGGCAGAAGGCTCATCATCCCCCCAACTTCCCTCCTGAGTTTGACCGTTGTTATCCCTAATGGCAGAGCTACACCTTAGTTTCTACTTCTTCTGACCACAATCTGGTACTCCTCTATCCAACCCCTCTGTCATTAATTATTTAGTTCATTAATTCATCCGTTCAACAAATATTTATTGTACACTACACTCAAGACACAAGGTAGTTGTTCATATTCTCTTTGTTCTTTCCTCTAAGCTGACAAATTACTAGCCAAAGACGACTACTCACTGCTGCTTACTCTAAACAAGCTCTCATCTAAGAGAGCAATTCTGAGGTTCCTCCTCTCTGACCCTAAGGAAAAAGATCCACAAGACTCTGGGACCTCGCTCAGTTTTTCAGCATCATTTTGCTTTGTTATCACACACACACACACACACACACACACACACACACACACACACACACACACTGCCAAATCTTTCAGCTTCTACAATACAATCTTCTTCAAGTATAGTTCTGATCATGTCATTTCTATGGTCAAAAACCTCTGGAATTAAGTATATTAACAACAGTTTTTGTCCATCCTGCCTTCCTAGACTTACTTTATATTATCTTCCCCTACTATCCTTATCTCACAATACATTTCAGCCAAATTGGCTTACCTCCTTTTCCTCAATTTCTGCATTCCTTCTGCCATTTCTTTGCCTTTCCACAGGCTGTGCACCATGTCTGAACAGCATCCTCCTTCACCTCTGTCTCTCAGAATCTTGATCTTCCTTCAGCATGGATACCACCTCTTATGTGAAATAATTCCTGATTCCCTTCCCACCCTATAGCAGTTGATATTTTCCTCTGCATTGAACTGCTTTGCATTCATCTCTCTCTAGATCTGTTGTATATCACCAGTAAATGTAAACTTCTCAAGGTGAGGGATTATTTCATTTTTGTCTCTGAATGCCTTGAATTTATCACAATGCCTTCCTTATAGTAAAATCCTAAGAAACATATATTTAATTAAACTAAATAGAATCTCTTTAACAGCGTGATGAAACAGAAGACTTAGATGCCCAGAGATTTCAAATAAGTATTCATTATGTCATGATTGTATGCACTTGGCTTGATAATGATTTTTGATAAGCTGAAAAGAATCTGAATTGATTTTACTTAATTTCCTATATCACTTTAACCTGCTGCTAACTTTGCTATCAAGAAGGCTCCTATTTTCAGCATCAACATTATTGCTGGATGAAACCATTTAATCTCCTAAAGGGAACAAATTCATAAAAATTTTCAGTGCTGTTTGTTAGAAATCTACATTTACATCACTGGTTTCTTGTTAAAGGTATTGCACCTTAATGTAGCTTACTTATTTGACAGAATCAGATACAAAACATTCATCTTTGAGTAAAAACTCTAATGCTATATACTTGGAAATTTAATAGCAAAATGTCTCATAATTATAATAATGCTATATACATCTGAAATGCATTCATATGAGTTATCTCTTTTAATCCTTATGTTTTAGTCACTTATATATGTTTAAAATTCTTTTCTACCACCAAATAAGCCAAAAACATCAATTAGTTGCATACAAATGTTTTATAAACACAATACAATCAGAGTTTAATTCTTTACCATTCTCACATTTCTTTCTTTCTTTTCCCCCTATAATGTATTTAATCTTAGCTGGCTTTTCTCTTTCATATAATTTCATCCCTCAACATTTTTACTATCCTAGATTCTCCATACCCAGGATCTTGATATTTTTTTGGTCTTTCTATTGCCCTCTCTTTCATAGCTAAGATATAGTCAACAGTAGGATAAGAACTGCCAGGATGTAGTGGTCAGATAAAATTAAAAGGATAGAGCATAAAAGTTCAGGAAGGCCCAAGCAGCTAGTGCATGTAGTTCAGGCTGGAAGTCTATATCAGGAAAGTACGACAATAAGATATAAGCATAGATTAAACACCAAATAAAGAACAAGCTCTATAATCTGAAAAAGATTGTTGGTCACACATGATTTTTAAAATTGTACTGAAATTGGTAGGAATTCCTGGTACATCTCATCTTTGGCGGAAGCATTCTAATATAGGTCTTTAAGCTGTAATTCCCAGCTGTCTTCATTCCCCAGTCTCCTGTACTACAACACGGCTTCAGTGAGTTGTCAACGATATAAAGTGAATCTACCTCCTGGCTGGTAATTGGGAAATCATAAGACTGAGTAGCAAAAAAAGGAAGACACTAACGTCAGATTAGCACCAAAAGACATTTCTAAAAGCCATAAAAACATTAAAAAGTGTTTGTCCTCTGCCAAAATATTTATTTGATATTTGGAAGTCGAAATCTTTAATAAGACCTTTCAAATATTTTGTAGTCATCAATTGCTGCAAATTATTGAAAATCAGTGTTGTTCATGTTCTATTTGCCACTCTAAAGCATGCATATGGTGCCTCCCATGTCCTGTCTTGGCCTGTGCTGACATCCATTGCCATCTCTTCATCCTTCAAGTCAGAGAATATCTGCAAGTGTAATGGGGTTCTGTGGCGAGTAACTGTACCGCATCACATGGTTGTATTTATTGTACAAAGGGTGGCAGGAGCCCTGACAAAGTAAGTAGTCCTTACTCTTCAATGTCAATAGCTCCCTGAATTCTTTAACACTAATACCTTTCTGAGAGTCACAATAAACAACAGCAACAAAAAAGAAACAACAGAATGAGTAGATATTAAGCAAAGGATAAAGAAAGAACATCTGTGCCACTCTCTGAAAGCACCCCAAAATGGTCTTCCACTTAGGCCAGGCCATTCTCACATTGCCACTCTCCCTGCTTAATAGCCCCTTTAATAGCCCATCAACCCCAGCAGACATGATCTCTAGGTGGGCATGCTGAAGAAATCTGTGCTAGGATCTCTCATAAGCCTCTGTGGCCACCACCAAAATTCCCACAATTCTCGTCAACCAACACAGAGCACTATGAGATATTTAGGGTGCCCACACCTCTTAGGAGTTTAACTATAAATTAGCTAGGTTTGAATAATGTTGCATGGATAATGAACCCTTACACACTTAAATATATTGAAAGCCAGATGCTAGCATGTAATGTTTTAATGCATATATCTGATGATAATGTATCCTTCACATATTTTCACATCCTTTGGTTTTACATCTTTAAAAATTTTCCAAAGTTTTCCACTACTTTTGACTAATAAAAACAAATTTATAACAATTCATGGAACTTACATAATGATGTTAACAAGAGCACTTCTAAAATGTTCACGTTCTTTACGGGGATTTTTGCCTTTTCCTTTTGGAGATGGTCCAGGAAGATTTTCATCAAAATGCTGTTCCCGTTTTTTGCCCTTTTTTGCCACATGCTCCAGGTATTCCGCTTAAATATATACAAAGAAGATGGTTACAAAACAATGACAGTTGATACATTTAAATATTCCAAATAAAATGCTACTTTGAAAAGTAAATAACAGTTTTATACTCCATAAGTTAATACAAATAAGTCTTTTGCTATCACAATTACTTTTTATTTTTGCATTTTCACAGTTAAAATCTAATCTATTGCAAGAAAAATGTTATTTAAAGAAAATGTGTTATAACTCATCACTACAACTGTACCACATCACATGGTTGTACATGTTGTACCAATAGTGGCATGAGCTCTGACAAAATAGTCATTATTCTTCAGTGTCAGTAACGATCTGAATTCTTCAATGCTAATACCTTCCTGAGAATCACAATAAACAAAATTAAAATATGCCAAAAATGGGAACAATTTCCTGTGTTATCTATATAATCTTTTATTATGCTCAGAATCTTCCAAATTTAAAACGTGTAAATAAAATAAAATATAAAATTATTTCAGAAAATACAGAGAACCATATTTAATCATTACTTCTAGATTTAATGATATTTGATGAGCAATAAGAGTGAAAATGATGGAAAACATTTTCAAAAACTACAACTTTTATCAAATTTTTAAGTAAAATCCCTCTAAGGAGAAATATCCCAATTTTTCATGCAAAGAATATTAAAATATGTAAATTCTCAGGAAGCTCTGTTTGCAATGTGACTAAGTAGCACTACAAATCGTGGTTTCTAAAATAACAGCTTTTAGGGCATTTATAACTATCTGAAAAAAATAGTAGATAGGGTCACTTATTTCTTAAGAGAAAACATTTAGATGAATTTTTTCTATTAGGTAAAATTCCATGACTGTGACCCAATTATATTGCTATATTGACTATATTTTACATCATCTTTTTTCCTTGAGAAATGTCCTTAAATGTAAGTTAGAAATGAGGATCTTACCAGGAGCTCGTTCATTTTTAATAACAAAGTCTGGTTCATCTTCCACATCTGTTCTCAAATGGAATGAAGGAGCTGCCTGTTGCCACTGGGGCTTAGTACTTACCTAAAAACAATGGATAAAATCTTTAAGAGGAGATGGTATAGTTATGGGTCTGTTTTAAGTAGATCATAAAATTATCATTTGAAAAGTCTCTTCAAAACAGATGTAAAGTAACTGGGACTTATAGCCATACTGGAAGAACAGAACAGAACTTCTAGAATCAAGTTATCTATGTAAAGTTGTAAGACATATCACCAAAATGACTGCAGTTGGTCCAAATAAATAATGCTTTAAAGCCTAAAAGAGGAGATTCAATTGCTGGCATTTGTGTCTTTTGGTCTTCCACATACAGAAGACCTCCTTCTTTGTGGATGTGGTGTAAATGGGTCCCTCAACATTACAGTTCCTAAACATTTTGTTGCTAAAGTTCTAGAATTCCCCTAAAAAGCTACTGCTGATCAAACACTTACTGCATTCCTTAAGGGCACCTAGGTGGTATGAAGCAAATAGAGTGCTAGGAGTGGAGACCGGAAGACATCTTTCTGATGTGTGGTCTCAGACACTCACTATATGACCCCGCTCAAGTCACTTACCCCTGTTTGCCTCAGTTTCCTCATCTGTAAAATGAACAAGAGGAGGAAATGGCAAACCATCCCAGTATTTTTGCCAAGAAAACCCAAAATGGATGACTGGATTTTGCTTTGTTTCCCATTTTTTAAAAATTTCTATACAACTGTCAAAACAGCTGGTTGGATTACTTGCAATTTTTAAATAATTCTAACTTTTAAAAGTAGAGTTTCAGAATTGTCTTGTATATAAGAGTAATGTAGCAACAAATGTAACATTTTATAATAATTTACTTTCCCTTCCCCTCATCCTTATCTGCCTCTTGGATATTGAATACCTATGAATGAATTTTTTTTTAACGTTGTAATAAAGGTTCTACCTTGTACTTTAAAAAAAAAGAAAAAGAAAACCCTAAATGGGGTCACAAAAAGTCTGAAATGATTCAACAATGAGTTGAGATATCCTCTATATTCAATGTTCTTACTGAAACACAGGAACCACAACAAAAGGATGGGTGTGCTAGGAGAGAAGAGGGATAAAGAACACATACACATGAAGAAAGCAGACTTAAAAAGAAAATAAACAAGAAAATGCCTACCACATGAAGGACACTATTTTCTCAGGTCTTTCAGACTTATAAAGACTACATGCAACCTACCAGAAACCAACAAAAAATAACCTTGCTCTGAGCCCTGCACAACAAGGTTAGGAGGACAAATAAAAGAATCCATTCAGTGATCTATAATTTCCTCTGAGCAATAAATGACTGTTACCACCATTACCACTATCTATCTGTCCCTTATGTATTATTTAAAAGAGAGAAATCCTTCCTCACCAATAAATACCATTCAATGCAAATAGTAAATTATACTACCCTATATTTAAGGACTAACAAAGAATCTTTGAATTATCCTTTCCTTCTCCTAGACACCGTGAATAATTGGATGAGGAAAATAACCAAAGAAGAATGCCACAAGAATAAAATCTTATAACCCCTAGAAAAAATATATGATAAAATCCTAAAGAGAATAAGTTTTAAAATAGTCCCTCATCTTACCATTCTTAATTTTAGGGATCCTCAAAGGATAGTCTGTAATTTTTCCTCTTAGCTTGTAACCTACTCATATATCACATACATTCACTCTCCCTTTGTAATCTTGCATAGGATTGAAAGCTCAACTTGTAAGCATGTTGAAGCACTGACAGAGGTGGAGTGTCCAGAACTAGAGAGTGATGGTCTTACTATACTCTGCCTTGGTCAGATGACATCTGCAATTTTTTGTTTTTGTTTTTTAGCTTCGGGAAGTGTATTTTAAGAAGAAAACTGATCATCTTGAGATCATACAGAAGAAGGCAACCTGGATGGCTTATGAAAATTAGCTGAAAGGACTAAAGATGCCTAGCTTTAAAAGGAAAAGACTTAGGGCAAACATGATGACTGTTTTCAAATAGTGAAGTTATCATATGGTAGAGGAAATAGAATCATTCTGACTGGTCCTAAAAAATAGACCTAGGAATAATAGGTAAAACTTTCCAAAATGGCAAATTTAGATCGGATGTAAGAAAGAACTTCCTAAAGTTGAGAGATATTTAGAAGTGAAATGGGCTGCCTTGGGCAACAGTGGGGTCCCCTCCACTGGAAGGCTTAAGCAAAGTCTGGCACATGGATGAAGGTCTACTTGTTAAAGTATCAGTTGTACTTGAGAGTTCTGAGGTCCCTTCCAACAATGAGATTATGTGATAACGGCAAGACTTACTGAGCTTGATAGGGAGCAATATAAATGGGAGACGATACAAAAAGGGTGAAGAAAAAGATCAGAATTAGGTGCTCATCTTAAAGCAATTAGCAGACACCACATGTTTCATTCTTCATTTTAAATGTTGAAGAGAAGTTCCAAAATTTAAAATGAAACAAAACTTTAGTCTTACTGTAGCAACATTAATATTCAAATAAAGGTCTAATTTAATCTAACATAGGGACTTTTAATTTAATTTTTTCTCAATTACATGTAAACAAAAAATTTTTTATTTTTTTCTAAATGTTGAGTTCTTCCCTCCTCTCTTCCCTCCTTCCAAAGGCATGTAATTTGTGGGTTATAGATGTACAGTCATACAAAACATTTCCATATTAGCCAAAATGTTTCTCCAATGAGATATTTGACATTTGCTTCTATTTTATCATTTTTTAAATTTTGTTTTACTGTTTCTTGGTATCTTGTGGAATTATTAGTTTCTACTTGCCCAATTCTAATTTTTTAAAAATTATTTTCTTCTATAAGTTTTCATCCCTCTTTTTCCATTTAGACAATTCCACTTCTTAAGGAGGTCTTTTCTTCTGTGAATTTTTGTTATCTCTTTTTCCATGTGTCCAATTCTACTTTTTAAGGCATTCTTCTTTTTAATAGATTTTTGTGTCTCTTTTACCATTTGTCTAATTCTGTTTTTAAGGTGTTATTTTCTTCAGTACTTTTTTGTTCCCTTTCTACCAAGTTATTGATTCCCTTTTCATAATTTTCTTGCATCACTCATTTTCCCCCAGTTTTTCCTTTATCTCTCTTATTTGACTTTTAAAATGCTTTTTTCAGCTCTTATTTTTGGGCCTCTGAACAATTTCCATTTTTCTTTAAGGGTTTATATGCAACTGTTTTGACTTCATTATCTTTTTCCGAGTTTGTGTCTTGATCTTTCCTATCACCACAATTAACTTTCTTTTTTTGTTGTTTGCTCATTTTTCCATCTTATTTCTTGACTTTTGACTTTATGTTAAAGTCTGCCCCTAAAATTCACGCCTTTTGAGTTACTATTTTCAGAAATAGCTCTAGACGTCTATAGGTCTTCAGTGTTTCCAAGGTGGTATGACCCAGGGAGAAGTATGGTCATGGTTCTTCTGACCTGTGCTCTGGTCTTTACCCAGGAAGAGACCTTGTTATCCTATAGCCACCAGTGCTAGCGCTGTGTCTAGGATTATGACCAGGTCCTCTACACTCCTTTAGCCATAATTGCTTGTGCTCCTTTCTGTCGTGGAATTGAGACCAGAATCCTTCTTTCCTCATGAGCAACCACAAGCACTCCTCTCTGCCACGGAACCTCAACCACGATCCCTGCCCCTCAGTGGCCACAAGTGCTATCGCTCCTTTTGGCCTGGGACTATTCATGGGCAATTCAACAGGGTCCTGGATTCAGTATTAGCAAAGGGTCCCCTGCAATTTCCTGCCAACCAGTTGTCCAACACCTCTCCCTTCCTACCCACCCACTCACCCCTGCCCTTGGGCTAAGAGCTGCTGAAGCTGCTGCTGCTACCCATGTGGTCACCTCAAGGGCAGCTGCTGGCTTGCTGGGGCATAGTCTATGCAGTGCTGTCTACCCTGTGTTCCAGGCCCACCAGACCACCACCCCAGTGAGACACACCTTTCCCAGAAACCTCTTAAGTTGTTTTGTGTTGGAAAACGATTTCACTAAACATTGTGTTTGTTCTGAAGTTCCAGTATTTAATTTGAGGTATTATTTTAGAATGGTTTGGAAGGGATTTGGGGAGAGCTCAGTTGAGTGCTTTCCTTATCTCCAATCTTGGCTCTACCTCCAGCATGCCCACTTTAAGTAATCTCCTCTCCTAACTTTCCAGAATATCAACCACAGATTCTGTGACCCAGTGGCGCTGGCCTCCATGCTGCTCCTTTCACAAGACATGCTATCTATTACCATGCCTTTTCATTGACTATAACCAGTGCCTGCCTGCCTTTCTTCCCTCCTTCTGAATCACACCCTTACATGTGGGTGGTCTGCCCAAATGAATATCAATTTTAATCACTTAAATCTCACAAAATATCTTGGTGCTTGGGGGCTAGATTTTTTTTCCTCTTCCCTGCTTATTTTTTCTACCATTTTAAAAAAGCGGGAACAATTAACTCTCTTGTCCCATATAGTTTCGTTCATGATTTCTTGAAATAGAGCTCTGGAAAACAAGGAGCTACTTGACAATGCCTTAAGCCCAAATTATTCTGGTTCTGATTGGCCAATAATAGGTCCCAGCCCAGGCCCTGCTTGGTTATTGTTTGGGTTTTAATGGCTCAGTGTGAGTGCAAAGAGCAATTGTTTCTTTTCTGGACAGAAACCAGTAGTGGGGGGGGAGAGCATATCTTCCCTTTATAGATTAATTTTTTTTTTTGAGTAAGCAAACTAGGTCATCTTTTGCTTCATTTATTCCCTAGCTTTAACTTACTGAATGAGTGCTGCCTCAGACAAACTGAGATCTGGGGAAAACCTTAGCATAAAAGGCCAGGGTCTCTCACTGCATCTGGGGTCATCTCCAGTTATCCTGACCTATGTCTTGCCAACAAATTCAAATGACTGTAGAGAAGAGAGGCTGATAACTGTGCACAGCCCTGCTTCACTTAAACCCAATTCACTTGCAAGTCAAGACATCACCCTCCTGACATCACTGGTCCTCTTCAAGAACAAAGGACAAACATCTCCCACAAATCTTTGCCTCTTGGCTTCCTTGACTCCTTTCAAGTCTCCACTAAACTCCTGCCCCATCAAAGGAAAAATAAATTATATCTGGAATGGGTGTAACTTTGTGGAGTTTTGTTGGCTGGCGTATTTAGATCTGGGGTTTCATAACTGTAGGACCCACAGATGTTGCAGACCTGTCAACAAGAAGGTATTAAGCACTTCATATGTTCCTGAAACTGTGTTAAGCATTGATGGTACCAAGAAAGGCAAAAACAAGTAGTTTAGATAGTAGTTCAGATAGGAGATAGTAGTTTCTCTGAAGTTTATAGTTACAGAGAGAGCTACATAGGGCACTGATTTGCCTAGATCACCTAGCTAGCATATGTCACAAGCAGGACTTGAATCTGGGTCTTCCTGATTCCCAGGTCACCCCTCTATCTCCTCTGTCATGTGTCATATTTCATGCACAGTAACTTTTTCAGCATCTATCCTATCTAAGGTTTGCCCCTAAATTTGCTGAGGAGTTAGTTTTTTGTAACTATTTTTCTCAAGAAATTTGCAACTTATAATTTCTTTCAAACCCAATGAAGTCCAGTTTTCTGAATTGAGAATCAGCCAGTTTCCTTCAAATTTGAAAACTAATTATCAATACTGAAGAAAATGTATAAGAACATATGTATATGTTACCTGTGCCAATTGTGGCAAAAGTCTGTTTGGTGTTTTGCTTCTTTCTTTACTCTGGGCTTTTTCCTATATGAGAAATAAGGAAAACCAAAATTATTTAGTATGCAAATAATAAAGTTTTAGGTCAATTACAGAAATATATACAGTCTTTTAATATTAGAATATGCTTCCTTTAGAGAAGCAGAAGAAATCTAAAAGTATATCCAAGGCCAACCTTAGGCAATTTTTTGGAAAACCCAGTTTTGTCTTTAGAAGTGCTCAATCCTTCAGTGGTGCTCCTTTAACACCTGACTCACTTTGACAATACTCTCACTTCATTAAGGTGTGACTTGTCAAAGTATCTAATTATGTAAAGCCCAGAGCCTCAGCCTTTCTCCAACCCTGAGCAACCATTAATTGCTACACCTTACATCCAGGAACTCCCTAACTTTCTTACCTACACTTATACTTCCAACAACCCATAGTTTGGTCTACTCGCACCAATGAAATTCATTTGTCCTAAATTTCATCCCAAGGGATGCTGTTTGAATTACCACTGGGATCGTTTGCAATCTTGGCCATTAATCTGCACTCATGGGACCACTTAGTTTTGCCGGAGCAAAGATGAAAACTTCATGGAACAAGAGTAAACAAAAGCTAAAAGATGATATGGTAATTCCATGGTAGATAAATTCCATGGGAGATCTCGACTTTTCTTGCCTGCCGTACACGTCCCTTCACTGCATGGTGCATTATGAACCCATCCGTGTCCCATCCCTACTTCCTGATTTTCGTTAATAGTGCCAACCATCCCTTGGGATACCCTGGTTGGAAGATTCGGTCTTCTGTGACTCTTCATGCTCTCTCATTTCCCCCATTAAGTCAGTTATCACATCCCATCTGTATGACCTTCTAACTATTCCTCGTCTTTCCAGTTCTATTGCTATTAACCGATTTTAGGCCTTTATTATCACTTGGAATGATTTAATGGTCTCCTGATTGGTTTACCTGACTCTAGTCTCTCTCTTCTATAATCTATTTTATATTACCTCCAAAATAATCTTCCTAATATATCATGCCATATTCCATTCAAAAATATTCAATTCTTTCTCATCGTTAGCCAACAAAATACTAACTTCTCATTCTAGTATTTAAAGCCCTCTACAATTCAACTCAGGGTAACAAACATTTATTAAACACTTATCTAAGGTTTGTGTTTTACGGATAGAAAGACAAAAATGAAATCCTTTCCTTTAGAGAAACTTATTCTACTCCTATAATCTGGCTCTGACCTACCATTTCAGTTTTATCTCACATGACTTCACCTTGGGAACTCTACATTTCAACCAAACCAGACAACTCTGTTGCTGTTGTGGTTCAATAATTTCAGTTGTGTCTGACTCTTCATGATCCCATTTGGTTTTGGAAGGGTTTGGCTACTTTCTTCTCTGGTGAAGAGGTTAAGTGACTTGCCCAAAGTCACACACAGATAGGGCATTTCTAAGGCTAGATTTGAACTTGGGTCTTCCTGACTTCAAGCCTAGAGTTCTATTCGCTATGCCACTTAACTGTCATTTCTTAATCATATCCTATCCTTTCCTGTGTCAGTGTCTTTGCTATTTTCCATATAGGAAATATTCTTTCCCATATCTCAGTCTGTTGAAATGATTTCTTGTTTTTCAATTTTCTGGTCACATTAAGTATATTACGTCTTCATTGATCCCATCAGTTGTAAGGGATTTTAACCTCTCTGAAATCTTACAACTGTCCCCTATGATTTATTAACCACAACTCTAGTTCAGACACTTAACAGGTCTCACTTGGGTCAAGTGCTAGATCAGGAATGGGGAACCTGCAGCCTCAAACCACATGTGGCCTTCGAGGTCCTTGGGTGTGGCCTTCTGACTATACCCAAGTGTAAATCTTTACAGAACAAATCCTTTTATTAAGGGGATTTGTTCTGTGAAGTTTGTATTTGGTCAGAGGGCCACACTTGGGGACCTAGAGAGCCACACTTGGGGACCTAGAAGGCCACATTTGGGGACCTAGAGGGCCACAAGTGACCTCAAGGCCCCAGGTTCCCCACCCCTGTGTTAAAGCCTCCTAGGATCACAGGATATTGGTTTCCCTATATCCAGTCCCTTTCCTATCCAAACTACCTTCCACATCCAGCTATCAAAGTGATATTCCTAAAGCACAGCTCTGACCATGTCACTTCCCTACTCAAATACAAATTGCTCTGGTTTTGACATTTAAAGTTCTTCAAAAATTTGGCTCCAGTCTACCTTTCCAGACTTATTGTATATTATATCTGTTCACACACTCTACAACCCAGACGAACTGGTCTATGTACTGTCTCTCACGTGCAACAAACCAGCTCTCTTTTCTGTGTTTTTGTACTACAGTCTGTCCCTCAAGTTTGAAATGAGAGGAAGGGGGTAATTAGAAGTAAACACTTTTGGGAAGGGATAAGGTCAAAAGAGAAAATAGAATAAATGGTGGGGCAGGATAGGATGGAGGGAAATATAGGTAGTCTTTCACAACATGACTATTATGGAAGTCTTTAGCAAAACTACATGTATATAGCCTATACTGATTGCTTGCCTTCTCAGTGGGGATGGGTAGGGAGGAAAGAAGGGAGAGAAGTTAGAACTCAAAGTTTTAGGAAGGAATGGTGAGAATTGTTATTGCAAATAACTGGGAAACAAGATACAGATAATGGGGTATAGAAATCTATCTTGCCCTACAAGAGAAGAGAGAAGATGGGGATACAGTAAGGGAGGGGTGTGATAGAAGGGAGGGTAGATTGGGGAAAAGGGGAATCAGAATGCATGGTGTTTTGGGGGAAGGGGAGGGGAGAGATGGGGAGAAAATCTGAAACTCAGAGTCTTGTGGAGATGAATGTTGAAAACTAAAAATAAATAAATAAATGGGGGGGGGGGAGAGTCCAGTCAAGCCATGAGCAGTTATTGTCATTATTTCTAAATTAACAAGCTGTATGAAACCCATAGAATAATGTGCATCTTTAAAAAATTGAGAGAACTGTAACCAAGACCTAAAATGTCTGATGTGGTTTATATTTTAAAATTAATATTAAAATGAATTAAACAGCTAGCTGCATAATGTTTATATTTCTTTTTAAATATCCTACTTGAAAGAATTGAAAGTGCACACACTGAACTTTTCTCTTCTTGAATGATCCCATCCAGTAATGAGATGAATATATTAAAATTTCCTTCAACAAACATGCTTTTACCACTGCTCACATTTTCAAACAGAATGAATATATAAGTAAATTTCAAAGAAAAAACACTTCATTTTCTGAAGTTAAATCCATTCTGTTTACTTAAGCCATAATTTAAAACAAAACCACTATTTTTCCCTTTTCCAAAAGAAAAAAAACTGCTCTAGATTATTATAAATACAATAAATGTCCAGAGAACATTAAAAATCACATTTCAGCTTGTGTGAGAATGCCCTCTGCTGCTTTAAAAAAAAAAGAAATAGTATATAAATAATCACTTTGTGGGCTCATACCAGTTCCTCCAAAGTGTCACTAGCTCAGAAGAAAATATCCTAAAAAAACACAATTCAGTATTATATATTAAGTTTTCAAGGTACGTCTCCCTTTCTCATCACAATTTTCACAAAGATGAAACTGAAACATTTCTAAAAGTCACCCTGTGGAGTTAGCCCGATAGGTGACTTCTGCCAGGGGCATCTGTACAAATATAGCATCACAGAGCAGACTTACAGCTGGAATGAACCTAAGTGACCTGACTAGACTCAAACTTCCTTAGTTTAGGAAGGTGGAAAAAGGACATCCTCAAGATCGCACAGTGACAGTGCTCAACTGGTGTTCAGGTGCTATCACACACAGTCCATTCTAGGACAGTATCTAAAGCTTGTCAAAGCTTCTGCTGAGGGGACTTGTTCTGTGAAGTTTGGATTCAGCCAAAGGGCTGCACTTGAGGACCTAGGAGGCCACAGGTTCCCCATCCCTGAATTCTATGGCATGATGAAGCATAGGAGAAATGGAACTTTACCATAGTGATAAATAAAAAGTATATTAGCTTGTAGCAATGTTAACAAATCCTCTTTTTTTCCTATATCCTACCCCTCCCCAATTGGAAAGGGTAATTTTATTACAGTGTTCTCAAAAAAAATTTGGTGGTACTCAAACAATAAAAACATTTACTAAGTGCTTACTATTTTCCATGTACTCTAAACACTGAGGATACAAAAAAGTTAAAAACAAAACCAAAGAGTTAGCAATCTAATGTTGGAGGGAGGGGAGATAACATGTATATCATTAGGTACATACAACATCTATACAGATAATCCCAAAGGGCAGGAAAGGCTTCCTGAAGAGGATGGCATTTGAGATAAGACTTAAAGGTAACCAAATGAACTAAGTGACAAAGATGATAAAGTGAGCATTCCAGGTATGGGGCACTATTCAAAGGCAGAAAGAAGGTGATGGAGGAATCATGTTTGAGGAAAGACAAGTAGACCAGTGTAACTGGATCACTGAGTGAACGGAGGAGAGTAAAATGGTTTTGATTTTTTTTAAAGGCTGAAAAAGTAGGAAGGAGTCAGGTTATGATGAAATTTCAATGCCGGAGAACTTTCTATTTGATCATTCCATTTGAGATATTATGGAGCAGCTGTCTCTTTTGGAAGCTGAATGGAGGACGGATTGTAGCTGGGAAAGACAAGACAGGGAGGCTAGTTGGAAGGCAAGAGGTGACAAGAGTGGCAACAAAAATTCCATTATTAGAAAATTCTCAAACAGAAAAAATAAGTAATTAAATTCATTCATCTACTTTACAATCAATATTTACTACGTATCTACTGAATACAAGGCACTGGAAATATAAAGACAAAAATGAAACAGTCCCTTCCCTCAATAAGTTTACATATTATTGTAAATTCTTATGTAAAAATAATCCACATTCTCTCCAAAACTATGTGGTTTTATTTATTTAAACTTCCATACTTAAAGGACCTATAATTTTAACCATATGGATACTCTTTCAACTGCCTGAGTTCACAGTGTCTCTATAACTCGATAGACAGTCTTAGAGATTTGTTCTGGCCAAAACAGGCATTAGTTTATAGTTTGCAACCTGGTGCTGAGAATCTTCAAATTTATCTGACTTGGTCCTTGGACAATAAGCACAGGCCATCATCTGGCTCAGTAGGGTATGCTGGTCTGCCAGAAGGTATGCTCTGGTGGTATACCTTTGAGAGCCCAGAATCATGCCCACCACAGGATGAGACATCGAAGTAGGGCTGGGTAGTGAAGATTTTACTAAGTGATAATGATTCTCTGTGTTAGTCAGTCAGTGAACCAAAACTCTGTCATTTCCCATGACAATCCACAATCCACAATCTAGTGAATATAAGTTAAATTTTAAAATAAATATTATTATCATAGACTCTGATAGTAATGAAGCATAATGCATTATAGGCAATTATAGATTACAAAATACTCAAAAGTACAAAGCTGCCCAGTTTATAAAAAGCTGGTTACTCTATGTTATCACCGTGGTTTCTGAAGTAAATCAAGTTGGTAAGCAATATTTTTAATTTGCATGATTGTAATGATGGTTATGATCAACTTTTAATGTGGAGTCATTGAGTGGGTCAATTCATTACTCCATTAAATTTAAAGTAAATGATAAGATACTTACCGGTTATGATATCATAACCAGGTGAGAACCGATCTCAACCAAAGTGTGAGGAGTCCTTGGAGAACTTAAGTGACATTGCATAGGAACTCTGTTCAGACTGGCTGAGGAAACCCCTTGTGGGTGTATCAAATATCAAGCTAGTTCTGAAACCAAGTGATTCTAGTGAGTGGAAACCCAGGAGAGAGCAATTCCAGCCAAGGGCCCTGCCCTATATTCCTCTCTCAAGCCCTGCGTGACCAGAGGAAGACCTCATGAACTTCAAAGAGTCTGAGGATTTAACTTTTTCATCATCATCCCAGAAACATCTGAAGGGTGACAGCAGCTGGCAGCAATGTGGGGATCAAGAGTCAAGACCTTACTGGACACAATGAGGAAGGCAGATCTGGGGTTCCTGAGGAGCCCAGAAGTAAAATTACAACTTGCCAAGGGAGAACTTCTCAAGCTACCCTCCTCCCACTCATCCACCCATAGAGGAGAAAAGGACTTCCACCAGGAGCTGTGTGAAGTTACCACTTTGCTACCAATGGGCTCATTAAGCTTTTACCCTGGATTTTGATAGGTACCTGTGGCAGAGTATGCACCAAGTTTGGGGAGATGTAATGATTTGTAATTATTTTAAATCACTGTGGTAAATATCCATTTCTAAAAATTAACCCTAATTGAAATCAACATAATCCTAGGGGAAAGGTTGGGGATGGGAAGAAGTTTATGAGCTAAAGCTTTGGATAACTTCCCCATGGGTTTACTCCTCAGGGCAAGTTAATGGTTGAGCTCTGGGAACCCAATCTGCTACTGTGAGTAGAGGATCAGAGAGTTACAGACATACCGATTTCTACTTGTCTATAACTATGTTATTTATATAAAATATAGGAGGAAGAAGGATGGAGTTAGATGAAGAAGAATTGTACATCATCTTAGTATGGTAGCAAGTGCCCTGGCTTCAGAATTAGGAGACTTGGGTTAAATTCAATTTCTGGTATGTGCCAGGTACTGTCCTAGGTGCTAGGGATACCAGATGCTTAAATTCTTACTAGCTATGTGACCTTTGGTGAGCTACTTCCCCTCCTCTAGACCCCAAGTTTCTCATCTGTGTTGAAAAGAATCTAAATTAGATAATCCCAAAGGCTGTCTTTCAATTCTGATATGTTGTGATTCAAATAATATTCACAGACAGAATGTAAGCTTCTTGAGAGCTGGGACTGTTTTTTTTTCTTTGTATCCCCAGCAAGGGGCACAGAGGTGCTTAAAAATGCTTATTAATTGACTGAGAGGGGCTGAAATCTTCAGTCAAGGTTAAGGGTTAGTTGGTGAGTGCGGTAGTCTGAGAGTCCAGATGGAAGAAGGTGGGAGAAGGAAGGGGTCAATAAAGCTAGTCCTTTACTCTGAATGGGTGTCACCTCAAACAGACTGAGACCTGGGAAAGACCTTAGCTTAAAAAAGTCAAGGTCACCCACTGCAACCGGGGCCATTGCCAGTTGTCCTGCCCTATGTCTTGCCACTGGATCCAGATGACTCTGGAGGAGAGAGTGAGACTGGCCACTTTGCACAGCCCTGCTTCGCTTAAATCCAATTCACTTGCAAGTCAAGACTTCCCCCTCCTGATGTCATTGTCCTCGTGGAGAAAAAGGGAAAAACAACAAAAAGGCTAGTGAGAAAAGCTTTGAATTCTGAATCAGGGAGAAGTGGTTTCGAATCCGACCCTGCACTTACTGTTATCCAGGGTAAGTCACTTAGTCTCTCTGGGCCTCAGTTTCTTACCGTGTAAAATGGGTTTCGAGCAGCCTGCTGTAATGGGCTGGCCTCTGAGTCAGGAACACCTAGATTCCAGTCCTGCCTCGTCCACTAACGTTACCTGTGTATGACCCTGGACAAGTCCCCAACCTTCCCTGGGGCTTGCTCTCTTCATCCGTACCACGAGCAGGTCGACCTCTAAAGCCTGTCCGGGCGCTCCCCACGCCTTCGCTCCCCTGCCACTTTCCAGCTCCAGGGGAATGCCCAGCCGAGCGGGTCACTCCGCTCCCCTACCTGGGACAGGGCACTTTGGAACCCTCCGAGTCCGGTGGCGGGGTTCATGGGCTGGGGAGGGTCACACCCCCGCGCGTCCTGCTTTCCCGTCTCACCTGGTCTTTGCTCATGGTCCAAGGGCGGGCAGGTGGGGAGGGGAGGAAGGAGAAGGAGACGCTGGAGAGGACGGCTTCAAGGTCGTTCCCTCCAGACACCCGAGAGACGAGACCGAGACGCGGACCCAGAGGACCCGCCAAGAACTCGACTCGCTACCAGTGTTGTGGCTGGAGCTGGGCCGTTGCTAAGCAACATCAGGACTCTGGCGTTGCCAGGGCTGGAGCGGGGAGGAGAGGGGAGCAGCGAGCGCTCGCGCCCCGAGCCGGGGCTGGACGGGGCTGGGAGTCCGGAGGTTCCCAAGTTCAAAACCGGTCTCAGACACAAGTGGTGCGGCTGAGCAAGTCACTGCTCGGTCTGCCTCAACTTCCTCACCTGCAGAATGGGGATAATGGTAATGAGAGCATCGACCTCCCGGGCTGTTGTGAGGACCAGATGAGAGACTTTATTAAGTACTTTACAAACGATAAATAAGGCGCCATGTAAATTGTAAACGCCAGCTATTATTATGATATTTTAATATAGCAACAATTTGTAATATGTAGTATATTAATAATTTATCATCATCATTATTACGAAATGGAAAGGAGAGAGCTGGGGCTCTAGAAAGACTTCTATTTTCTTTTAATTGGGTTGGTTGATCTGTTTCTTTACAGAACTCTAACCACCACCTCCTCTTAGCCGTGTGGTCAGTACTCTGCCCCATCACCTTCTCCTGCTTCCCTCTGCTACAAGGAGGCCCTTATGGGACTGGTGGAATGAGAAGACTGCATGAAAATGTCGGGTAGGGTGTGTTTCAGCTATGCAGACTAGGCATGCAATGGGGTAGAAGTAAGGGCAGCCTGCCTGGGATATGCATCTCTCTGTGCCAAGTAGGGTCTCTGCAATATTTTCAAAGGATCATTGAGCTGAGCTGAAAAGATGAGATATTTGTGCAACAGTCCCATTCTTTTTCATGAGAGAAAACTGAGTCCTAGGGAGTTTAATCATCTGGTCCCCGGTCGACTATCAGAGATGGGACAGACTCCAGAGCCAGTGATTTTTCCATTGTCCCATGGTCCTGGCCCTTCAAACAGAGTGGTAAGAAACTTGCGTCATCAGTTGTCTTTCATTTGTTTTCCTAGACACTTGTTTACTAGACTGCCTTATTTTTTTTGCCTTAGATTATTATTTGGTTTTTCCGGCATATTGATGAGGAGTGGGGCACAACTTGCCTTTCCCTCTTGCCTTGGCTGCTTAACTGGTCACAGGGCTTGGATGAAAAGGGGAGACAAAAACTTCATTCCTTCTGATGAATTGGAGGACACCAGGCTCCTACTTTCTAAGAACCTCCCGGCCTTATCCCAGGTTCTGAATGTATGTCATGAAGTCCCACATTGTCATTTGTTACTAACCTATATAATCTATGTAACATTTCTGCCTAACTTGCACCTGAACTTGATTTTATGTGTTATCTTCCATAATTAGACCAGGAGCTCTTTGGGAGTCTTGATTTTTCTATATGTAAACCCAGAACTAAAAGTCTTTCTCATTTTATCAGAAGGATGGCTCTAATCTCGTCCAAGCCTTGGAACCGCAATTAATTCAGTCATTCAAATTATACTATTCATATTATCACAATTTATTTTTTTTTCTAAATTCCCAGTGTCTGGGCTAGCTTTCCACAGTAAACAGGTGTGTGGAACTCACTTCTTGTGGAATCTTTTCTTAGGTACTTTTGTACCAAATAATGTCATGCTTATTGTTAATCAAGGGAAATAAGCCCCCAAGATTGCAATTCAGTACCCTCTGAGCTACTCAACACACAACTGAGCATGGCTGATATTAGTGGGATACTTAGGTAATTAAAAATGGAAGCCAATCAATTTTGATAATTCCAGGTCCTTAATAAATGTACTTACTGGATGGAGGGGAAAATAAGAGGAGAAAATGAATCTAAATGCTTGGTTCATGAGCCCCTTTCAAAACCATTTCTGTTTCCCTCTCCTCTAATGTTTCCATCATGAGGCCTTTAACTAAATGTCTCCTACATAGGGGAAGCTGAACCCCAAGAGTGACAAGCGTGGCTGCACTGGCTCCATCTCAAGACCAGAACTGAAAAACGAGGTCCATGAGGTACACTAGTGATGTTCAGCCTCGGTCCTCATCTGTTTAGGTCCAATGGCATATCAGCAGGTAAAATGCCCAGACCCAGAAAAGGATCAAAAGCTCACACCAAAATCAGCGTCCCTCCTGGAATGCCATAAGTCTACTGAAGATCAGTTGTGTAGGTTGACTGTATGAACCTTTCATATGGGGAAAGGGAAACTAATAGAGGGATGAAAATTTGTTTTTGTTGTCTTAGAAAATTTTTTGGTTTTGTTTTTTACAAAATAAAGTTTGAATTTGGGGAAAACTATTAAGTTCTGAATTACTAATCTTCAGTTAGGACTTTGTTTTAAGAAATTAGCTCATTTAGCCAGATTTTAAGAATGATTAGAGAACTCTAATTAATCTGCTCATTTTCTGGTCCTCCAAGTGTCAAGTTTAGTTATGTTGATAATTGTGTGTTTTCTTTTATGACTTGGGTGAATTTGTACTAAAAAATGCTTTTATTAGAAACAAACACTTGCTTCAGGATTTGATGCCCAAATTTGTGCTGATTCTGAAGGAACTGTTTTTGAGAAATGTTCTTTCCTCCTATAAAGTATATTATGTAAACTAATACAGCTGCTAAGCACTAAGAAGCTTTTGAAAGTTTATTTTTGCTTTTTTTTAATCTCCTGCTTGAAAGATGTGAAAATGTGGCGTATGTGTGATAGAAAGAGAGGCCCTTTCCCCCAACTTATATCTACTAACAAAAGGAAAGAGGAAAGGTTTGGGCTGTGTATTCTGTAGGCCCTTTTTAAAACATGGGATCATCCCTTTGGTTATATATATTTGGGTCTACAAGAAGGGTAACTGTAGATATCAAGAGTATAGGTATAGTTCAGGGAGGAATCATGTTCCCATGGCAAGACTTGAAAAGTTCTACTAATGTCAGCATACGAGAGGCATTGTAATAAACCAACAGGTTAGAGGCAAGATTCTGGTAAAGAGAATTGAGATGCATATTGAGTATATTAAGCACATTATGAGCAGAGAGGGTTTTCTGGAGAGCACCAAGGAATATGATCAGAATTAAAAAGTGGCAGAGAAAGCCACCTGGATTCACCTGAAGCACCAGCCATCCACACCCAAGGAAACAAACTAGGAAAACCCAGGTCAAGGAGTTCAAGATTTTGGAACTAATTCCCTATGAATTCATTCCACAAGTAACTGTAGAAAAAATAATAAAGGCTTTTGAAATGGTGATTTTTGAAAGTGGGATGGTGAGTTATTGTATGTTTTCCATTTGATGACAGCTGCTGTTTTTTGTTATTGTAGATTATATACACTTTTATTAATTAGAGGAAAAGAAGTTGGCATAACTTGGAGTAAAAAAATAGCATTTTCTTTCTATACATGGCGCTAATTTTCATGTGATGCCTCAGTTTTCCTACCACGAAATTGGGGATAATAAAAATGTTTACTTGAGGGTTTTGAAATCCTCTATACAGGGTTATGCAAGCACAGTTACAGTCACAATAAATATCCTAGACAAGAAAGAATCCCATAAAATTTGGACACTTAATTCTCACATGTGGAATCTGTTTTCTAAAAAACAGAGCTATATATGGACGAATTCCCGTAAAAACAAATGCAGAAAAGATCCTTCTTTATTACCACACATTGACCGGCTAATTATAACCAGAAGGTTAAAATCATTCATTGCATTCATTGCATTTAGTTCTATTGAACACTAGATGGCGATGTATGCACTGACAAACTAGTAGTAGGAGAAAAACCGTGACTACAGATCCAAAAACATTTTATTTTTTCACTGTAGCACCATATAAAGGATTAAAATCTTGACCTTTAAAGTACTAAGACCCCATAAGGTATTTTTTAGAAAGAAAACAATGAGCCTTTTTAAAAGTTTGCCATCTGTTAAACCAACTATTACCACAAGACAATTTTATATTAATTTGTATTGAGGTATAGATCATGGATTCTGATCTAAGGAAAATTACCTCAGAGGTCATCCACAATCTAAGTTTTTATGGATCCTTACGATTTTGCTTTATTAAAAAAAACTGATATAGCAATAGAGGATGTTTTTTTAAAAATCAACACAGGTTAACTTTGAGAAGCAAAAAATTACATTTTTAGCAGACATACTTGCTTCCTGGGAGTTCTGGTAAAATGTTCGTTGTATGCCCAGAATGTCAAAAGCACTTACCTCTAACCTTATGTCTTAGAGACTCCTAGAACATACTGTACTCCAGCTTGTTTTGTGTTTGTCAGGTGACTTAAAGGTCTTTGGCATTCAGTTCATATTCCAACTTTTTATTTGCCCAATAAAAAATGCTTTCTTGCTCTGCTAGATAATCACATAGATATGTAGAGTATTTACATGATTGCTTGGGGGAACTAGGAGTCTCTTCTATTTGCTTTGGTAGTCTTTCAAAGGAACCTATCATAAAACCACCTCCTATCTAGACCAAAGGTTGAAGAAAAATCCTATCCGACAATTCCAATCCTATCAAATACCTCATTTAACTAAAGTCTGGATAATGAGATGCTATAACCTTGTAACTAATTTAATAAGGGGACTCCAGTTGTTTCAACGTTGAAGTGTTTCTAAGGACTGTCCTGGAGAAAAGACTATCCTTGGGTCAGACTTGTTTTGTTCCAAGACTGATAGTCCAGACTTAGAACATGGTTAGAATTTGTGGGGGGTAGGTTTAGACATGATGAAAAGAAAAGTTTGCTAACAATTAAAGCTATGCTAGAGTGGAATGGGCTTCTTTGAGAGGTAGAGGGTTTCTCCTCATTAGAGGTCTTTAAATAGAGGATGGATGACAACGCCTGCTAATGAAAATGTAAATGATACTCCTATTTAGGAAAGAGTGGGACTGTGGGGTGTCAAATTCAAATAGAAAGAGTCTCTAAACTGTACATAGTGTTCCTTCTGCCTTGTGTTGACTTAGAAATCCATATATTAACATCATCTGTATTCTACTGTATTTTTATTTATTTTGTTAAATATTTCCCAATTACATTTTAATCTGGTTCCTGTGGCACCCACATATTTAATCCCTCTGGACTAGGTGACTTGAAAAGTCTGTCCCAACTTTAAAACTCTGCAATTCTTAAATGATAAAACTGAAAAAAATCTTGTTTATGTGAATGATTACACCATCTATGTGATCTGTAAAGATTACAACATGTCTGATTTTAGTGTTATATGCATTGGGCTATTTTTTAATCAGTGGTGGTAATGGATGGATTTGTACAGTACATTCAGTAATTTCTCACTCAGATACCTTCTGATGACCAATAACATAGACTTGTGAGATAAATGGCTAAGTTATGGGAGCAGGAGGTGGCTGAGTCCGCATTAGCACAACAATCAAGCTAATGGAGCCAATGTAGGATGTGTTGGCAGACAGCTTACGGAGAACATAGTGTATCCATTAATGGACTATTTCATATTGCCTCTCTTCCCCAACTGGTTGACCAAAGACCTGACTATTAAATCCACTGGAATTAACAAAAGGCACCAGAATGTAATCTCTTCAGGGACAGGGATTATTTCATCTTTGTCTTTGTGTGTAGTAGGACCTGAAGAAATATTTGCTGAATTTAATTAAATTAAATGAGGAGGGCATATAAACTGCATACTCTCTTTTACCTTCTTGGAGAAAAACTAAAAAGTCTAATAGAGATTCAATAAACTTCTTCCTTCTTCACTCTATTTCCTTCCCTTGATGTGACATTGCATCACTAGGTGGAAGGAAAGGAAATTCAAACACAGTAAGTCAGAAGAAGCCCAAGCTGGAAGCTGGTACAAGAAGGAGAACATTATGGCTAAAGAACATGGTTGGAGAAGGGTTCCCCCTCCCCTTTCACTTCCCCCTCAGTCCCTCCAAATCTCTCTTGGCTTAGTCAGGTGACTTTTAGAGGAAACTTAACGAATAATGCTTCCCCAGACCCAGTCCAGGAGACCTATGGAGGGATCTCCATGGAATGGCTTGCAGGCAAGCTAAGCCAGGAGACCAGTGCAGGAGGGAGCACAATGGACTGGAATTTCTCTCCTTTCCCAGTAAGGGCAGTCCAGGTCAGGCTACTCCTATCTCACCTGGCAGCACTACTTTGAGCACCATGTCCTAGGAAGCTCATTATTGGGACAATCTCATCAGTCTGCAAGGTCTCGCCAGCCTTGGTGTTGATCCTTCACCTCATCACTGTGTTCTGCCTCTGCGTGGAGGGTGGGAACATGAACTCCCAACTTCCATTTAAGAAGATGACATGGCTCACACATCTCTTCATTCCTCACCTGACTGCACATCTTTGGAACTTTTCCGTAGTTCTCCCACACTCCCTTTTCAGTTTTATTTTGTTATCTCCACCACCACCATTACAGTGTAAGCGCATTAAGGGCAGGGACTTCCTTCCTTCCTTCCTTCCTTCCTTCCTTCCTTCCTTCCTTCCTTCCTTCCTTCCTTCCTTCCTTCCTTCCTTCCTTCCTTCCTCTTTCCTTCCTTCCTTCCTTCCTTCCTTCCTTCCTTCCTTCCTTCCTTCCTTCCTTCCTTTCTTCCTTCCTCCTTCCTTCCTCCTTCCTTCCTTCCTTCCTTCCTTCCTTCCTTCCTTCCTTCCTTCCTTCCTTCCTTCCTTCCATCTTTCATTCCTTTATTCTTTCTTTTTCTTCTTTTCTTTTTTTGTATTTGTATCCTTAACACTTAGCACAGTGCTTGATACATTGTAGGCACTTAATAAATGTTTATAGATTTATGGACTTATGGATCTCACCTCCTCAACTGGATTATAAAACCCTAAAGGGCTATCTAGATGGTTCCTGGAGTCAGGAAGACTCCTCTTCATGTGTTCAAATCTGACCTCAGATACTTACTAGCTATGTGACACTAGACAAGTCACTTAACCCTGTTTTCCTCAGTTTGCTCATCTAACATGAACTGGAGAAAGAAATGGCAAACCACTCCAGTGTCTCTACAAGAAAACCCCAAATGAGGTCACACTCAGATACAACTGAACAACAAAGGACAGAAATGCTGTTCCATAGTTCTTTCATATTCTCTAAATACCTGGAGCAGTGTTAGGCACATAGTAACGGGAGGGATATGAATAAGAACTAGACTTATGATTTCATTTGTTAAGAGAAGGAAATTCCTGCCACGAAACTTCTCTGCAAATTATGGCATCCAGTGGTGTCAAACTCAAATAGAAACAACCCTAAGGGCCAAAAACTGATTTAGAGAACTGTAAATTAACATAATCTATTTTGTATTTTTATTTTGTTAAATATTTCCCAGTTACTTTTTAATTTGGTTCCACCATATGTTTGACACCTCTGGTCTAGAATACTGAGGTGTAAAGTGACTTTTTTTATGTAGACAGTATATTTAAATAGCTAACTTGAATCCAGTTCTGACTCTTACACAGTAGGCCCTAATTTAATGGTGTTGAATCAAAGAGTAGCTATGCTTAGCCTTTCTTTAACTCTGTTATGTCAGACAGGCTTACTGCAGAGTTCTCGAAAGAATGTGTAAAAGCCCAGGTTTGAAGCATTTCACTGATGGCATCAGAAAGAAGAGTAAACACAGTTCTCCTCATCACGAGCTGCCAAAAAGGCAGTGGGATGGATAGGGCCCTGGGCTAGGAGTCAGAAAGAACAGAGTTCAAATCCAACCTCAGACACCTCCTTGCTGTGCAACCCTGGCAAATCACTTAAGCTCTATTTGCTTCAGTTTCTTCATGTAAATGGTGGTAATTAAAGCACCTGGTTCCAGGGCTGTTATGAGAATGAAATGAGATAATATTTGTAAAGCACTTAGCACACAGGGCCTGGCCCAAAGTAGATGCCAGATAAATGTTTCTTCCTTTCCATCTTCTCAACTAACGACAATAATGCCTCCAGTTGAGACAGCTTTTTAGTCAATAAACAAGCATTTATTAAGCACTTTATTAGTCCAACGGTGTGCGGTGTGCTAGGTGCTGAGGATATAAAGACATAAATGAACCAGTACCTGCTTTGTAAAGCTCTTCATCACAACAATGGAAGGAAGGATTTTCAAAAATCTGCTGTGCAAGCTTTATGCTGTAGTTGCTCTTTAACCATTGACTTCAATCATATGTAATAGATTTTGATTAGTTTTCCATTTGCAATTAGCACAAAATGATATTAGCCATGATGTCATTTGCCAATGAATGTTACTTACAGAAATAACATAAGAGGGAGACATAGTGCTACTACAACTTATCAATTATTAACTAATCCTTTCATAATCTTTAGTAAACTGTTTTGGTAACAGACCTTGGTTTAATACTCTATAAAACATAACATGACGCTTTTATAGCAGGGAGATGCACGCATCTCTCTGGAAGGATCCCTCCTTCTTCATGTATCTCCTGGTCAAAGAGTGAATTCCTTACACAAGATGTCATGTCCTCATCAACTTACTAATGAACTCAAGTTCATAGCTAGTTCCCACACCTGAGCTATCCCTTTGACCTTTTTTTTAAAAGACGGCTACTTACGGACACAAGTGCTTGGGAAAGAGGAAGCTAAAGAGAGGAAAGGGAAAGCTACACACATACACACAACTCATATGGCCTCTCTGGCAACGAATTATCAGAGAAGTAAGGAGCTGTTGTGACAAACTGGCGTCCGCAGGAGCTAGTCAGCTGCAATACATTAGTAATGGAAGTGTGACAGAAATTTCTGAATCAAGGATCTAGTAAGGCCAAGAATTGTGGGAGTTGGTATCAAGTGTGATAGGAGCTACCCCAATTTTAGGCAAATAGGGAATGGGGCACTATAGGGTTGTGGTTAGGGAAGAGGCATTGTCCCCCATACCTATGTATTTCTGCACTTCAGAGGGTGGCTTGTGCTTGGTTGGTTCAGGGCTTCTGAAGAGCTCCTTCTCCCTTTCACATGGACACCTCTCAGAAATCCCCTTCTCTTTTGTAAACTTTAAAGTGTGAAATAAATGCTAGGTATTGTGTCCATGATTTGGAACCGGAGATCAGGAGAGACACTAGGGTTGGATATCTATGCAACACTGCTTGCTCTAGCTTCTACTGCCTCAGAGCCAGGTGTGTTATATTTCATGCCCTCCCTCTGACTTCTCTGGTCCCCTTCAAGGGGGTTAGGAGGTATTCAGTCTCTCTTTTCTACTAAGTCCAACCCCCACACTTTGAGATGCCTTAATTTTAGAGGTCCCCTGCAGCCTGTTTCACTTAACCACTTAACAGCCAAGTTAGTATTAACAAAGGAATATTTACTTCAAAGGTATAATAAAAATATACAAACATGACCCACTCACCCACCTCTTAAGTATCTGGGGAGCAGAAGGGGATTTGGTTCACAGCTTTCTCAGTTCCTATATAGTCTAGTGACAGTAAGTTTCAAGTCCAAAACCCACCTTGGGCTTAAGTCCTGGGTGCCCTGGCTTCTCAGGGCTTCCTTGATGGGTTGAATAAAATATCCATCCTGAAATCCTGTCTCCAAGGTCACCATGGCTTAGGTCTGGGTTCCGGGCCCACAGTACCTGCAGCTAGAATGGAAAAGGACATATAAAATAAAATCAAACAAAACCCCAGGCTCTGTTCTCAGGGCCTAGAGTGGGGAGGGCTACCTTTGCTTAGCCTGACAAGAACTAGTTGGTCCAATGGATAGAATTTCAGGACTAGAGTCAGGAAGACCCGAGTTTAAATTTGGCTTCAGACACTTACTAGCTGTGTGACCCTAGGCAAGTCACTTAACATCTCTTTGCTCTGACATAAGTTTCCTCTACTGTAAAATTATAGCTCCTTTCTCCCAGGGTTGTTGTAAAGATCAAATGGGATAATAATTATAATGTGATTTGCACAGTGCCTAACATAGTAAGGGTCACATAAATTTTTTTATTAATTTATTTAATTTAATTAAATTCTCCCACTCAGGTCAATTCATGCCCCCTGTGCTGTAGTTACACAGTAACTTTACCCTCTCCCTCCTCTTCCTTAGATGCCAGTGAGGGGAAGGAGAGAGGGATAGGGAGGAGAATGAAGCTGTCCCAGGCTGGTAGTTTTAAAGATGCAACCTGTTCTCTATAAGCAAAGGAAAAAAGTGACTCCCATCCTTGTGGTAGAGAAATGCAGAATGTCTTCACCAAGAGGCAGTTCTCTGGAGTCTCCTGCATGGGTGTCTCCATGTTTGGTGATCTGGGAAAGCACCAAAAAAAAAAAAGCCATATTATGTATAGATCTAGGAGTCTTCTTCATAGATATAAAAAATGAATCCATGGGAAATACTGAGATCATCAAGAGAGTGTAGAACAAGAATAGAAGAGGGCCAAGGATAGAGCCCTGAGGTATAATCATGGGTAGGGAACAGGACATGGATAATAATCTAACAAAGGAGACTGAGAATTAGTGGTCAGACAGGTAGGAGGAGGATGAAAAGGGACAATATCACCCAAATTCAGAGGGGAAAGTATATCCAGGAAAAGGCGATCAACAGAATTAAACGCAGAGAGGTCAAGAAAGATCAGGATTGAGAAAAGATCATCAGATTTGGTGCTTGAGAGATCATATGTAATTTTTCTGAGAGTTGTTCCAGGTGAGTGATAAGGTCAGAAGTCAGAATGCAAGGGACTGTGAAGAAAGTACAAGGAGGGGAAGTAGAGATAGGTTTTTGTCCTTTAAGGAAAGAGGCCCTTTAAGAGAAGGGAGAAATATAAGATGGTAGCTTAAGGGGATAGATGGTATGGCCAAGTAGAGGTTTTTTAAATATGAAGAAAACTGAACAAGTCTGTAGATGGCAGTGAACCAGTAGATAGGGACAGACTGAAGACTGAGAAAAGGGGAAAATTGTGGGAACAATCTGCCACAGGTGATGGGAGGGGACTATATGAAAGATTCCAATAGTTTAACGTTGGCAGACTTCTTTTAAAGTCTTCTTTTATATATACATATGTGTAGTGTATATATGTATACATATACATACATACATGAATATAATTAGATAATTATAACCAAACCAGTAAATTTATGATTTATAAACAGTAACTCTCAGGTTGGGACCCTGAGTATTTAAGTAAAGCCAAAGCAACTTATTCAAACAAGAAATGCCTACTCTTGAAAATCAAACCTGAAAGAAGCAGTCAAAGAATTTTTTTAAATGTGATTTAATTTTCTCACATTCCACCACTTATATTTAATGACCACAGCAGGTAAATGCAAACAAAAGATTAAATATTTTGAAATAGGAACACCTTCCTAAACTGAAATATTATATTTTATAAATTTCAATCAACCCTTTGAAAATGGAAGTTTTATAAGAAGACATTTATTAACTTAATTGTAGGTGCCAAAAATTGCCATTCTACCCAGAACAATTTTAGACTCTGAATCCAAAGAACTTTATGAACAGTGTTTTAAATCTATAAAGCAAGTTCTCATGAGCACTTGAGCAGATAGATAGCTACATGGAATATAACAAAAACCCACCGATAACATCACTTCTAAAAGGTTAGCATCATAAGTGCAAAATAAGCATCCTTAATGTTAGAGACTCATTCAGTTTCAATGAAAGCATTTCAATTCTTATTAGATTATTTCAGTAAATCCTAATAATTAAATGTTGTTATAATAACAAAACCTCCTGTTTGTTATAAAAATATGATTGTTAGATGTACCAGTAACCATGTTTGCAAAAAAAAAATATGAATCCTAAGTAATCACTGTTACATCTATTAACAAAGCTTTTATAACATGTGCAACCCAGGGATGCTCTTTAGGATTCTCATCAATGCAAACTTCAACCACTTTTTGACAGTATTTATCCAATTCCTCCATACTAATGGCTGGGCAAGTACCATCTCTTCATCTGAGGCTGCAATAAAAGTAGGAGAGAATAAAGAATAATGTCAAGGAATTTTGAGATATAGACAAAAGGGATCTCACTGAACATGATTTATTTATTCAGCAAAGAATGAAGTGAGATTTTCTGCTGAAAGGATTGTGGGGGGTGATGTGGGAGTCTTGAGAAGAAAAGAGGTTAGTCATATGTCATAGATTTAGAGCTAGAAAGGACCTTAGAAGTTATCTAGTTTAAACACCTCCTTATACAGGTAAAGAAACTGAGACCCAATGAATTTAAAATGACTTACCCAAGGTCACATGGGTACTATGTGAGAGAGGCAAGACTTGAGCCCAGATCCTTAACAGCATCCATGCAAAATGGGATAGTTACTTAGGGAGGATTAAAGGATTGCCTTGCTTCTGCAAGATGCCAGTCAACATTATATAGCATAAATTCGTAGTAGATCCAGTTGGTACAGTTGCATGACTTCCTCCAGCACCATTCAGCAGTAGATCGGTAGAAGTAAAGATGGTGGATGATGGAAGTCTAGAGTTGGGATTTGCCCCAGGTATGATCAACAATAGGACAAGGAATTCAAAAGTAGAGAGCAGGTATTTTTAATTTTTATTTTTATCCTTAACTGAAGCACAAACCTTTCTATACACCCAGTTGTACACAAAAGGAAGTTTTTATATGACACTGTGACTCTCCATTTCAAACCACTTGCTTTCTAGAAATATATAATAAGGTTTCAAAACTATCCTGTTTTTCTGTGATTCCTTTTAATTTTCCTTTGGTTCATTTTTAAAAAAATTTTTTCAATGATTTTCTTTTTGGCATCATTATTGCTAATCTTCCTCTCCTCTGAATTTCTCTCTCCTTTAATGGAGAGAAAGGAAGAAAGAAAAGTATTCTTATAACAAACATAGTTAAGCAAAACAAATCCACATAGTTAGCCATATACAAAAATGTATGCCTTTGCACTTTGTGTTCATCACCTGTGTCAGGAGATAGATGACATATGTCACCGTAGATCCTCTGGAGCCATGTTAGGTAATTCTTTGTTTAGAGTTCTTAAGTCTTTCAAAGTTTCTCTTTAAAATGTTATTGTTCCAGTTTAAATGTTCTCCTAGTTCTGCTCACTTCACCCTGCATCAGTTCATACTACCCAGGATATTCTGAAATAGTATCTAGCATCATTTCTTATGGTAGATAATATTCATTATGTTCATATATCACAATTTTTGCAACAGTTCCCCAATTGATGAACACTTCTTATACAGTCTTGGTTCCTCCCTTTTTTTCCTTTTAATCCCCCACTTCAAGATCAGGAAATTTGTTTTCCTTGTGGCTATTTCCTTTCTAGGATTATCCTCTCTCTTAAATGTACCTTCACAACTCCATTGGTTTTCCTGTTGAGTATATTACTACACCAAACTATTCTTGAGAGAGACAGAGAGAGACAGACAGACAGAGACAGAGAGAATATGAATGCATGTGCATGTGTGTGTATATGTGAGGATGTCTGTATTCAGTTCTCCTTTTTCTAGTTCAGATTAGAGTGAGGATCACTTGATGCCTACTCCCTCTACTCCTTCTTCTATTATTGTATATCCTTCTCCTCTAATTCAATTAAGCACTTAGCATAGTGCCCAAAATGTAGTAGGCATCTAATAAATACATATTGACTTGACTGATGAGAAATATTAAGTCCCCCCTTCTTCCTCCTTCCTATAGCAATGTATGCCTCTTACCCTTCCATTTTTCTTTCCCCTCTTAAAACTCTCAAAATAGAACCAATCCTAGCCCAGGACCTATATTCCCCGCACCCCGCCCCTGCTTTTTTCAGCCTCTCAATACCCTTTGAAGACATTAAAGCACTGGAAGGAAAACCTAATTCTTTTTCTGCCTATTAAAATGTTACCACTACAGCATCATACAGATCCTGCCAATTGCTCAAATATACTTACCTTTCTAGGTTTCTCTTGACTCTTGTGTTTGAATCTCAAAGTTCCTACTCAGCTCTTGTCTTTTCATTAGAAAACCCTCTATTTCATTAAAGATCTATTCGTTTCCCTAGGATTATACCCAGTTTTGTGGAATAAGGTATTCTTGGCTATAGGCCTCTATCTTTTAAGAATATAGTATTTCAAAATCTCTTGTTTATAATAGAGGCTTCCAGATCTTGTGTACTCTTGTCTATATTTCCTGGGTACTAGAAATCCTTTTTTGAATGCATTTTTTTCATTGCTTTAGAAGCTCTGGAGTTTGGCTAAATTATTCCTGAGACTTTGAGGGGGCAGGGAAGGGCTTCTTTAAGGAGGCAATAGATAGATTCTATCTTTACTTTGTGATCTGATTCTAACATATTTGGGAACTTTTTATTTATAATTTCTTCAAATATAGTAGATGCCATCTTTACTCCTCATTCTCTCTCATCCCCTCCCCGCCAGATCTAATGTGTTGCCAAATTCTGTAGATTCTACCTTCCTAATATCTCTGGTATACATGCCTTTCTTTGGTCTGATGCTGTCACTAGCCCTCTTCACCTCATGGTTGGACTATTTCAGTAGCCATCTGGTTGGTCTCCTTACCTCAAATCTTTCCTCCCTCCAGTCCATCCTGCACAGACTTGTCAATTTAATCTTCCTAAAATACAAGTGCCCATATCACCCTCTTGTTCAACAAACTCCCGTGGTCCCCATCATCTCCAGAATCAAATATAAAAGCCTCTGCTTGGTATTCAAATATCTTTATGACCTGGCCCCTTCATAGTTATCCAGTCTTTTTGTACCTTTCACCCCTACGATTACTTTACAATACAGTGACATTGTCCTTATTTTTCTGCAAAAAAAGAAAAAAGAAAAAAAAACCCACTCTATCTTCCCGCTCTGGGTATTTTCCCTGGTTGTCTCCTATTCCTGGAATTCTCTCCCTCCTTATCTCTGCCCTCTGGCTTTCTTCAAGTCTCAGCTTAAACTACACCTTGTACAAGAAGCCTTTTCTGATTCCCTTTAATTCTAGGTTCTTCTCTCTGTTGATTATCTCCTATTTATCCTGTGCATATCTTCTTTGTATATAGTAGTCTCCCCCACTAGACTGTGAACTCCCTGAGAAGAGAGACTGCTATTTAACTTTCCAGATATCCCTAGTACTTAGTATGATACCTGGCACATAGTAGGAACTTAATAAATACTTGTTAACTGATTAACAGCTTCTTAAATGATGACCTTAACCTGTTTTCCATGTGAGCTGTTTTCATATCTTACATTTGCTTCTATTTTTTCAAACTTCTGATTTTGTTTTATTATTTCTTTCTGCCTCATGGAGTTGTTTACTTCTATTTGGTCTATTCTAATTTTCAAAGTCCATTACTTGAGCAAGGTTTACTACTTTCTAAGTCATATATTTTCCTTATAATTCTTTCCTCCAGAGATTTAATTCATTTTTTAAAACTCTTGCTTTATTTCTTCTAGATATTCATTGTAGAAAATCCATTTTTATCCCTTTAAGTCTTCAATTGAAATTGTTAAAGAGTAATTCTTTCTATGCTTTGTTTAGTGGAATCTCTAGCTCTACTGCACACACACACACACACACACACACACACACACACACACACACACACACACATATATATATATATATATATATATATATATATATATATATACATATACACACACACACATTTGCCTTTTTTGGTTTACTCATCTCAACAACTTTAGTCTCTGCACTGGGAATATCTTTTTTTTTTTGCCGGAACCAACCTCTGTTACCCACGGTACTTTTGGGTATGTGATTGACCCTGTTTTTTCTTGACCCTGGCCACTTGGGTTCCTACATAGAGCCAGGCAAGCTACAGGTACCTCTGGCAGATGTCCAGTCATGTTAGAAAGTTGCCTGTTTGTTAACCCATACCTGGACTGGCTTTGCTGGCCACTATTTTTCCCAGTGCACATGGGCTTCTGGCTGACTTTTTGTACAGCCATGAGATGGAAAAAGTCACTCTCGTCTTTCAGTGGATTTCTGCGTCATTATTTGTTTTGATACAAATATCAGGTTTTTACTGCAGAAGGGTAGTTCTGTGATCTACCTCTAGTTAAGACTGCCATCTTGGCTGGAAATATGAGGACTGTATAACATTGAACTGGTTAACTGTAGAATCATACTAGGAAGGGAAGAAAATCCCTCCAGAGTAGGGGTAATGGATTAAAATACTGAGGCAGTAGAGGGACTGGATTTCCTGCACGAAGAATAGGTTTAGGAAGACTAAATCATAAGGAGAGATGAAGTCATGGTCAGATAAGGAATTTTAGGACACTTGATTGTAGATTCAGAACATCTTTGGGTGATGGGGAAGATCAAGGATGTGATTGTCCCCGTGTGTGACTGAGGGATAGTTAAGGGATGTGTCATGGTAGCTTAGGAGACTGAGGAACTCATAGGCCAGATGGTTTGAGGGAATAGCAATGTGTCTATTGAGGTCTCCTAATATAACCGCAGGGTTTAGAGTGGAAAGGAAAACTATGAGCCAGGTAGATAATAAACTCCCTGAGAAAGGAAGGAGAATGGCCTGGGAATACAGAGTCAACAGTCACACATCTAGATTTAGTGCCATATCTAGATAAAGTGAACACTGGAAACAGATTTGTTATTCAATTGTTTCAGTCACATATGATTCTTTGTGACACCATTTGGGGTTTTCTTGGCAAAGATACTAAAATGCTTTGACATTTCCTTCTCCAGCTCACTTGACAGATGAGCAAACTGAGGCAAGCAGGGTTAAATGACTTGCCCAGGCTCATAAAATTAAGTCTGAGGCTAGATTTGAAGTCAGGTCTTCCTGATTCCAGGCCCAGCACTCTATCCACTGTTCCATCTAGCTACCCCTCAAACGAGAAGAGGCTGCTAAGTGGTGGTAACAAAGGGAACATCAAGAAGTAAAAAAAATGAGAACAAGAAGTATGCCAACTCCCTTCCCTGCTTTCAGGACCAGTGTTTCAGGTGCTATAAGGAAGTGTAATCAATGCTGGAAAGGATGGCTAGAGAGGCAATATAGTCAGAGGGGATTCAGGTCTCGGTGAGTGACAGAAGATAAAAAGAGCATTGGAAGAGTTCTAAGATGGAGGGAAATTTGGTAGTGAGAGAATAGAGATTCTAGAGGGTTGAGTAGGAATGTAGAGTTGAACTGGTATTGACAGCCATGTGAATAATGCAGGTCTAAGGGACAGAGACTGAATTTTTCAACCCCAAGTTCTTTCCCCATTTGAGGGAAATCAGACACCAAGGTGGTAGTATAAGTCAAGAGGAATTCCACTCAAAAGATGGGGTGTGAGTTGCTTGACTTTCAGCAAACTCTGATTGATATTCCTATTGGGAGAAGGAATCAAACAGGGTAGTAATATTATGTCCAGAATAACTGTCATTTTTCATTCATGTCTGACTCTGTGACTCTATTTGGCATTTTCTTGGCAAAGATATTGGAAGAATTTGCCATTTCCTTCTCCAGCTCATTTTACAGATATGGAAACTGAGTCAAGCAGGGTTAAGTGACTTGCCCAGGGTCACACAGCTTGTAAATGTCTGAAGTGATATTTGAACTCAAAAAAATGAGTCTTCCTGATCCCAGGCACTGCACCTTATCCATCGTGCTACCCAGCTAACCCTCAGGGATAACTATGTAGGTCCCTGAAAAGTAGAAACCCACAGGAAAAGGTGTATTTCTTGACTCTAACAATTCCAGCTTCTTTTCATATGTAGAAAAACCAAACTAGGGAAGTGTTAAAAGTCTGGAGGACTATGCACTTGGGAAGGTCAAAAAGTCTCCAGAAAAGGAAAGGAAATTAGCTTAACTATTTATGGGCGTGAGTGTAGGGCCTTCATTTTTTCTACTAGGTTAAATATAAACTGTTCTATCTATGGTCAATATTTTGTTAGCCTGAGGATTTGTATGCGAACTAAAAGCACTTTTCTTTTTGTTTTGAAGATCTAGAATTGAGTCAAATTCTGATGTTCTCAGGGGAAGCTCTGGGTGGAAGCAAACAAACCAAATTCTGATATTTCCAGGGGGTAACTTTTGGTGGAGGCATGAGCCAAAGAAAATTACTTAGTGAGAAGTCTCCAAAACTGAACCCCATCCATGTGAGCTCAGAACTTCAATAATAAGCCACAGGGTTACAATTACTAAACTCTATATGATGGTGAATAAATGTTAAATGAAATTATAATACTAAAAGAATCTTCTATAATATGCATATATTATGTACACAGATTCTCTCACTTATAAGTGTCAAATGAATGGAAATTAAAGAATTTATTCAAGCTACAGAGAAAATGGTGTCAAAAGTTAGAATTAGAACTATCTTCTGTACCTTCATCAACCAGGTAGATGTCTCTAAGGGCCGCCTTAGAAATTGGTCACCTATTTTCCATCAGAGTCTGATTATGACCCAGATAAAAAGTAATCAAAAATCTTTTTTACCTTACAAAGTTTGGTGACCTATATACACTGTACTTTTTGCTATAAATTACCACTATCTCTCTTGCAAGAAACACCCATTTCAATTCAATTCAACAAATATTTTTTGAAAATATATAGTTTGATCATTTTCTCTTTGGCTTTCAAATTTATACAGGTTTCTATCATAAAATTAAACTTTTACGTGATTCTCCTTGCTCTTCCACCTACCATCCTATGTGTCCCTTCTTTTTTTTTATGTCCAAAATCACTGAATGGGTAGCCTCTACTTACTGCCTTTATTTCTTACTTAACCTTCTATAGTGTGTCAGCCTGCAATTCTGTTCCTCTCTTGAAAATCCAGCCATACCCCACCTGGAAATTTAGCCTCTGCTTTCATTATCTCCACTTAGATGATGCTGACTCTTCTCTTAGTCTCACTTTTTACACTCAGCTAGACCAAGCCTTCTTAAGTTTTTTCCAATTTTGACCCCTTTTCAATCGAGAAATTTTTATATAGGTCTATAAAATAGGTATACAAATCAAACATTTACTGATAACAAATCAAAAAGATATTTATTTTAAAACAATTCTTTGGCATACATATAATTTTACTATTTATTAAGGATGAAAAAAAATCTGCATACTAATGAGATAAATGTCCTTGTTTATTTTTATATAAAGAATTAAATCTTGGCAGAATATTTGATGTCACAGACATAGAGTATCTTCAATATTTTTCAAAGTTGATCAATATTTTGATTCAAAATTGTAAATGCTGAGACTGCTGCTTCACATAAGTTTATAGTATAAAATGGGACCATTTTAGAAATTGCTGGGAATTCTGTCCTAATTCCAAGGCAAAATTAATTTGACAATTTTGTATGTACGATAAAAACACTACAATTCATACCATATAATAGTCTCACATCTGAGCTGAGGCGTTTCTGGTAGCATTCACTTGCATTGTGTGGTATAATGGCATGCACAATGCAAAGTGCCCATGCTGTATGTTCAGAACCAAGGCTGCAGTGAGATTGCCCATGCAATGCAGGCAAGCGCTGTCAGAAAAATCTCAGATTCATTACATGTTTGATTTTGAATTAATTTTTGGTTGTTGCATGTTCAGAAACCTTTCACTGTTGACAGATTTTTGCCAAATGAGATACCCACATTCAGTGGCAAGACCCCACTGTGGGTCCCAACCCACAGTTTAAGAAGCGCTGAGCTAGACTACTGCTCGGCAGCTAGGTGGCGCTGTGGATAGAGCACTGAACTTGGAATCAGAACCCGCAACTTTCTGAGTTCAAATCTAGCATTAAATACTTCCTAGCTGTGTAACTCTGAGAAAGTCACTCGCTTATCGTTTGCCTCAGTCCCACATCTGTAAAATGAACTAGAGCAGGGATATGGCAAACCATACCAGTATCTTTGCCAAGAAAACTCCAAATGGGAGTGTGATGAGTTGCATGAAACTGAAATAACTAAACAATGCTCGCTTCTCTTTTCTTTTCACTCAGTTGCCTGGAGTTTCTTTTCCCATAATGAACAACTACATCATCTTTCTCTGTCAGTCTGCAACATAATTTTTATGTGTTTTCTTTTAGGTGAATAGATTTAACACCTTGATTTCTGAAATACACTCAATGGTCTCCTTGCTATCCATCTTTTGCTATTTAAATTCATCCAATGCATCACTGATAATTAATCATCCTTCACATCCCAATTGCTTCTGAAATTAAGTCCAAATTTGTCACCCTTGCTTGGTGGGCCATTCATCAATTGCTTCCACCCCCATTGTTCTCCACAGAATCATAACGGACTATTGAGGCTGGAAAAACAGACAATGTGCAGGTTCAAATATAAAGCCACCCACCCAGTAACCTCCAGTAACTCCCTATTATCCAAGATCAAATCCAAAACCCTCTCTTATGCTCTTCATAACCTAATTCCTCTCTACCCCTTCCATCTTTTTATTCTTTACTTCCCACCATACTCTTCAATCAAGTGACACTGAGCTCCTTGCTGTTCCGTGATCGTAACACTTCATCTTTCATCTTTGGTCATCTTTTGCTCAATGTTCCCCGTTTCTGGAATGCTCTCCCTCTTCCTCTCTCTCTCTGTTCCCTGGCTTCTTTCAAGTCCTGACTAAAATCCCATCTCCTACAGGAAGCCTTTCCCAACCCCTCTTAATTCTAGTACCTGTTCTCTTTTAATGATTTCCTATCTATCCTATATATAGCTTGTTTGTACATATTTGCTTGTTGTCTTCCCTATTAGATTGTGAGCTCCTTGAGGACAGGGATTGTATTTTGCCTCTTTTTATATCCCCAGAGTTTAGCACAGTATCTGGCATGTAGGAAGTACTTAATAAATGCTTAATGTTTGATTGATTGACTGACTGTCAGGTTCAGTGAAGTTGAATGACTTGTGGCTAAAGCCACATAGCTGACTAACGGGAAAGCCTGCAGATCCTAGATTTAATTAGATCCTAGATTTTTAATTCAGTAAATACTCGTTTACTGCCTACTACCTGAAAGGCACTATGATTGTCCAATAGGATACAAGGACAACAACAAAACTCCTGCCCTCATGGAGCATTCCATACATTCTATGGAATCTCCTGGTTCCTGAGCTATTTATGACTTTTGAGGAAATTTCCATGGCAATGACCTAGACCAGAATCACTTTCATTTTTTGTTATACCTATATATTGCTTAAGGCAGTAATTACTTAAATTGAAAATTCCCAACCCAGCATGGCATCAAGCACCTGAAAACAAAAATGAAAATTGGAGGATACATTTGATGTTCCAGATTATCTTCATGCTCTTTCCTAAAACAAAGGGGCTTCAATTAAGTGAATCACCTGCTCAGATCTGCAGGATTCAGGTAACTTACCAAAGGAAAGCACATTTTCCTGAAGCATGCCATTGGCAATTTCATTGGAAGTCATAAATAGCAATAGACTGAAAATTCTCTGTGGAAAAAAGCCCCAAAACTGATTTTTTTACTCTTTGTAAATCTATCTTATCTTTGAAGAAAATTGCTAAATTTTCTGTTTTTTCTTCTACAAACTGAATAAATCTATTTCTTTAAACATCTTCAACCTTCCTTATTTTTTCCTTCTCTAATTTGTTTTCCCTGCAACATATAAAAATTCTCAATTCCCCACAAAAGAACCATACTTATAAGTACAATATTTACTATATCTAGGTAGACACAATGGTAAATTACAAGAAAAAATGGATTTTTTTTCCTTTTTGTGCATTATTTCTTTCAAATGTAACAATTCCTTGGCTTCAATATCTGAGTTCAATTCAAAACATTTATTAAGCACCTACTATGTATCTAGTCATATGTCCAGTGCTGGAAATGCAAAAGCAAAAATAAAAATGGTACCTGCTTTCAAATAGCTTAGTTAAGCAAAGGGCTCATTTCAGGATTTTAACAGTTAGCACTCTGCAGGAGTGACTCCTCCAGATGTAGAAGCCCAGATGTAAGAAAAAAAGATTCTAGGGGGTCTAGAAAATATAAATATGGATTTCACCATAACTTCTTTTCTCAAAATAGCTTATATATTCATGCATATCATGCTATATTTAGATGAAGTAGGTAGAACTAGATAGTCTTTTATGGGTAGCTAGGTGATACAGTCATCTTCCTGAGTTCAAACCCAGGCTCAGATACTTACTAGTTGTGTGACCCTGGGCAGTAACTTAACCATGTTTGCCTTAGTTCCTCTTTTGGAAAATGAGCTGAAGAAGGAAATGGCAAATCACTCCGACATCTTTGCCAAAAAAACCCAAAATGGGATCACTAAGAGTTGAACATTACTGAAATGACTGAACAAAAATGACATCTGGTTTACAGATAAAGAAACTGAGACTTAACTGAAGTTGAGCTTATCATTTGACTATAGTGCTTCAAAATTATTGTTGCAATATTTGGAATTCTCAGTAATGAGACAGGTTGCCTTTTCAGCAGTATACTCAGCATATTATCTCTCATCTTTGTACATCCAGTAAGCCATCCATCATGCCCAGAATCCTCTCCTTCAATCCTTCCTCAGAATTCTTATCTTTCTTCAAGACTGTATTCAAATGGAACCTGCTCTGTAAATTCTGCCTTTATCCCTTCAGTTGTGAAGAGAAAACCTTCTCAAATTCCATTTTGTTTACCTGTCAGTGCACATGTGTTCCTCCAACATCCCAGAAACCAGAAATTTTCATTTTTTAAAATCTGTACCTTCAACACCTAGCACAGTGCCTTGCATATAGTAAGCATTCAATAAATGTTTATTGAAATGAATTAGATCTGGAAGTTAAAGGTAAAAACATCTTCCAATATTTTAGAAAACACTATGCATCAATACTAATAATGAAACCTTGAAGCACCACAAGTAACCAGTATACCTTGTTCCTATTGCTCCATGTGTCTTATTGTCACTCTTTGGAACATTTATAGGGATAATAATAATGATACTCAATATGACCTCATCAATTTGCATCTTTCTTGAAACCATGAAGACCATTACCCCCTCCATTCCTACTCACATTATTATCTAAGTCTTCCCATGAGCACATCTCAGGTGACCTACCCTAACAAAGTGGGGCCATCCTTGCTTTCTCCTGACATTAAAAAGGATACAAATGGAGAATTGGGGTTGTCTACCTGATATGCATCACTTGTAACTGGTGAGACAGCCATCTGCTTTCAATCATATGATATATGATTGAAATATATGTAAAACATGTATTTGTATACATTAAAAATATATACATATATAAACAATATTTTTTGCTTCAGTTCTGTAAAGTTCTTTGTTAAGCTTTTTTTCTCTTTGCTTTTCTACTGTCCTCTGTATAATATTTATCTTTTAATTATTCAGATACAGTGTTCTATGACTCTCTGATGTACAATACTTATAGAATCTTGATATTAAAAACATGGGTCTTTATTTCTGAGAGAATCTGGGATCATTAAAGGAGCTTTGTAATTTCCTGAAGGTGCTCTAGCCCACTTTACTCCTATTTAAATTTGGGTCCAATTCATTTTTTACTTGTATTATCTGTCTGGGCAATAGACATTCTTCATCCACTTTGTTTTTATTGTGTGGGTGGTTAAACCAAACTCCCTAGAGTGGTTTCTTATCTCTCTCAAGAGGATTTGGAATATTTTAGATCTTAGTGCAGCCAATCGTGTGGTATAAACAAGCTCACACTACTTGAACAGACAGATTATTCAAAGTTTGCTTCTCCCAGCTGGAAAAATCAAATAAAATTCCAAAGCAGTAATAGTCTGGTTATATTTCTAAAATTCCTAAATCCATAAGGCTGAATTTTTATGGATTGTGGGCAGAAGAGTTTTAGTGAGATCAAAGTGGGGAAAGAAAAGGAGTCTTAAAAAAGATACATTTAGCATTCACATTGATGTTCACATTCCTGGGAAACTGAGGAGGAAGAAAGGAATTCAGGACAAGCTACATGAAACAGATGCCCGAGTAAGATAGGAAGAGTATGCATGATTGTCCAACTGGGAACCAAAAGAGGAGACAGATCTGGCATAGAAAAGACACTGGCCAGATGCACCCACCCCTAAAAAAACAATGTCAATAGCCTTGAGTCTTATGGATATATGGACAAACACAATTGTAGATTTTGCAAAGTTTGCAAGTAATTAAGAAAGCCCTGTTAGTTCCTGACAAAGGAGTCTCTGTGTATTGGGTAAGGATCTTGTTAGCACATAATACATAAAGCACAGATATAAGACAGATGTCAGACACATGTGAAGAATTATTTCCACTCTACTCCAACAGTATATCGTCTACAAATAGGAGGACCCCACCTTCAGCTAGGATCCCTATCTTCAATAGGAACCCCATCTTTAACTAGGACTCTTCACTCTAACTCATGCAAATTAGGAAATTGGGATTTAGGGAGGTTGAAGGACTTGACCAGGGTCACATGGTTAATCAAAGTCTGAGGTAGAAGTCATACTCAGGCCTTCCTTATTCCACACTATTCACTACATCATGTTGCCTTAAAGAATAAGTCTGACCCTCCTTTTAGAGATTTTGTCCAGATTTCTACTTCTCTTGGGCATTCCCCCCACATGCTTCACTTCATTGGAGTACAGAAACACACACATGCATACATATACTCACACATGCATACATGCCTACCCACACACTTTGGGTACTCTCCCAGGGAGCCTCATGGGTAGCTCTGACCTGAACAGAGACCTCTGTTTTTCTTCATTTTAATAGATTTGTTTGTTTTTCTTTTAACAGATTCCTCATTTTTATAGACTTTTCTGCCTAACTACAGGGCAATATGTTGGAACACACAGGCTACTGAGCTGGAATTCTGAGGACTTGCTGTCAGTAGCTGTTACTAGGACTAAAAGAAGAATTAGATGATTAAGTAAATGTTGAAAGTTAACAGACCCATTTACTTGGGATATTTAAGGAAGTCTCAGAAGGAAAGTCCATATGATTAATTTGGAGACACCCAAAAAAGGATGAGGGAATGACGAAGGATGACAGGTAATAAGGCAATCTAATTAGAACACGGGAGTGACCCATCCTTTAGAGTAGGAAAGCTCTTCAACCCCCTCCCAATGGAGCAAGGACTGATACCTCCAAACCATCATAGCCTCTCACACTGAGGCTGAGAGCAACACCTTGAAGGACTTGGAAAAAAATGAGGTAAGGCTACATTCAGGGATGCCACCAGGGATTCTAAGGCAGAGTGGTCTGTAGGACATGGTAGATTGAGAAAGGTGATGATGGTCTTCAATTCCTTGCTTTCAGCGAAGCTCAGGTAGCTCTGGGGTCCCAGTCCTTCAGGAGTCAGCTATGGATCGTGGTATTTTATAGAAAGAAGAAGACTTGTGAGTCTAACTGGTTTCCCACCCTGAAATCAGAGGCAGACCAATAAACAAGAAACTGAAAATTTCTAGTGTGGAATGAATGTTCTAAGTATAAATTCCAGATATGGGATGTTCCAGAGAAGAGTTTTGACAAAAGAGAAAGCTACTAGGCAGAAGGAGGGAATGTGACTAGGAAAAAAAACCTGCCTGTTGGCCTGATAAAAACTAGGCCATAAAAAACCAGGGGGTTTCCAGATTACTCCACCTGCATTCTAATCTTGGCTCTGACACCAAATAACCAAATAACTTTCAAAAAGTCTCTTCTTAGCCTCTTTTGCCTTCAGCACATCCTTAATCAAATGAGTAGGTCAGACCAGCTGATCTCTTAGTGGTCTCTTTAACTGTAATCTAAACTCTTGCCCTTTTGTGGATTTATTTCTGAGATTTATTTGGATCTTCTAGTTGTTGATTATTTAAATTTTGTCATGAATGATGATGATGATGATATCAGTTGATCAATCAATAAACTTTTATTACGTGCTATTATGTGCCAGGTACTGTGCTAAACTCTGGAGAAAAAAAAAAAGCAAAGGACAGACCCTGCTCTCAAGGAGCTTAGTCTAAGGAAGGAGACAACCTACCAACAAATACATACAAAGCAAGCTCTGTATAGGATAAACAGGAAATAATTAACAGAGAGAAGTCATCAGAAGTCAGAGGGGTTAAAGAAGGCTTTCAGTAAAAGTTCATTTATATGATGCTTTAAGGTTATGACATGCTTTTCTTACAACAACCCTGTGAAGTAGGAAATGCAAGTAATATTAATCTTATTTTGCAATTGAGGAAACTACGGCACAGAGAAGTTAGGAGACCTGTCCAATGTCATAGCTAGGACCTGAACTTAGGTTACCTGGCCCCAAGACTGGCACTGTTTCACTACACCTCACTGGAATTAATTTGATTATCCAGGAATAGACTCTTTTCTGTTGGTGACGTATCATCCTTCTAAAATTCCTACAGTAACTAGGTTTTGGGGCAAGTAATCTTTAGACAAGGAGTTTGCAAACTAAACATTCTGCATACCTTTGAAGTTAAAAAAAAGATTTCATGGGCCACTTCCAGTCTCTCCCAATTTGTATTGAAAAAAACTGAGAAGTATTAAGAAGCCTTATTCTGACCATTTCACTGTAGGATATTTAACATTTCTCCTTTTATTCTGCAGAGGGAGGGAGAAGCAAAAGGACATATCTGGGATGCGGAGGGAGCTGAGAGGAGACATAGACTTGAGGCTGATAGGGTAATTAATTAATGGGGAAGATTTGGATTAATATCGTATGTGATCTTCAGGGAAGCTTTTTATGCCTTTGTTTCAAAACCCCATTTCGGTGTCCAGCCTGTGAGAAGTTCCCCTTGCTTCTCCAAGGATCATTTATACAGTGCTTTAAGATTTGCAAAGTGACTTACATGTATTGAATCATTTGACCCTCATAATGACTGTGTGAAGTAGGTGCTGTCATTCATCCCCACTTTGCAGCTGAAGAAACTAAGGTGAAACTAACCCATGATCACAAAGCTACTAAGTGCCTGACGCAGGGCTAATCCAAAAATCTTTAAATGGTAGCTGACCAACGCTCTCACTCTCTAGTGATGGCTTGCTCACCACAACACAGACAGCAAGTATCGGAAGTGGGACTTAAAGACGGGTGTCCTGATTCCGAGAAGGGTTCTCTGTTCCCTATGACCCCTTGCTTTTTGAGATTAGACGATCATCGAATCATCGAACTGAAGGCTGATTTAGTCCTTCCTCTTCATTTTACAGGCAAGGAAACTGAGACCCAGGGAGGTCTTGACTTGCCCAAGGTCACAAATCTGGCAATGGCAGAGCACAGATGGAAACACTCTACTCCAAGTAGAGCTGCATGATGAGAATTAGTGTGAGCAAGAGAGCATGATGGGAATTAGTGTGAGAAAGCCTGAAGCTGGCTTCTAACTCTTGCTTACTATGTGTGTAACCCTGGGCAAGTCAAAAGCCCTTAAGGACACACTTTCTTTATCTATAAAATTAAGGGATTGGACTAGATAATAGCCAAAACAGCTGAAGTTTATATAGCTTCTTAAATCTTGTAAGGTCTTTTACATGCATTATCTTGTGTCATAGATCATGGGTTTATACCTGGAGGGGCCTTAGGGATAATTTGGTCCAACTCTCTCACTTTACAAATGAGAAGACTGAAACCCAAATAGACTGAGTCATTTGCCCAAGGTCCCATGGAGAGGAAGTGGCAGAGTTTAGATTCAAATCCAGGCCCTCTGACTCCAAATTGAACCCACTTTCCACTGTATTACTATTGCCCTTGTGGTCCTCATTGTAACCCCACTTTGTTATCCCCATTTTACAGATAATTTTGAGAACCACCAGGTTAAAGGATTTGCCTAGGGTCATACATCTAGTAAATATCTAAAGTGGAATTCAAACTCAGATCTTCCTGACTCCTAATCCAGCACCCTATTCACTTTCTCAAAACTCTCTTCTAGTTCTAAACCCTTAGATCTGATTCTTAGATCATGTGATCTTTTCACAGCCTCCCTATTAGCCAGATAGAATTGAGGAAGCTGTACCCATTCAATTGTGAGAACTGGGGCCCAGAAAAACCCATTGGAAGCATTTGTCCTGAGGGTCACCTCAGTAAAGAGCTCTCTCTGGAGTCTGGAGGAATTTTCTCTCACAGGGGAGGGATTCCTTTGGCCAGATCTCTGCCAAGTCTCTTATTTTTTTCCAAAACCAATTTGATATTCCATTCTATACAAATAGAACAAGATGGAATCACTAATACAAAATAAAATGTTTTTGCACACAAATGCATCATAAGGTATGACATTAAGATAGGCCCCGTTTTTTTTTAAAGTCTGAAGAGGCATAATTATACATCTATAACTAGCAACTAGGGGTAGTATTCCTAGAATATCAATAGTAATTTTCCCTCCTTATGAGGGACTGCACCTCAAGGGGACATGGCACCCAGGGTCTATTCCAAAGACAACCATAGGGTTTGTTCAAAACAGTGTCTTGCTGGGTTAGCCTTTATTAAATTCTCCCCAAGAATTGGCATTTAGGCAACAAATTATTGCCGGTAAAGAAAAGCATGTGAAATTTCCAAAAGTAAAAGCGTATGTAACCAGTGAAAGGATAAAATTTCAATGTCTGTACAGCAAAGCAGCTGTTAGATGATTTACTGGAAAAATTCCCCCCAAACATAACAGACACTGCCTACTACAAAGGAAATATTTTCCTTTAACTCCCTAGAACTGAAATTCAGCACATTGTGTAATCAGAAAACAGCTCTAAAAAAAAAATCTAGGCTTTTCTTGATAACCTACACCTTAGGACTGAATGTCCTATTCTATGTCACTATACAACCAGGAAATCTGTGGAAGGAAATTAATAATGTGTATCCTAAACTCAACAAGATAATGAATCTACTTTTGCAAATTGCACCAACAGCAGGGGACAGAATTCAGATTCTCAGCTTTCTCAGACCTGAGGCAAATCAGATAACCTCTGGAAAATTAAGGATTTATTTTCAATCTTTTTGCAAAGTACTGTGAGATTTATGTGGTACCCAGGACAGTCTTCTCCCTTTGCACTTCTTGGGAAAGTAGGCCCCACGTTAGCCTTGCAGAGGGAAGAGAGTGGCTTCCTACCTCCTTTCCTACACGTAGTGTTGAGCCTCGTGCATCTCTTTGCCCACCTCTCCTACCTGAGGTCTGACCGGGAATCAGAGTCAAAAAGCCGTTCAGCAGTCTATATCTTCACGGTCCACTGTGCCTTTCCAATCCTGACCATGGCCCAGAATCGACTCAAAAAGGATTGTTCTTCTCCAGGGACTACACTCATTAAAGGATCAAGCAAGCAAGACATTTCAGGGAACCCATTGAGAATGGAAAGGATTCTGGACAGGAAAGGGTGTCCTTACCACATGAAGGCCTAGCTGACTGAACCCCAAGGACAGAGGGTTCTTACTTAGGTAACGTGTCTTTAAAGTACAGCTATGATAGTGTCAAGACTTAGCAACAGAGGAGCATGGAGAAAGCAGGGCCTCAATAGGTAGACCCTGGGGTAAGGAAGACCTGAGTTCAAATCCATCCTCAGACACTTACTAGTTGTGTGACCCTGGGCAAGTTGCTTAACCTGTTTGCTTCAGTTTCCTCATCAGTAAAATGGAGATAACCAAAATAACACCTGTCTCATAAGGTTATTGTGAGGACCAAATGAGATAATATTTGTAAAGTGCTTAGTACAATGCCTGGCCCATGGCAGGTGCTTAATAGGTGTATTCCCTTCCCTTGCATTTTGTTTTAGTCACCAAAATTCTGGCCAAAGGAGCGACAGGAAAAATGATCACATGCACTTAAGTGAACTTAGTCCTAAGGTTCTGCTTAACAAAGAATGCTTACAGAAGTTTGATTGAGAGCAAGCAAGCTAGGGTCAAAACCAGGGGGACATCTGGCCAGTTGTTGTCTCCTGTTAGTGTCGCTGCAGATAAAATGACTTTCAAAATCCTTCCAGCATTTTGGAGCAGGAGCTGTTAGGCTATTAGAGGAGAGGCCATATTGAAGATGCAACAGTTAATTTTGTATGAACATCGTTGTGAAGGGAGAAGGGAAGCTTTCCAGAACTTTTGCTTGGGGATCCAGGATATGAACCTAGAAAGTGGGCGGGGAGAAGTGACTGAGCATTTATATATATATATATATATATATAAAACACCTACTATGTATTAGGCATTGTGCTAAGTTTTGTTATCATTTAGTCGTTTTTCAGTTGTCTGACTCTTTATGACCCCCTTTTGAGGTTTTCTTGGCAAAAATTCTGGAGTGGTTTGCCATTTCCTTCTCCAGTTCATTTTACAGATGAGGAAACTGAAGGAAACAGGGTTGACTTCCCAAATAGCTAGTAAATGTCTGAGGCCAGATTTGAACTCAGAAATATGCCTTCCTGATTCCAGGTCCAGTGTTCTATTCACCTGGACACTTATTTGCCCATGTTGTACTAAGTACTTTTTACAAATATTATCTCATTTGATACTCACAATAACCGTGCAAGGTAGGTATTGCTGTGATCCCTATTTTACAGCTGAGGAAACTGAAGCAAATGGAGGTTAAGTGACTTGCCCAGGGTCATACAGTGATCTGTCTGAGATCAAATGTGAACTCAGATCTTCCTGACTCCAAGCCAATTTGCTCTAACCACTGTGCCACCAGCTGCCTCTAAGGATGCTTTGAGGAAGGATAAAGATTTACAACTCTTTGCTTGAACCCCAAGGACAGAGGGTTCTTACCTAAGTAATGAGTCTTTAAAGTACAGCTATGATAGCATCAAGACTTAGCAACAGAGGAGCATGGAGAAAGCAGATTATCCAATGAAACTGGTATGCACTGTGTTAGTTTTATGATCCAAGTGTCCTGAATTTGATCCTGAGATAAATCGATATTGATGCCAGAGGGGACAACTTGGTTATCTGAGCATCAGTTCTGGCATCCTGTACTGAGACTGCCTGGAACCAAAGGGGCTTAGGTCCCAGCAGGGATGACTCAGCCGTCGGCTTCCCAGGGTAGATAAATTAGGAATCACATGATTTCCTCTTGGTGGGCTAGGTAGTTTTGGAGAAAATCTAGAAAATGGAATTTTTTTTCTATTCTATAGTAGAAAAATTTCCCATAGAAATGGGAATTCGTCGGAAGGGGATGGGACCTGGATGTAAGTTATGGGGAGTTCATCATTCACTCCCTTCTCCCAACCAAACAGTTTTAGATCACCAAACATTAACTTCAAGGATATCTGGAACAGTTTAGCTGAAATGACCCTTTAAATTACATTGATAAGGGAGATGTCAAACAATCTATTAAGTAATAGTTTGGCCAATCAGAGACACAGCAGCCCCCTGCTTTACACCTTTTTGATTCACTCCCAGCTGTGCAGCAGCTGTGAGATCGGTCTTTGATCACAGCAGTAAAGTCGAAAGATCTTCTTTGTTTCAAAGGGTAAAGAAGAGCTTGAGATCGGCTTGGTGGCTTCTGACACTAAATTCTGTCACAAGCAATGGCATGTTTTTCTTAACACATAGGGAAGAGGTCAATGGAAAGTACAACATATAGGGAGACAGAGTAACAAGGTTCAAATCTTTTTTTCTGATATTTACAGCTGTATGACCTTGGATAAATCATTTAACCTCCCTAGACTTTATTTTCCTCCTCTGGAAAGTGAAGGAATTGGAAGAGATGAGATCTAAAGTTCCTTCCATCTAAATCTAAATCTAGGTTCCTATGATCTTATAAAAATTTTAGTGTTTTATTACATTTTAATGTATTGCATATTGTATTCCCTTGATATGTCTGTAAGCCATCTTCATTTTCTGTTTCCGTAAATATACCAGGAAGCCACAAACTACTACAGTTAAAATAAGCAGTTTCCATAAATAGTAAACATATTGATTTTTAAGTCCTGTTACATAAGGAGATATTATATTGTAACTGAAAGAATACTAGAAGCCTGGATCTTCAGAAGTCAAGGAAGTCAAGAAGCCTGGATCTTCAGTTATCTCTGCCACTAACCAGTTTGTGCAAATTTAGGCAAGTCACTTAACTCCTGCTCATCTCAGTTTCCTAATCTCCTCCAGGGCTGGGGAGCCTGTGGCCTTGAGGCCACATGTGACCCTCTAGATCCTCAAGTTCACTCTTGGGAATGTAGAGGACCACATGTGGCCTTGGGGCCACAGGTTCCCTACACCTGTGTAAGAGATACTATTGTGTTTGTTTTGCTTTCACAAAAGTTATTAGGAAATAATCAGGATTCGTGGGGAAGTTCATATACTTTATCTTACCAAGACAATGACCACCATTGACAACTAGAAAGGTTATACTGGAAAAACCAGTTCAAACCTGAGGGGTCATATCCTGGTCCCAAGTACCTTCATAACCACACCTATATGATCTACATAAATCTACATATTGAAGGGGATGTAGGGAAAAGAATATAAAGAATTTAAGTAACTTGACTCACTCTAACTATAGCAGGAGAGACAGAACTGGGTAACCTCACTCCTGCCTCTCTATCAGTATGAGTGCTCCTAGTGAGCTCCTCACCTGCTTGCTCACAAGAAACATAACAAAATGCCTTTCCCTGCCCACTCTGTCTCCGAGGTCTTTCAGTGAGAAGGTGTTTATTGTATTAAGGGGCTTCACATGTAGACTGTCCTATGGCTGGCTACCAGGAAAGCAATGGGCAGTGTTAACTTGTCCCAGGCTAATTTCCTGAACCGGCCTGAGAAGTCCTGTGAACCACCCATGGGCGTGCCAAGGGGCATTTCACATGAATCTTCCCAGTGGTCTGCTACCAGGGAAGCAGCTGGCAGCCGGTTCTGAGCTAGCTCCCTAACCCTGCCTGGGAAGTCCTGTGATCCCCACAGTCAAGTTTCTCACACCTGGCAGTCTAAACTATAGAGTTTAGACTAAGTAATCTATAAAGGACTGCTTTTTAGCTCTAATAGTCTATAATTGTTATAGGAAACAAACCCCAAATTCTATCAAAAAGGCACATAAATCATGTAAAAATGTCACTAATGTTGTCAGCTAGTGAAACTGATTATCAGCTTCAACATAACTTTTAACATAACCTCCCTTGGGAACTCCATGTATGTCACTAGGAAAAAAAAAATCCCTGATCCCATTTTCACTTCTTGTTTGGGCTACCTTAGGGATTTAGTGGCAGCAGCATCCATCAGTTATTTGTTTAAAATTCTATGACTTTGGCTAAGAGCAATATAGAAATAACTACTAATAGATTACCTTGAGAGAGGCAACCAAAATTTAGCTCCAAGATGATTGTATTCACGTGACACACTGAAAAGTTCCTTAGGATTATGGATTTAAAACTGAATGGGATCTTCATAGTCATCTAATTCAATTTTCTCATTTTACAAATGAGAAACCAAGGCCCAGAGAGGTTAAGCAACTTGTCCAAAGTCACACAGATAATTAGCAACATATCTAAGATTTGAATTGGGACCCTCTGACTCCTGCCCTCTTACCAATGTCCCACTACTACTTCTTATGTTAGGATGACCCTGTCTAGAGACCTTTTGTTGTCAATCCTTGAGATCAGAGTGAATTGGGTTTAAGGCTTGGTGTTTGAAAAAAAAATGTAGCCAGTAAACCCTGAGTTAACTAGGCAAGTTTTGGTCATCAAAATTTACCTTCCTTTGAGCAAAACATCCTCAGGTAAGGGAAAAAGAAAGGAGAGGAGAGGGGAGGGGAGGGGAGGAGAGGAGAGCAGAAGCTGAATTGCCCAAATAGAACTGGCTAGCTAGGTCCCCATTCAGGCAGCTTGGCCTGCTCCCAGGTTGTGGTTTGTCCTTCACTTTCAAAGAGCACCATGACATCCGGGATATGAAGACATGACTTGTAAATGACTTTGATTTGAGGGAGGGAGGGCTGTGCAAAGTCACCAGCCTCACTTTCTCCTCCAGAGCCATCTGGGTCCAGTGACCAGATATCTCTCAGGACTATTGGAGATGGCCCAGGATGTAGTGGGAGACCTTGACCCTTTTATGCTAAGGTCTTTTCAGGTTCTCACTTTGGGTCCTCCTAGCTCAGAGGAGAGCTACATTCTTGTAAATAGTAGCTGTTTCTCTTTTGGCTAGCAACCCTGAGTATTTATTTATTTCCATACTAAGTAGTAACTGTTTCTCTTTTACTCAGGAACCCTGAGGGTCTTCCCCTCCCAGTTTGATTTTTTTTTATTATTACTATTAAAGGGGCTATCCCCTGAGTAACTACTTAAAGAAACCTATTCATTGAATGGGAGTATCTCACTCAAAGGGAGAATCTGGTAAGACCTTAGCCTAAAATGGCCAGTCTCACATTGCATTCTGGGCCATCTCCAGTTGTCCTGATAGATATCTGACCACTGGACGCAGATGGTTCTGGAGGAGAAAGTGAGGCTGGTTACTTTGCACAGCCCTCCCTCACTCAAATCAAAGTCATTTGCAAGTTGTGGCATCATCTCCCTGATGTCATGGTCCTCTTCGAGAACAAAGGACAAACCACACAACACACATAACCCTAGCTGGAACCACAGGGCAAAGGAAAGCTATTATAGAGTTACATTTTTTCAATTGAAATATCTAAGCACTTCTTCAATGTACTTAATAATAACCTGGAATTCAACTCAAAAAAGCATTTATTAAGTAAATTTTTATACTGATATGATGCTGGGCTCCTAGAGATATAAAACCAAAGCATGAAATGTTACTGCCCTCAAGGAGCTTACATTCATCAAATAGCCACAAGAATGACAATCTAGCTTGAAATAGTTGAATAAGAATCCCAATGCAATAGTAATAAAAATCTGTAAAGATAACAAATAAAAAAGGAAAGAAACTGGAGTGGGGGGAGGATTGTTCAGTTACTTGTATTTCCAGTTAGTTAGGAAATGGCAACTACATTTGCAAAAGAAATAACAATTACTTTCAATCTTGAAGTCATTTTGGAAATACCCTGGTCAAGTACATTGTCAAGGGAAACAGAACGGGTAAAAAAAAATCTTCAGTGAAAAACCAAACTGAGTGACTTTGAAAATGCCAATTATAGATACTGCATAATGCAGATAAAGGGAAACATGAGAGATGAGAGAGAAAAGGTTGTATTCAGGTACAGGAAAAAAAATTGTAATGCACCCTTGTTTAAGATCTAAAACAAAAGACACCAGTGATCAACTACTGGTTCAGTGAAATGTAGTAGTATATTTTCAGATAATGTTATAAAAGACAAAGATATGTACTTTATCAGGAATATTTTAAATATAACATTTCATTTAGGCACATCAATACTCTAACATTTAACTTTCCCTGCAAGAAATTGAGTAATTTATTCAAATTATTAATTTAGCAAGAATGTAAAAGTCTATGATGTCCTATAAGAATGTATTTTTCTTGAGGACAGGGACTGCTTTAATTTTATCTTTGTGTCTCCAATGTCTAACACAGTCTCTGACACACAGAGGGTAGTTGTGTGTCATTGATTATAGATTGTGTTATTGATTGATTGTACAGAACCTGATGACAAACCCTGGGAAGATACATAATTTACATAAGTCATGGCCCTTGATGTTATGGCATTTACAATCTAGTAGGGAGGTAAAGTAGAATAAAACACAGATAACTGTGATATACAATATTGCTATAATAAATAATTGAATGAATAGCATTTATTAAGTGCTAACTCTACACCAAGAATTCATCTAAACACTTGGAATTATAAATTTTAAAAAGTAAGAATAGTCCTCATTTTTGAAAAATTTATGCTTTAAATGGGAAAGACAATATGCAAAAGAAAATTCAGCTGCAGGGTAATGGGAAGGCCTGGAAATCATAACGGAAAAATAGCAAGGTTGATGTCAACACCCAGGGGTCTTTAGGTTGTATCAGTATGTCAAATGACAGTGTGTGGGGTCTAGAGGATATAGAAGCAAAATAGATGGTATGGTCTAGTGGTTCTTCATCTCGTGAGAAAAAATAGAATTGGATGAGTATCTCATCTAAGTGATGTGAATTGTCAAGCAGTTCACAAAGGGTCTGGGAGTCCAGGGTAAAGGAGGAAATGAAGCAAAAACAAGGAGCAGAGGAACCCCTGGTGGTAGAGGATCTTCCCATTCCCTCAGCCCTCTCAGATGGGGTCAGAGAAGCCTGAAGCAGGGAGTGGGGATCAAATTGCAAAATAAAATGATCATGGATGTAGAACTAGAAGAGACCTTAAAGGTCAACTGATCCAGGACCTTAATTTTATAACTGAGAAAATGAAGGTAAAGAGAATAACCCTGAAGTCTTTGTCACACAGTGTCTTATATAAGATTTTAACTCTGAGAGATAGAGAAGCTGAGCAGGTCAACCTAAGTTAGCAATGGAAATATATGTTCAATGTAAGAAGATATGTTCATTACAGAACTTTTATGGATAGATAAAAGTGAATACCCAAAGTTTACAATTCTAGGTTTGTGAGTTATGGCAGTCACATGAATTTTCTTTATTCCTATTCTCAGTGCAAGATTTCTGCAAATGGAAACTAACACTCTCGCATAGATATTGAGCATATTAGTGCAAGAATGTGACCCAAGTTTATCGATTGTGATTCCTGAATTTCCTTTTATTCATGAGCAGCTATGGTGTTTATTTTTTATTTTGTTTTGTTGTTAAGTAAAAGTTATGTTTACGATCTGAAAGTAACATTATTGTGAGTGGTGGGTTCATGTAAATGGAAATACATTGGTGGGGGCTCAAGAGTTGATGTATAGAGGGAGTGTTTTCCCTTAGGACCCAGAGAGAGTTTGAATATAACCATGAGCTAGTGGTCCTCTTATAAATCTAGATTTGCCAGTGTGAGAACAGGTGGCAGTAAGAGAACCAGCTTAGAGAGTAAGTGTCCATGCACCAGTATGAAAAATATGAGGTGATTGATAGTGGGTGGTCAACCCACACTCACTCATTGCATAAGCATTTACTAAATGTATTAGGCATAGCATTAGATGAAACAGTCTCTGACCTCCAGAAGCTTATACTCTACTGGAGGGAAACAATCTGCACAAGATCAGTGAATTAAGGTTTGTGGGGCAAGCATTGCCATGTGGAGGGAAGGATAAGGAAAGATCTGTTGGAAGAGATGGAACTTGAATTGAGCCTTGAAAGGAGCTGGTATTACGAGAGAGAGAGAGAGAGAGAGAGAGAGAGAGAGAGAGAGAGAGAGAGAGAGAGAGAGAGAGAGAGAGAGAGAGAGAATTGCAGATATGAAGACATGAGATAGTCTGTGCAAAAGAATTAAGGCAGTGCCTTAAACTGTGTTTCTACACATAATAAATAAATACTAGATCAACGCCATTGACCAACTGTTGGTCATTACTAATTGTTGCTCAATTGATTTGGCAATAAAAAGGGAGAGCAACAAAGTAAAGAGGGCAAAAAAATTTGAGCAGAGCAAGAACAGCAAAAAGTGAATTAGCCAGTGAAACTTTGATTGGCATAGAAGGTGCTAGTTCATATTCTGACAAAGATGAAGCCCATTTCATCCCATTCCATCACTCTATGGCCCTTTGATATTCATGTTTTATTGTAAACAAACTCTCTTCTATCTCAGATGCATCATGAATCTCTTTGCATCAGTCCAGCCTAGTCTTGCCCAGATGATGTTGCAAATCTTCTCCATCTACTACTTCTTACTCAACTCCAGTTGACTCATACGATCAAAACAAGGATTGAAATACCCTGATGTAGTAGATAAGGCCATAATTTTGGAGTAAGAAAGGCCTAGGTTCAGATTCTGCTTTAGATGTTTATTAGCTGTATGATTTTCAGCAAGGCACTGAACTTCTCTGAGAGAGTTTCCTTCTCTATAAAATGAGGTTTTGGACTCAATAGGATCTAAAATTTTTCCTAAGTCTAGTTCTATGATCCTGTGATACTAATACTCAGTCCCACCACTGACATTTCCAAAATTTGTCCTGTCACCATCCCTTAACCTCCTCTATAAAGTTCTCATCATTCAATTATAGGAACCTAATCCTATGTGTATTCATCATTGTTATCTACCAAACTCCTGGACATTTTTGACATCCACCCCAAAGACTTCAGCATTTGGTTTACTATCTTCCACCCTAGCTACTAGTGTTTTCTCCCCATCTCCCAAATGTACATTATACTTCTTGTGTGTGTATGTGTACTCACACACATGTGCCTACTATAATATATACGTGTATATACACATATTTATTACGTTTATATTACATGTAAAAGTATGTGCCCATGTAAATATGCACATACGTGTGGGTATATTGATAATCAATATGTGCATACCGCCCTACACCATGTTTATGTGTCTTCTCCTTGGAATTTAAACTCCTTTTGGCCAGCAATTAAATGATTTTTGTCTTTGTTTCATAGTGTCTAGCACTGTGCCTGGCACATAGTAGATGCTTAATAAGTGTGTGTTGAGTAATTAATTGGTTGCGCCTCTCCATCCTATCTCTCTCCAGAATCCACAACAAACTGAACAGCTATTACAATAGCTTTTCACTAGTACTCTCCACAAACAGTGTCAAAGTCTGCCAGATAACTCCAGGAGAAATGCCAGGAGCAGAACAGAGGTCTGTACATAACGTTTGTACATCCGGTCAAGGCCTTTGACACTGTTAGTTGTGGGGGCTTATGGAAAATTATGTCAAAGTTTGGTTGTCCAGAGGAGTTCATCAATAGTGTACATCAGTTTCATGATGGCATGTTTACCTGGATTCTGGATAATGGACAAAGCTCTCATGCCTTCCCAGTCACCAATGGAATGAAGCAGGGCTGTGTGTTTGCTCCCATGCTTTTTAGCATGATGTTTTCAGCCATGTTGACAAATGCTTTCAATGAAGATGAACACAGCACCAAGGTCAGCTACTGTACTGATGGTAAGTTCTTCAGTCTGAAAAGGTTACAAGTCAAGAACAAAGTGGAGAGAGTGTCAGTACATGATTTTCTGTTTGCAGATGATTGTGCACTCAATGCAGCCTCTGAAGCTGAGATGCAACAAAGGATGGATCAATTCTCTGCTGCTTGTGCTAATTTTGGCCTAATAAATAACACCAAGAAAACACAGGTGTTCCATCAGCCACCACCACACCATCCATATGTGGAACCATCAGTTACAACAAATGGAGAAGTTTTGAATGCTGTGGATAAGTTCACTTACCTTGATAGTGTACTTTCCAGGGATGTACACATTGACAATGAGATTGATGCGCACATTGCCAGAGCTAGCTCAGTGTTTGGGAGGTTCCAAAGAAAGGTTTGGGAGAGAAGAGGTATTAGACTGACTACCAAACTGAGGGTCTACAGAGCCGTTGTGCTGACCTCATCGTTATATGCTTGTGAAGCATGGGCAGTCTACCAGAGCCATGCCAGGAAACTGAATCGTTTCCATTTGAACTGTCTTAGGAAGATTCTGAGGATCACCTGGCATGATAAGGTACCAGACACTAAAGTTCTTGCTCAAGCTGAACAGTCAAGTATTCAAACTATGCTTCAGAGAGCAACTCTGAAGGATTGGCCATGTTGTTCAAATGCAAAATGTATGCTTGCCAAAAGACTATTTTATGGAGAACTGGCATGGGGCAGGCAATCACATGGTGGTCAGAAGAAACAATACAAGGACACTCTCAAGGGCTCTCACCAGAACTTTGGACTTGACTGTGCAACATGGAAGACACTGGCACAGGACTGCTCAGCATGGCGTGGCTACATAAGAAGAGGTGCTGTGCACTTTGAGCAAAGCAGAATTGAGACAACACAAATAAACACAAGATGCGCAGATTGGGATATTCACCCAAATGTTCACATGGACTATCAGTGCCCAACCTGTGGTAGAGCATTCCGAGCTCATATTGGTCTGATCAGCCACAGTGGACACACTGAAATTTCACTTTACAATGGTGATGTCATTCTGGTCCTCTTCAAAGATGAAGGACAACAACCAACCAAGCACTCTAGCTAACTTTATGTCCTTGACTGGCAACCTCCACTCATCCCACTGTAGCCATTCACTACTGCGGATTTGTCTTAAATCTCATCATCTGGAACTGCACCACCTCACCTTGAGATTGCTCTCTTACCACAATATCCTATTTATGCCCCCACCTCCAACACACCCTTTCCTACTTATCATAACAGGGTCTCAACTGGTTTCTTCTCACTCTAATCCCTCTTTCACACAACTATCAAAGCAGTCAGTCTTATTTACTCTGCCACTGCCCTGTTCAAAATCATTCAAAGCCTTCCTACTGCCTATAAATACAAAATGAAAATTCATCAGCCTGGCCGTTAAATACTTTTGTAACCTTATTCTTGTTGAGTTGCTTTTCAGTCATGTCTGACTCTTTGAGACTCCATTTAGGGTTTTCTTGGCAAAGATACTGAAGTGGTTTGCTATTTCCTTCTCCAGCTCCTTTTACAGATGAGTAAACTGGGGCAAACAGGGTTAAGTGACTTGCTCAGGGTCATATAGTTAGTAGGTATCTGAGGCCAGATTTGAATTCAGGACCATAAGTCTCTCTGATTCCAGATCCAGTGCTCTATCCACTGTGCAACCTAACTGCCCTATCTGTAATCTAGCCTTACAAAAATTTCTATTCTGATGCCTCATTATATTTAGGAGGTGAATCTGGGTTCCCTAGCCTCCTCACCACCCTGGTCTCCCCCTTTGGACAGCACTTCATATTTTCAGCATATATCTTAAAATGTGGCACCTAGAACTGAACACTTATTAAATCTGACCATCTGACCAGAATACATTGGTCATCTCCAATCACCTCCCTTTTTCTGGACTTTATATCTTTACATTACCTTTTTTTTGGAGGGGGGTGCAGGTAGGTGGTGCAGTGGATACAGCACCAGTGCAGGAGTCAGGAGGACTTGAGTTCAAATCTCACCTCAGACACTTGACACTCATTAGCTATGTGACCTTGAGCAAGTCACTTAACCCCAATTGCCTCATCCTGGGTCATCTCCAGTCATCCTGGTGAATATCTGGTCACTGGATTCAGATGGCTCTGGAGAAGTGAGGCTGGTGACCTGCACAGCCCTCCCTCACTCAAAACAAGTCAATTGCAAATCAAGTCATTATTTCTCTGATGGCATGGCCTTCAGCAATGAACAATGAACACACACACTATGTCATATTACCAACTTATTTTGAACTTTCACTCCACTAAAACTCCTAAATATTTTTCAAACGATTGTCTTTATACATGCCTTTTTTATAGTATACTTGTGCATTTATTTTTTTGAATTTAAATGTAACCTTTTATATTTATTTCTATTATTTTTCATTTTATTACTTTAAGCCAAATACTCTAGTCTACTACTTTTTTTTGAAACTTGATTCCGTTATCCATATCTACCAACTCTGTTTCATTAGTTTGATAAATTATCAGTGATAATTATGTCTCCCTGAGGCACTCTACCAAATACATAGGTGTATATTTCATACACACCCATACACACACACACACATCTACCTTTCCATGGAGTATTCTACTAAATACCTTTCTTTGACATTAATGCATTAACTCATTAATTACTACCCTTTAGGTATGGTCATTCAAGAATTTTCAAACTCCTCAAACTAGTCTGTTCTGTAACTACATCTTACCACCTAAAGACAGAATGAGGGATTTTGTCAAACTCTGCTAAAATTGAGGTATCCTATGTCTTGAGTAATCTTGTAGTCTATTCTATCAGTATAATGTAAAAGGTATACTCCACAACCCTCAACCCCAGTTAATGTAACTAATAAGATGCTCTATGCCCAGATAATTTTATGAGATGATTGAGTTACAGAATAAATCAAAGGATTGAATAAGAAATGAACCATTTCTAGATATCTTTATAAAATCAACTGAAGGTATAAATTATGTGGTTGTGGTTGGTGGTGGCATTCGTCCTTTGTTCTCTAAGAGGACCATGACATCAGGTAGGTAGAGCCATGATTTGCAAGGGAATTGAATTTAAGTGAAGGAGGGCTGTGAAAGTCACCGTCTCGCTTATTTCCCCTGAGCTATCTGGGTCCAGTGGCAAGATCAGGATGACTGGAGATGGCCCTGGATGCAGTGGGAGACCCTGGCCTTTTTAAGCTAAGGTCTTTCCCAGGTCTCAGTTTGACTGAGGCAATGCCCATTTGGTGATTAAGGCTAGGTAAGAAATGAAAGACTGAATGAAAGATAGCTTGGGAAATGGCTTCTGATTAGTTAAAGAGAATCAGTCACCCTCTTGGGGATTTGCAATAAAACAGCAAACCAATTCAGATCCTGGCATTCTAATAACAGGCCAACCTAATGGTGGAATAACTAAAGCCCAGCAAATGAGGGAGAATTGCTTGGGGAAAGAAAAAAAAGAGTCTTAATCTTCTCCCCTCCTGTTTGACCAGAGAATTCCCTTTTGATCTTCTTTGATCTTTGAAAATTTGGATTTGCTTTAGGATATTTATAATGATGACCCCAGAACCATAGTGATTCATGGCAAAATCTGCATCAAGAGTCAAGAATAAACTAGACACGCTGAAGAAAGGCAGGTTCAGGTCTTATACCACATAAGCAATAACCCTCCCTGGAGTTAATTAACCATGTCTGGCTAAAAGATATCAATTAGATAATCAATAAGGAGGAGCACAGCTGATGGGAACTCACTGAGACAGTGTTCAGAAAAATAAAGTCCTCAGCCCTCTGAGTTATCCTTAGAATCTTGGGGGAAGTAATAATTAGTCATCTGTCTTCTGGGGTCTTCATCCGCTGCTATGAGTGCGAGGTCATGAAACCGCCCAGAGAAGATTGCTTCAGAACTAATCCTAACAAAAAAAGAAATGGCCGCTGAAAGCAGATGCAAGCATACTATTTGCTCCCTCTCATTTGTTTTGTTTCTTCTTTCTCATGGTTCATTTCATTGGTTAAAAGTCTCCTTTGCAACATGACTAATGTGAAAATATGTTTCATGTGAATGTATTTGTAAAGCCTATATCAGATTGCATGCCGTCTTGGGGAGGGGGAGAAAATTTGGAACTTAAAAGTTTGTGGAACTGAATGTTATCAACTAAACATAAATAAATATTTTTTTTAAAAAAAGAAATGGCATGACCTGTTCTTGATGAACCTATACAGTCTCTTAAAGATCACCACTTACTTTTCCAAATGCTTAAAAGTCATCACTTTAATATGTTCTAGAGTTTTTCCAGGAATTCAATTTAAATTCAACAGTCTAAATTTTAAAGTAATTAATCATCTTCCCCATTAAAAAACACAAAACAAAACTGGAACAAGATTTGCCCATCTCCACTCATATGACACCTGCACATTCTCCCCAGTTATTGGCATTCAGCAATCATACCTGCTAGCTCTTTCAGTAAATTGAGACAGTTTATCCTGGACTGGTGACTTTGAACTCATTAAGTACACTTAAGTGCTTTTTAATATGGCATCTTCCATGAGCATTCTCCAATCTTCTTAGCTGAAAGTGATATTTATCTCCTCTCAGTTCTGGGAGCATCTTGTACCTCTCTTTCTGAAACTTTCCTGATTCCACTTTACAGCACAGTTATTGGCGCACTTGTCCTCTCTCCCACTAGAATGGAAGGTCCTTGAGTATGGTTACGATTGTTTGTCTGTCTTCATAGCTTTCCTAGTTTGGGACCTATTCAGGGCACTGCAATAAATCTGATAAATTGTTTTCAGAAAATGTTGCAATCAAGCAAGGGATGGTTCTCTGATTAAAATGATACACTACCACTTGGTAAGCAGTTTAAAAAAATGAATACATGACAGAAAATATGAGACTAGTGCATTACTTTGCAAAATAATTATTTTTTATGAAACAGAAAACTCAGGAGTTTAAAAACTACATGATGTTTCATGTAAATCTGGTTAAAGGACTGGTAACAGAGAAAAGGATGAAACACGTTGGGAGTAGAGGAGTGGGAAGAAGTAAATAGAAAAGGAAAAAACTTTACAGAACTGTGGTCAAAAACTCTCATTAGCCAAGGAAGAAACTTGAGAATTTAAAGAGTTGACTTGGAACCAAGAACATTTGGCTTCCTCTAGTGGGATGCCAACATCTCTAATGGGTTTTGTTTGTTTGTGGAACTGTTTTGACCTTTCTCTGAACTAACATTCTTCTTCAAAAATATGTATAGGGTAGAAATGGCAAAACTGTACTGTAGCTATCTTGGACACAAATAGTTTATGGTATGGTCCTGCTACTGTCCATGTGTAATTATTATGTTCACTTTAACCTGTCATTTACTCTTAGATATAAATCAACAATTTGCATATCTTCTACTTATTAATGTAGAATCTAGTCCATGTAATACTAAACAGATTAGGATATACATACTGAATGTATGAACATTCTATTATCACTATCTTATATCTCTTTTCCCTTTCTCATCAAAATTCCTTGGAAAAAATGTCTACATCCAATGCCTCTGCCTCCATTCCTTTCTTAAGCTCTTGCAATCTGGCCTCCAGTCTCATCATTCAACTGAAAACAATTTCTGGAAAGTTTCCAGTGATCTCTTAATGGTCTCTTAATGGCTTTTTCTCGAGATCTTCAACTTCCTTGATCTCTCTTGAGTGTCTGGCACCTGACTACTTCTCAGTCTCTTCGGCTGATTTGTTGTTCTTGTCCACTAAGGCTCTATACTCTTTTTTTCTCCACACTTTCTCATTTACTAGGCTCCCATGGATTTCATTTCCCATCTGTATACAGATGATTCCCAGATCTACACTTCCTGCCCTAGTATCTTTCCTGAGCTCTGGCCCCGCATGGCCAACTGCCTATTGGACCTTTCAAAATGGATGCATCTCAAACTCAATACATAGCATAAAGGCACAAAAAACCTCACTATCTTTTCCTCCAATCATCTCCAAATTCCCCATTGCTGTCAAGGGTACTACCAAACTTCCAATAACCCACATTCACAACCGTAGTGTCATCCTCAGCTCCCACATATCCAAACAATTAATAGATTTTGTCCTTCCTGTCTCCACGTCTTTCACACACTCTTTATTCACAGAGTCACCAGTCTACTCAGGCCCTAGTCACCTCTTACTTGCACTACTGTAGCAGCCTACTATTTGGTCTCAAGTCTCTTTCTACTCATCTATCCTAATATTGGCACAAAGTGTTGTCTTAAAGCTCAGATCTGATCATGTTATCCCCATATTCAAGAAACTCCATTGGCTCCTTACTAGAATAAGATATAATGTATTACGTTTGTATTACATTAATTGTGTGTCAGTTACTTAATTGACATTCACAGCCTGACCCCTTCATACTTTTCCAGTCTTCTTATGGATTACTCCCTTCCGTGTACTCTGTGATGCAGCATTACTTTACTAGCACATTCACTGTTACAAGCACACGCCTCTCTATCTCCTTTGCTCCTTTGCACGGATTTTCTCCCATGTCTAGAAAGCACTCCCTCTTCATCTCTGTCTCTCTGAGTTCCTAGTTTCTTCCAATATTTAACTGAATTGCCACAACCTCTGTGAAATATTTTCTCATTCTTTCACCCTCTAGTACATGGCCTCCCAAAATTACTTTGTCTTTATTTTGTATATAATTATATGCGGACATCCTTGTATATCTGTTTACTCCTATATCTCCCTCATTAGAAAGTAATATCCTTGAGGGCAAGGATTATTTCATTTTTTTAAAAATATTTCTAATGCATAGTATAATAAACATTTAATAAGTCCTTATTGATCGATTACGTAGTTGACTCTCCACAAGAGATCAAATCATTGTGGAAATAATATATTAAGCAGCAGGGCCATCTATGTAAAGGGAGCAAAGATTGTTTCGTTCACTTATCTAGGTTGCTGCAATGTTGAAAAGTAAGTGAAGGTAGAACATAACATCCTGAATATCAGATGTTATAAACAAAACTAGAGGTTTGAAGAATGCTCTCAAGGGGAAGAAAATCTCCAAACACATGTGAGAAAACACCAAAATGAAGATAGAAGACTGCTTCGTGGGAAATTGTTAAACCGTTCATGGTAAGAAGATTTGGAAAAGCAAAAAACATGTACATAGCAAGCACTTGAGAAATGTTTATTGAATAGAATTGAATTGAAATGCCACATAATCGTTTTTCATCTTGACTATGCTTACAAAATGCATCCAAAATGAAAATTGGAAAATTTGGGCCAATTATTGTGATTTTTCCAAATATATGTATAACTCAAATGATACAAATAAAAAAGAGACACAATGCAAGTTCCTTCCTATTCTCTGATTAGATCTATATTTTCCCACTTTTGCACCTGTACTGAAATTGTCCCTTATATCATTCCCAAACTAATTCCACCTCTTGAAATTGGTCCCCTCAGACTAAAGTGGTCTATTCTTCCTTTGGACTCTGATAGAGTATGTATTATGTGTGTTCATCCTTCATTGCCAAAGAAGACCATGCCATCAGAGAAATAATGACATGACTTGCACTTGACTTTGGTTTTTTGAGTGAGGGAGGGCTGTGCAGGTCACTAGCCTCACTTCTCCTCCAGAGCCATCTAAATCCAGTGACCAGATATTCATCAGGATGACTGGAGATGACCCAGGATGAGGCAATTGGGGTTAGGTGACTTGCCCAAGGTCACGTTGCTAGTGAGTGTCAAGTGTCTGAGGTGAGATTTGAACTCAGGTCCTCCTGACTCCTGCACTGGTGCTCTATCCACTGCACTGCCTAGCTATGTATGTATTATGGTTGCATTGTAGAAGACCATATGTCTTCTGCTAGGTATATTTTCTTACATAAACTCCTTGAGGACTTGTATATTTTCTTACATTTCTTATTTTTGTACCTGCTTTAGCATCTACCTCCACACAATGCCAATGCTTTGCACAGATCTTTAGAGCTCTCTAATTGAGCAGATGAAATAACTCTATAAATGCTTGTGGAATGAAAGGATGGATTGTGCTGGAGTTGGAATTTATGATAGAGTTATAACAATTTATCTTTCTTGGTTAAAAGTTATACTTGTCTGATGTCTATCTGGACATAACATTCCCATTGAGCATTTGGACTTTAAACTCATGTTTATAATAATCTGTATGCTCCGAACAGTGAAGTGAAAAAAAAAAACCCTGCTTCAGGAATCAGTCTTGGGCCTTAGTCCTGGTTTTATCACTAACCAGCTTTGTGGCTTCAGACAAGTGACTTAAGCTCTCTCCTTCTGAGTCTCCCATCTACAAAATAAGAATAATAGGATTACATTGCCCACTTTATGAGGTTGCTGTGAAAAACAAAACAGGTATACAACAATGCCTTGACACGTAAAAACCACTCTGCCAATGTGAATTATGACTAATGTATGTTTGCTGTATTTATTGTAGTTAGGAAACAGAGGTATTGTGGTTGACATTTCTTCTGATTACTCAAGGAATAAGGTCCTTCTTTTTCTGCATTAAAAAAAAAAGAAACCAACTGCTCCTTTTGCGGTTGTTTCTACCCATAATCACCCCTATCCATAAAGTTTGTTCTGAGGTTTATGTTTTGGATCTCTTAAGATTTTCATGAACCTCTGACCTGGCTTCTAGGCCAGCACTTTGTTATTTGTTTGGCAAGAGTTTCTCTACTGTTCGTGTTCAATTATGGTGTGATTTAGATGGAAAATAGAGATACTGCTCCTCTTCCATGCTTGTGACCCTTGACTTTCTCTATTAATAGAAAATTTGTTCAATGACTGGAATCCAGATATTTGACACTCTCTCAGTTGTTAAAGCCAGAATTTAGCACAGAAATTCATCCTCTTCAGAGACAAGAATTCAAATACTTAACTCACTCATAAGCAAAGTTGAAGTTAATAGCTCCATCTTACATTCCAATTTGACATGTAACAACAAAAATAACAATAAATTTGACTCAGAATTTCTGAATCTATGCCCAGACTCTGAGCAAAGTTCATTTATTGGGATCAGTCATTCAGTCAAATGACGACTCACCAAATATTTATAGAGTGTCTCCTATGTGAGAGATACATCTAGGGCAAAGTTAGCCAGAAATGTCAGAGCAGGACTACCTATAAAGCTGATAGTCATGTAGATCTTTTCAACATGACTCTTGGCTACAAAGTCCATTCCAGTTTTAACAATCGTTGACTCTCAAATACAGGGGAAACAAAAAAAATCCAGGAAAAGAATCTGCGTGATTTACTTTGCTAAACTTGACATTTTTCATAATATACTTAGGCTTTCACTTTTGCACAGATATTTGGCATTGTTTAGGGGAAAATACCTTTTTTTACCTCTGTCTGCTTCTAAATTGTATCAATATGAATATCAGCAATTATTAACCTATGAATTCTTGTTTGAACAATGATCTTCTAAACTTTGTACTGATTTCTTTCATCAACCTAAATTTGGTTTAATATATAAAATATTATATTCTGAAGATTGTGAAAGCCTATGTGATTCCTGGTTGGAAAAAAAAATACCTTGTTAAACATCTGATGTAAAAATGGACTAAGTACCAATGGGTGTGGTAATCAATCAATCAGAGAGTATTTATTAAGTGCCTACTATTTGCCAAGCACCATGCTAGGTACTGACTGTACAAACAATGTTATTGTTTGGTTGAGTAGATGTGTCTAGATCTTCATGATCCCCTGTAGCGCTAATGTGATACCTACAGCAGCTGCTATGGATAGGCATGCGTATTTCCAGGGTAAATTTACAAAATATATACTCTCTTCCTCAAAGATGAAACCAAGGCATTTATTCAACCACCACAACGTCAAATCTATCATGGTAACAAAGAAATCTATACACATTATCAATGCAGGGACCATGGCCATCCCTGAGCCTTCCCTCTGTCAGACCTCCTACAAACAAGCTCCCTTAGACAAAATTACTCCCTCTCTCACTCATGTTAGCTGCTGTGCTCCACTTTGCCTGCTCTCTCTCTCTCAGCTCTGCCTCACTCTCAGTCCCGCTTCCTGCTCCACTCATTTGGCAAGCTCCTCCCACCATCGGTTCCATCTGACTCAAACTGTGGGCTCGGTCAGAGCTCAAAGCAGGTGACATGAGCCTATTAAGGAGCAGGGAAGATTTTTAAATTCCCTTACCATTACACCCCCTCCCTGGGGTTTTTAGAGGTACTGGAATGGTTTGCCATTTTCTCCTCTAGTTCATTTGACAAATTAGGAAACCGAGGCAAACAAGGTTAAGAGAGTAGTCCAAGGTCACAAACGGTTACACAGAAATGTCTGAGGTCAGGTTTGAACTCAGGTCCTCCTGATTCCAGGACTGGAATTCTATCTGCTATGTCACTTATCTGCCTCAAGTATACAAATACAGTGAATACAGTCCCTGTTTGGAAGCATGCATTCTAATGCGGGAGACAATAAGAACATATACAGAATAATTAAAAAAGTCACTAAACAGAAATAGCTATAAAGTAGGTTGAAAAAGAGGGCATTAGCAGTTGAGGGCATCAGCAAAGGCTTCATATAGAAGGTAGTGCTCAAGCTACATTTTGAAGATCCAGGAAAGAGATGAATTCCACAGGGTGGAAATGAGAGGGAGGTCATTCCGAGAACGGGGGATAGTCAATGCGAAACCACAGAGACAGGAAGTGGAGTATTATGTATAAAGAACAGAGAGAAAACCAACTGGATCAGATTGTAGAATGCAGAAGAGAGAACAATGTACAAAAAGGCTGCAAAGATAGATTAGGGCAAGGTTGCAAGGAGCATTAGAAGTTCAACAAAAGAGTTCAGCTTTACTACTAAGAAGAAATAGGTAGCCACTAGAGTTCGTTGAGTATAGAAATTACATGGTCAGATCTAACCTTAAGGAAAATCACTTTGGCAACCATATGAAGTGTGGATTGGAGTAGAGAAAGATTTGAGACAGAAAGTCCAATCTGTTGCAATAATCCCAGAGGATTTGAACTAAGATGGTAGTTGTATGAATAGAAAGAATAGGTTAGATATGAGTGCTGGACCTGGAGACAGGAAGACCTAAGTTCAAATACAGCCTTAAACACTTATTATCTGTGTGAAGCTAGGCAAGTCACTTACCCTTCAAGTGCTATATAAATGCTATTATAATCTTGGCTATCATTTTGACTTAGAAAGAAGCAAGTCCACTCTGAAATGATCTTGTGGGGTCTTGTTCTTTTCTAGGCATTTTTTTCTCTCTAGGTTTTCATTTCAATATCTATTCTTTTTTTAATATCCAAATGTAGAGGTCCAATTGAAAGGGCACAGAACTTGGAATCAAGATGTATGATATAACTTACTATAACTTACTAGTCATGTGACTTTTGGCTTAACCTTTCGGGCCTCAGCTTCCTAATCTGTAAAATGAAGGCTTTGAACTAGAGAGCTGCTAAAGTTCTTGTGGGAATTACATTCTGTAATTTTTCTGTGTCAAAATAACTTTTGTGCTAGCTTAACTAATGTCATTACGTCCTATTCCTTTCTCTTTCTCTTTTTTATGTATAAAAAGTAATTGAAAATATTGTCTCATACTAATTAGTATTACAAACTCTTGGAGGATAATGAGTGCAAATATATAGTGCAAATATATGACTAGGATTATAATAGGAGTCATACTTCTAAGAGGCCAGATCTTGAATTTTATGGTTTTTCCCCTTCTCTTAAAATTATTTAACTGTTTTCAAGCCTATTGTCCCTTTAAATGAAAGCTCTGAGAAAATGGTAGCACTGTTGAATCTATAATTAAATATATGAAATATGAGAAAGGATATGAATTACATTGGTTAACTGTATATAGGCACAAATTTGATTTTATTTGGTAGGAAAAGGAAACTGTGAATATAATGAAAATTCAAAAGAAGTCCAGGCTAAATAAAAATTATAGAAGTCTGCAACTTTTTTCCATTTTAAACAGTTTTTAAGTCAAATTATTATTTGAAACTTTAGCTCTGTGCTCATGAAAGAAAAACCTTCAGTCTCATGTAGTTCAGGGAAGTATTTGTCTATTTCCAATGGAACATATGTGCTCATTTTTAGACATTAAGGGGAGATCTAACTTTAAAAAAGATCATATGTAACACATGCTTCTAAAAAGATGACTAATGCAGGAAACATTTAAAGACTTTTAAAAAAACACTATGAAAAATTCATTGGAATTTTAATATATGCAAAAGGTTGTGAAATATCGATAACAGCAAGATATTAAAGGAAAAAAGGAGTTGAGAGAAAGGTGTAGGAAAAGGAGGGGAAAAAAGGACGAGGATGAAATAATGTGCTCTGAATTATTATTTTGAAGGTAAGAAAATTGAAGCAGACAGATTAAATAACTTTCCCAGGATCACAAAGCTAGTAAGTACCTGAGGTCACATTTGAACTCAAGTCAAGGAGGGAGGGGAAGGGGGAAGGGAAGTGAAAGGAGGACAAAAAGAAAAAGAGGAAGAAAAAGAGGAAGGAAGAAGGAAAAGGGAAAGCAAAAAGAAGATAGGGAAGAAGGAAAGGTAAGTACAGTTTTAGCTCTCTAGCTACATCTCTATAAATTTCAGTGGACAATTTACCTGTATTGATGGGTACCCAGTAGTAGGCATCCATACCCATAATATCATAGTTCTGTATATATGTTCCCAGCTCACAGCTCTAAACCTATATCACTAATTCTGTGAAACATCAGAACATTCTTATTTTCTAAAATAGTTTTGCATTAACTTACATCAAACTTCCCTAAGTCAAAACCAGGTCAAAGCAGAGTTGGCAGAGTTCTTAGTAAATATGTATGGCATGAAAGTAGAAATCTACAGGACTGAAAGCTATCCCAAAATGTAAAACAATGTTATATAAAGAAGGTATATGTTTTCAACTTATAATGCATTCCTCACTAATTAATTTATCTGGGAATGATAGCATTTGCTAGAGTTATGGGAAAAGAAAAGTCATAGTATGTGTCATGGGACTCTTTCTTTACCTTTGAGAAAAGCATAATGGATGCACAGGATTTATGTGTTATAAACATTGTTTCTCAAAAGACTTGAATTTCTCTATATTTAAATGAATTTGGAAACTCTTAAAAGAATAAAGCAAACAAGACCAATCTTTGGCTTCCTGCATGACTATTAGAAAGCATGGATTAGTTTTGCCACTCACCAATTGTTTAACAAATCTTTTCCATTCCCTGAGCCTATCTTTATCTTCTATCATAAAGTGAACAGGTTCCCTGAATCATTTCCTTGCATCTGATGATTCCAGCTCTCCATCCATCGATGGAGATATCCGTCACAACTCCTTCTCACTTTCTTATTTTGTGTTATTCATATACCAGCTAGCATTACTACAGCACGATAAGGATTACAAATCACCTGTATGACATCATTTAATCTTATCCATGTCTTTCCACAAAATCTTCCAAAGAAAACCTACCCAATACACTAGATCTTCTTTTACTTTGACGCCAATGTGGTCCTTAGATTGCCACTGGCTGTCCCTCATTCTCCTTTCATAATCAATGGATCTCTTATTCTAAGCATTAGTAGCTTCCATGAGGTCTCTTATTCCACTTCTCAGGCGCAAGTAATCACTGGAGATGTGTTGCAGCCTACTTGTAGCCACCAAAGTACGGTTTTTCCTTCCACATTGCAGGGGTTAGGGATGCAGCACTCCTGCAATCTGGAAAAACTGTATTAAATTTTTTGGCTCTCCCTTTGTACCAGAGAAGAAGTCTGAATTATTATTATGGTATTGAAAGATAAAATATATTGATCTTATATAAAACTATGTGTCTATCTTATGTATTTCTGAGTTTCTAAACTTCCAATGTTATCTGCTGTCATCTATGACTTCCACAAAACTCCTCCCAAATTCCTATTTAATTTCTTATGCTGACTTGCAATATATTGAAACTGTGATGAAGAAAGTCATGATGTGGAAGGGATAACTGTAGAATGTAAGTTTTTAGAGGATTGCATTTTGATGTTTTTATTACCAGGAACTAGCGTAGTGCCTGATATACAGGTGAAGCTTAATAAATGCTTACTGATTTATTGGTTGATGGTAAAGGACGTAGGTGATGAAGAATGTCTGCCTTTATCACAGTCTTGGGATAATTAATGCCAATTCAAGTGAAATAAACATTGATTAAATACATATGATGTATTTGGTGCCTAGGTGGGTTTGAGTTATCCAGCATTCTCTCTGCTCTATCTTCCTCCCTTCTCCCCTTACTCATATACATCCAATCATATCTTTTGCATAGAGGAGCAGGGTTACTTTTGTCCTTATATGTCACTATTTTTTTGTAATAGTCCAGTCTCTGGTGATCCTCCTTCCTTTCTCAGTGAATTTGGTACCTAGCTCACAGTCTTTTTTTCTATACCCTCTCCCTACCTTTATTCTTTAGGATAATCAAAATTGATTTGGATTTCCCCTCAAATTCCATGGTCTCCCAATTTGTTCACCTTCTCAGATCCCTTTGCCTACATCTTCACTCCATTTCGGTGATCCCTAGGAATGGTTTCATTTTAAATTTTGCCCTCATCCTCAACTATGCTAACTGATACCACAGCAAGAGCACCAACTCTAGAGTTAGAAGACTTGGGTTCCAGTGTCACCTATGATGCTTGCTACTTCTGTGACCTTGAGAAGATCACTTTAATCTCCCTGGTCTCAGTTTTCCTTTCTGTGTAAGGAAGATTGATTGACCTAGATGGCCTCTAATGCTCCACCCAGGTCTAGATCTATGATCCTATGATTTCAAACTCTGGAATTCTTTTTCTGCTCACAATCTCCTCTGTCTCTGTCTCTCTCTCTCTGTCTCTGTCTCTCTCTCTCTCTCTCTCTCTCTCTCTCTCTCTCTCTCTCTGTTTTTGTTTATCTCTGTCTCTCTTCCCCCATCTAATTTCAAAACCTATTCTTCCTCTCACAGTAACCTCAAGTCTTTTGGTCCTTTATTGTCCCACTTTTTAAAAATTATTATGATTTTATTTGTTTTCAGTGTTCTAAGTCCCACTTTCTTCACAGTCATTAGAAAATAACCTCCTTAGTTCAAAAAGCCAATGAGGAGAAGAATGCTTTCAAAAACAGAATTAGCCAAATGGAAAAAGAGGTTCAAAAGCTCACTGAAGAGAATAGTTCTCTCAAAATTAGAATGGAACAGATGGAGTCTAATGACTTTACGAGAAACCAAGAAATCACCAAACAAAACCAAAAGAATGAAAAAATGGAAGAGAATGTGAAATATCTCATGGGAAAAACAACTGACCTGGAAAATAGATCCAGGAGAGACAATTTAAAAATTATGGGACTACCTGAAAGTCATGATCAAAAAGAGCCTAGACATCATCTTCCATGAAATTATCGAGGAAAACTGCCCTGACATTCTACAACCAGAGGGCAAAATAAGTATTGAAAGAATCCATCGATCACCACCTGAAAGAGATCCAAAAAGAGAAACTCCTAGGAACATTGTGGCCAAATTCCAGAACTCCCAGCTCAAGGAGAAAATCTTGCAAGCAGGTAGAAAGAAACAATTCCAGTATTGTGGAAATACAATCAGGATAACTCAAGATCTAGCAGCTTCTACATTAAGGGATCGAAGGGCGTGGAATAGGATATTCCAGATGGCAAAGGAACTAGGACTCAAACCAAGAATCACCTACCCAGCTAAACTGAGTATAATACTTCAGGGGAAAATATGGTCTTTCAATGAAACAGAGGACTTTCAAGCATTCTTGATGAAAAGACCAGAGCTGAAAAGAAAATTTGACTTGCAAACACAAGAATGAGAAGAAGCATGAAAAAGTAAACAGCAAAGAGAAGTCTTAAGGGACTTACCAGAGATGAACTGTTTACATTCCTACATGGAAAGACAATATTTGTAACTCTTAAAACTTTTCGGTATCTGGGTAGTTGGTGGGTCCATACACACACATGTACATGCATGCACACACACACACATACACACATACACACACATACAGAGACAGAGAGCACAGAGTGAACTGAATAGGATGGGACCATATCTTAAAAGAAATTAAGGTAAATGGTGAGAGAGAAATGTAGTGGGAGGAAAGAGGGTGAAATGGAATGGGGTAATTATATGTCATTTAAGAGGCAAGTAGGAGACTTTTTAGTGGAGGGAAAAAGAGGAGAGCTGAGAAAAAAAAAACCCAAAAAGTTTACCCTCATCACATTTGACTAAAGGAAGGAATAAAATGCACACTCATTTTGGTATGAAAACCTATCTTACAATACAGGAAAGTGGGGGAGAAGGAGATAAGCAAGGGGGGGGGGGATGATGGAAGGGAGGACAATGGGAGGAGGGACCAATTTGAAGTCAACACTTGGGAAGAGACAGGATCAAAAGACAGAAGAGAAACAATGAGGGGCAGGGTAGGATGGAGGGTAATTCAGTTAGTCTTACACAACACGACTATCAGGGAAGTCATTTGCAAAACTACACAGATATGGCCTATAATGAATTGCCTGCCTTCCCAAAGGGAATGGGTGGGGAGGGAGGGATGGGGAGAATTTGGAACTCAAAGTTTTAGGAACAACTGTTTAGTATTGTTGTTGCTACTAGGAAAGAAGACATACAGTTAATGAGGAATAGAAAGTCATCTGACCCTACAGGAGAAAAGAGAAAATGGAGACAAGAGAAGGGAGGGATGACAGAGAGAGGGCAGATTGGAGATAGGGAAAATTAGATTGCTTGGTGTATTGGGGTGGGGGGAGGGGAGAAAAGGGGAGAAAATTTAGAACCCAAAATTTTGTGAAAATGAATGTAAAAAGTTAAATAAATAAATAGATAGATAAATAAATAAATAAATGAATAAATAAATAAATAGATAGATAAATAAATGAAAAGAAAATAACCTCCTTGAAGACAAGGACTGTCTTTTGTCTCATTTTGTATCCCTAGCACTTAGCACAGGGCCTGGCACATAGTAAGTGCTTAATAAATGCTTATTGAATGGAATTGAATTGGACCTTATAGTTGATAGCCAACTATACACAGGCCTCTAATCTTGAATCCTTTGCCTCTTTGTCTTACTACTGTTTATATCATACCATTCCTCAATGCTGAATCATCCCCACTAGCTGCCTTTTCTTCTCCTCCCATGCTACCAAATGCCACTGGAGGAATTGATACAACTATTTGCATTGTCTATTATAAATTTGCATTATCTACTTTCAATCAGGCCCATTCTGCTATCTAGCAATTTTTTTACTCTTCTCTTATTGGTTCTCTATTATAATCTTCAAAGTGTATGTTCTAAACTTTCTCTTTCTTCAAGCCACCTAAATCTATTACCTCACAACAGATGACCTTGTTCCTTACTTTATAATTGAAACTATCCCTCTGCACCTCAGAGTCCCTACACATCTTTCCTACCTTCTCTTTCCTTGTTCCAGCCTCAAAAGAAGAACTGATCCTCCTCATCAAAGTTATTCCTTCCATTTTTGTTCTCATCCTATCCTCAAACAATCCACACCAGAAAAGGCAATCAGAGGTCTTCTGGAGAGAACTACGTTTTTCTGAGCAAAGAAGATGGAAAGAGTGTGAGACAAAGAAATGCAGAACATTTAAATTGTAAGTTGTGGAAAGAGAGTCATTTATTTTTAAAAGTTTTAAAATTAATGATAGTATTTTAGTTCAGCCCTTGGAATGATGCTTTGTATTTTATGTGCTTCCTGTGGTACTTTTTAAAATTTTTGGATAAAATGGTATGGTTCCATTACTTGAAGGCATTTCTGCTTTTAGATCCAATATCAAAATTCCTAAACTTATCTAGGATTCATTCTCCTTGAAGTAGCTCATTAGTCAACATTTAGGAGAGTTCTAGCATACAAAATAAATTATTCAGACATTGAGCAGTCATTTTCCATCATTTCAAAGAATGGGAAGGATTTGATGGACATGTCAAATAAAAATTTTCTTGGCAGCATAATTTTCCTGGCTGCAAAGTACCATTTTTTTTGCATCAAATTTCTTTAAACAAGTTTAAGATGATTGTATGGCCTCAGGAGATATATCTTGAGGCTTCCTGTCAGGTTCTGGATGGCTGACTCATAAATGTCTGCATCTTTAAGATCATGGTTGAGGCTAGAGTTCCTAAGGAAAAACAAAAGAAATTACCTTAGCTTATTCTTTCCAGGCTAATCTATTTCCCAGATACAATCCAAGTTATATTGTGCCCTTGTCCTAATCAAGGAATCAAATAGAGGGTCTTTCATTTCAAAGCTCAGGTTGTAAATTTTTGAATATAAGCTTTATATAGATTTCACTTCATTGGTCATTTTTCTTTCTAAAATTCTAGCAATGTCTGTACCCTTTAAGCCAATTTGAAGGTAACTGGTTATTTTTAAGAGTCCCCGATTTTCATTTGATCCTGCCTCTTACGCTGTTTCCTTAGTGTCATCCATCTAAGACCAGCCTTATAAATAGGTTCCGTAGGAGATCTGTTTAAGTGGTATGATTTCCAGTGTACTGGGCTAAGGCCTCTTGACCCGCCAATACCTCTTCTGTCCTCAGATTGAAGTTCAGATTCAACTGCTAGAGCTGCAATCATAGGATTGAGTGATTGTAAGTTAGAAGGGATCTTAGAGTCAAGTTCAATTTCTCATTTTATAGATAAGGGAACTGAGTCACAGAGAGGTTAAGTGAGTTGCTCAGGATCACACAGTTGCTAAGTGTCTAAAGGAGGGATTTAAGCAGCTAACAAATGAAAGCTTGTTATATTGAATTGAATTAATTTTATATTCTTTTCAAGAGCTAGTTCAGCAACTATATATGCGTAACAACCCCTGGCAAGGGAGCAATGGGTCACAAAACCCCTAGTTTGAAAAGAGAGAAAATTAACAAGAGACAGAGGAGAGGAAGGGGGCAGGCACAGTGGTTTTTCACCCACATGGTAACTACAGGAGAAAGGGGACTCTCCAAAAGAATGAGAAGAAGGGAGAGCAGAAGGGCAACTGAGGCAGCAGCCAGTAAGAACCTGCCACTTCTGTAGTTCCCTTTGTCACAACTATGAGGGAAGATCTCTATCTAAAAGGACAAACTGAGAGTTCTGTGTGACTAAGTATTTTATCATGGGTGTTTGCTCACGTGTTGAGAGAAATCAGTAAGCTGCAGGCCCTCCCCTGCTCACAGCCTTTCAGCTGATTGTGCTTTTTTTTCTAAAATGTGTTTTATGAAAGAATACATTATGTAGATTAAACATTATTTTGCATAAACACCTCTGGTCCACCCTGTTATTATGTTGCTATACATTCCTTGGTTTGCAGAAGCAGGATTCAATGGGAGTCACGCAGGAGGGAAGGGCCTTTCCTAGCACAAGGCTGGGAGCTCGCCCAGCTGACATCTTGCCCCTGAATAGATAGATGCCTTAACTGGTTTTCTGGATACCATGGCTTTCTTCAAGTCCCAGCTAAAATCCCACCTTATATAAATAGCCTTTTATAGTGCCTTCCCTTGTTAATTATCTGTAATTTATCCTGTATGCGTGTGTATATCTTGTTTGTACATGGTTGTTTGTATACTACTTTCCCCTTTAGATTGTGAGAGTCGTTTGTCTTTCTTTTTCTACAACAAAATATTTCCTAGAGTACCTAGCATATAGAAAGTCCTTAATAAAAGTAAATTGGCCTACTGACTGAACAACTCTAGGGGTCAGTTAGGAACTCTTTTTTGAGAGCCTTATGATAAGAAGTATCCCCCTTTTATTGTAAAATCATAAAGGTTCTGAACATTGTAACAACAGAGGAAAAATATTACTTGAGTACTCTGATTATAAATAGGAAGCATGGGCTAAAATAGGGGGATTTTAACCTTGCCAAAGTTGTTGGACATTGTCATAGAGGAAAAATCCATGAACAACTTGGGGAGTTGTTCCAGATGCTCCCATTTAGATATGATATTATGACAATTATGAACACTGTAAAGTCCCATAAATGAGGTGCTCTATCTACTGCACCACCTAATTGGCTCATATTTTAAAAAGTAAGGTGTGACTATTTGCACTGAAAAAAAGATCACATAGATTGTAGGGTAACTCAAAGTCAAATGGAGGATTGTGACTTACTATATCCATCATATTTGCATGGGAGACCCAAAAGCTCTTATTGACTAAAGGAAAAGTATATCTTAGACTCACACAATTTTGCAGGATTTCTTTTGGAGACCCTTTCACTTTCCAGACAGGTTTTAAAGATACATAATTCCCATAAGGGATTTACCAGAAATTAGAAGGAATTTCTTACTCCAAGTCATACATTTGTCTGAGACAACAGCTTGAGTCACAGGGACTTCAAATGATAGAATAACTATGAACTCTAATTAGCTTATTAACAATTTTGTGTTCCAATGAAGTTTAGTTCCAGGAAGCTAAGACTCAGAAAATAACAAATTATTCTTCTTAATAGAGAGGAAAACTACTCTTCTACAATTCAACGACAGGGTATTTGAAGGACCTGTCTTCCTTTTTAAAAGAGCTGAGGGTTAGTCTCTGAGATCTAAGCTGTGTCTATAGAATATATTAGGAGAGATATATTGCAAAAGAGTTACAGCAAAATACCCCATAAGAAGTACTAGAGATACAATGTGACATTTAAGAGCCCCATAATAGCACCAGCTGATGATGTCAGCAGGCTTGTAGCATTGGAAGCAGGAGTTATCTCTGAACCTGCATGTCCTAGTCACCTTTGTTCCCTATGTGGTTGCTACTCACACATGGTCCATACACATATCCACTCTTTCTATTGATGGCTTATGTATGTGTGGAACAAATAACCCAAATTTCTGAAAAAAATATTCTATCACTTCTTTTCTCACTCTGGTATTTTATTAAATACCTTCGTTTTAAACTAATTGTGTATTCTGGCTGACTTGTAAAAGCAAAAACATTAGTGATGGGTAGGTATGGAAGGCACTCAGGAGCTGTTTTGAATAGATAGGAATTCACAGATTGCCCTGAATTTAAGTTAGTTTTTCTGAGAAAAACATATGAGAAGAGGCGCCCAGTTATTTACTATAGGATAAAAATGCCTATTATATAATTATGATATATAATTGGATGGATGCTCATTCGATATCTTTATTCTTATCTGTGCACGTGTGCATACATGCACACACACATCTGTAATTATTAGCATTATAATATAGAATATCCCATCTTAGCAGTCTTGAGTTATTAGAACTTGTTATTAGAAGTTATTAAGTTATTAGCAGTATTAAATTATTAGAACTTATTTCATGGTGTCTCATAATAGCTTAAAACCAAACTAAAACTTTCAGGACATCCTATGTGTTGTATCTGCTTTATACTATATATTGAAATGTGCATATATGTTTTCATACATATATGTATAATATATGTGTGTGTATATATATATATATATATTGCATATAATATAGAACAAATGCCTGGCACATAGTAGATACTTAAAAATTGTTTATTAATTGATCTATTGAACATATGTGAATACGTGTACATGTGCATAGGTATGTGAATATACATACACATACAATCTAACTGCTAAATGGGAGGAGAAAGTGCAGACTATATTGACTTCAGGACTTCTAACAACCCCAAATTTATCCTGAAACAAAGGACCATAAAAGAAAAAAAATCCACATCCTTCCCATGATGCTATATGGCATACCAATCTTTGAAAAATTAAAGTTACAAGTTACTCACAGAGCAAGTGAGAGAGGGTAATTAGAATGCATTAAATGAATAAGGAAGAATTCTGAAGAAGAAGTTGTGTAGATTAACAAAAAAAAAAAGAGGATGACTGAACAGAGAGGGAGGTGAGATTTCTAGGTGGTAAAAACAATGGATAACTGATGGACAGATTACTAGATTTTATGCAATGTAAAAAGAAGTAGAGAAAGACCCCCAGCAAACCTTTGTGGAGGATACAAACAAGAGTTGCTCAAGCCAAGAAGCCATGAGTTAGTTGCCATTGGCACAGATGACAGGAACCCGCATTAGTGAGATCACAAAATTGTAGCCTTAGAGAACTTCCTGGTAAACTGACAGATTAGTGGCCTTACTCATGTTACTGTTGTGGTTCAATTGGTTTTCAATTGTGTCTCACTCTTTAAGAAACTGAGGCAAACAGAGTTAAGTGACTTGCCCAAGGTCATACAGCTAATAAATGCCTGAAGCCAGATTTGAACTCAGAAGATAAGTGTTTCAGACTCCTGACCTGGCACTCCCTTCTTCACCCAGCTGCCCATAGGTCCTATGTATAGATTAAATAATGGAGCTCTATTAAAGTAACCAAGTATGGTCACTTTAAATTTAATTGTGGAAATAAAGGGAAAATTTTGGCTCTCAGCTCATAAACTCTGGGGTTTTGTTTCTTAAAATAAGAACAAATGCCTTTTTAAGCAGATGCAGGAAGGGCTGGAGAATATAAGAGTTTTTGACATAACCTATTGGGTTTAGCTTTAAAACTAAGTGGTGTGTTTCTCTGAATAATAATCAAACAATATTTCAGGGTTCTGAGGGGGATGGGAAACAGATTTCTTTCGGTGCATGGGAGCAAACTCAGGAATTACAAACTGTTTTGTCCTTGAGAAGTTGAATATCGGTGTAAATTTGCCTATTTCCTAATCTAAAAAAAAAACCAACTTTAGTGATTATATCAGCATGGAGAACTTCCAGTAAAGAAACTCCCTTACCTGAGGCACATCAGCAGTTCATCTCAAAGTTAAATCCTAGACAACTAGTCAGGTAGCTAGCAGGCAAAGATGCAAGCCTCCCTGACTCCAGCACCAGCCCAGGATCCACTGCAGCACAATGCCTCTCAACTCTACTATCATTTCAAAGAACAGTTGCTCATAGGAGCATAGTTCCAGAGGTGGATGAGACCTCAAGGGTCATTTAGTTAAACCCCATTATTTTACAGTAAAGGAAACTGAAACCCAGAGAAGTTAAATTAATTACCCAAGACCATACAGGCAAGAAGTACCAGAGTCTAAATCTAGGTCCTCTGATTCCAAAGTCAGGCTTTTCTTTCCATTAGATAAGGCCACCTCCTACTTAGAATTGCCCTTGGCCAATACGTCTTTTAGTTTAAAAATATCAGAAAATAAGGACATTTATATGAAGATTTTTAGAAATTTTATGATTTAATTGAAATTTTAATATACAAGAATCATCCCTCCTTCACTGTATTTGGAATTTGTTTTAATGTTCCTATTTAGATGCTCCATTCATATTTTGAGAGTAGTTTCCATATTAGCAAGGTAATCAATCTATCCCACTAAAAGACATTTATAATAATAACATTTTAATGAATATGTTTATCTTTAGTTGACTTACCCATTACTATTGCATTTCAAGGTGGCTAGAATCTGCCTAAGCTAAATTAGATTGTTTGGAAAAGTCTCTAGGCTTCCTTTGGTTCTTGTGACTGGAGTCAGGCCTTGCCTCCCAGGCCTCTGAGATTTAGAATTAGGGTGTAGTTCTGGGCAGGACTGGTCTTCAATGCTCATATAAATCATGAACGATCCCAAAATTATTTTATGTTTCATAAAATGATATGGAAAAGTGGAAAAAAATAAGGAAGAGTTAATTTTTACCAAAGAAAACACATGCTTGGATGTACTTGGATACAGTTCATAAGACAATGCTTTGCTAACCCAATAGAGGATCTTGAGGAACAGAGACTGCCACACAGTCCTTTCACCCAAATAGAATCTGTTTGTAGCATTCCATCCACCCTGATACACACTTACATACAGGAGGATACAGGAGGCTTGTGCTCTCACTTCACTGCCACTCCAGGTCTCAATCTTTTTTCCAATTCTGAAAAATGAAGCCACCCACATAATCACAGCTCAGGAAACTAGCCCTGCCCAGAACTAGAACTTGATTCTGAGTAGCCCAGGGGACTAGGGTTGGCTCCATTTTATACTCAACAGGACAAAAGGAGACTGGAGCTTTTTTCCAGATACTCTAATCTAGAGTAAACATTCTCCAGGCACCTCAGAATACACCAGTAATGGCTAAGTCAGCTAAGGATAAACACAAGATTTAGGAAGTTAGCAAGCTCCTTCATGAATTCAGCCTTTATTTTAGCCAGGGAAATGAGACTGGTCAAACCTGCCCACATCAAATGCTATAGTCTATGAATCCTTTTTCATGAGATTATTAGGAATTTAATAATAGTAAGTTCAACTAACATTTAAATAGCTCTTTAAACCTTACAAAGGATAACCTACATTTATGTAGCATTTTTAGATTCACAAGGCTATTTTCCTCACATCTCCAAAGGGTAGATGGTACGATTTTTATTATTTTCAATTTTCAGATGAAGAAAGAAAGGATCTGTGAGCTGATATGACTTGTCTATTTCAAAGAAGTTAGATCAAGCATTATTATAAATTACTGAGCCCCAGATAGGCATACCATATACCAAATAGTGTTATTTTGTTATTTTAGCTTTTTAAACATGCATTTAGGGAAAAGAAGTTATTCAGGGAGACAGTTTAAAATCTCCCTATTTCTCAATTCTACTTAATAAAATCATTACATTACTTATGGTTGGCAAAGCTTGTAATTTTGATTAGTTAAACCTGCAATAAGCTGTACTCTAGGGCAGCTGGGTGACTCAGTGGAGAAAGAATATTGGACTTGGGGTCAGGAATATCTGATTTCAGCTCTGAAATCTGAGGTAGACTTCAGGTACTTACTAGATGTGTGACCCTGGGCAAGTCATTTTATTTCTCCCAGACTCAGTTTCCTCCTCTGTAAAATGAAGATAATGATAAGACTTCTCTTATAAGAGTTGTGTGAGGATCAAGTAAGATAACATATGCAGCTTTTGAAGTGCTACACAAATGCTAACTGTTGCTCTTATGACTCTGCTGCCACCATTCACACAGATGTCAAACAGATTTACCTAAAGCCCAGGTCTGACCATGTCACCACCCTCTACCCCAAAGCCATTCAGTGGCTATCACTTGTAGGATAAAATACAAAATCCTCTGCTTGGCATTTGAAGCCCTTCCTAGCCTGGCCTCTTCCTATCTTTCAGTTCTTCTTATACCTCACTCCCCTCCAAATATTCTACAATCCAGTAAATCTAGTCATCTTCCTGTTCCTGTTCCTCACCCAAGAAACTTCTGCCTATTCCAGACATTTTCATTAACCGTCCCTTTGAATGTGCCTGGAACATTTTCCCTCTTTGTCTGTCCTGAATTTCCTGGCTTCCTTCAATTTCCAGCTAACGTCTCACCTTCTGGAAGAATTTATAACCCTACAGGAGATAGAGAACATTATGAAATGCAATATGGATAATTTTGATTACATTAAGTTAAAAGGTTTTTGCATAGACAAAACTAATGCAACCAAGATTAAAAGGGAAGTAGAAAGTTGGGAAACACTTTTTATAGCCAGTGTTTCTGATAAAGATCTTATTTCTAAAATATATAGAGAACTGAGTTAAATTTTTAAGAATACAAGTCATTCCCCAATTGATAAATGGTCAAAGGATATAAATAGATAGTTTTCAGATAAAGAAATTAAAGTTATCTACAGTCATATAAAAAAATGCTCAAAATCACTATTGATTAGAGAAATGCAAATTAAAACAACTTTGAAGTACCACCTCACACCTACTGAACTGCCTGATATTACAAAAAAGGAAAATGACAAATGTTGGAAAAGATGTGGGGAGATAATTTTCAGTCCATGGAAGGAAGAAGAAGCATATATCTCTATATATTTTATATGTACTGAAGGCCACTCAAGCAACATTCTCTTGACTCTGTCTCAAATTTTGTCAGGCTCTTACTATTCCTCCAAGTGCAGTGCAAGGATGGCTGAGTTTCCGTAAGGTGGGGATACTCCCTGTTAAAAAAGAAGGCAGCATTTTATTGGGAGATGAGAAGCCTTCAGAAGTTAATGTGATTGGTTTTCTACCTTGATGTCATAGGTAGGAAGCTATCAATTAGCAAGCTGAATGAGACATGGAAATTTCTAGTCAGATCAGAACGATTCTAAAAAAGGGACTAGGAAGAAGGGGAGGAAAAGGGGACACATCCAGAGCAAAGATACCTAGTGATAGAAAGAATGTCCCAGAAAACAAGAGATTGGTTATTTTTTTGCATTGGCACAAATGTTTATAAACAAAAATTTAAAATACCAACATTCTAAATGTAAAATCCTTGACCAATGACCACTAATCTGAGATACATCTAAATGAATTAAATTATATAAATCTTGACTTTTATTTTCAACTCTAAATGAAACTACATGATGGAAAGAAGTCTAAATCTAAATAGCAAGATAACTCAGAGCTTCCTCAGAAAGATAAAGAGCAGCATAGATTCTTATGAGTCCAAACTCAACAAGGAATATAATTTTGTGAGACATTTTTGGTTCTTTCATATTGCCATTTTCATGATAAGCATTTGTAAAACAAAAAAAAAAAATCCAAACAAAATCACTGCAGTCTTTAAAAAATGTTTACTAGTAGCAGCAGTAAACATATATTTTACAGAGAATGAGGTGGTAGGGAAAATCTGTAAGAACTTGATAAGACCATCCAAAGTAAGTCAATATTTATCAATCTAAACACATTTTATGCATGTATGATTATACACATATAATCATTTTAAACATATTTCTACATTAGTCATGTTGTGAAAGAAGAATCAGAACAAAAGGGGAAAACAATGAGAAAGAAAAAACAAACAAAAGAGAATATAGTATGGATTGATCTGCAGTCAAACTCCATAGTTCTTTCTCCGGGTAGCATTTTCCATCCCGAGTCTTTTGGAATTGTCTTAGATCATTGCACTGCTGAGAAGTGCTAAGTCTATCGGAGTTGGTCATTGCACAATGTTGCTGTTACTGTATACAGAGCTCTCCTGCTTCTGTTCACTTCACTCAGCATAAGTTCGTGTAAGTCTTTCCAGGTTTTTCTGAAATCTACCCATTCTTTCTTATGCAATAATAGTATTCCATTCCATTCACATACCATAACTTGTTCAACTACTCCCAATTGATGGGCATCCCCTCAAATTCCAATTCTTTGCCACAACAAAAAGGGCTGCCATAAATATTTTTGTATGTGTAGGTCCTTTCCCCTTTTTATGACCTCCTTGGGATGTAGGCCTAGTAGTGGTATTGTTTGATCAAAGGGTGTGCATGGTTTTATAACCCTTTGGGCATAGTTCCAAATAGCTCTCCAGAATGACTGGATCAGTTCATAAAATTCCACCAAAAATGCATTAGTGCTCTAATTTTCCCACATTTTCTCCAGGATCTATCATTTTCTTGTTTTGTCATGTTAGCCAATACAACATATATTTTCATACTGTGTCTATCAGGCCATTGACTTGCTAGAACAAAGATAACTCAATCAGGAAGTATTTATTAAGCTCTATTATGAACCACAAACTATTCCACGCGAAAGGGATATAAATTCAGTGAAACAACCCTTACTCCCAAGGAGCTTCCATTCTAACGAGGGAGATAAGAACACACATTATTATATACAGACTAGATATAAAGAGTATAAATACAAATATATACAAAATCGTTAAATATAAGATAGTTTGGGAAAGAGGCTATCAATACTTGGAGGGATCAGGAAAGGCTTAATGTGGAAGGTAGTCAAATTCAAACGATAAAAATGAGAAGATACGGGTATGCAATTGAAGTAACTTCATCTTGACCTATCCAAACCAGATACTGATGCCCCCAATAATGGGAAAGGGGAAAAAAAAGGAATAAAAATTTGACACATGCCATTATAATTTTCTAAGGAATTTTAGCTGATATAAATTAATCTGTACAAGGGGAGACCAAAAAGTCTAAAAACTACCTCAGTCAATAAACATTTATTATATACGTACTATGTGCTAGGCACTGTGCTAATTACCAGGGATACAAAGAAAAACAAAAGGCAGTCTCTGATCATTATGAAATACACAAAAAGTTATGTAAAAATGAACTAAAGTGAGATAAATTAGAAGTAAGAAAAAGAGAGAAGGTGCTAGAATCAAGAGAGACTGAGAAAAGCTTTTTGTAGAATGTGAGATTTTAGGCAGGAAAGCTAGGTGACAGAGATGGGGAAGGAGGGCATCTCACGCCTGGATGATTAATATCTTTATTGAGCAGAGAGATAAGACAATCAAAATCAACCATCAAATGTGATTAAATACCTCCTATGTGCCAAACATTTTATAAAGCATGGAACAATCTTGCAGTCAGCTCTGATATAACATATGTATTTCCCCAAAAATATCATGCCAGGCAAAATCACAAAATGAGGGGACAGTGGGGTTAACAACAGAACACCAAAGTCTTTGCGAGTTACACATTACAAAGAAAACATAGGAACCTAATAAAAAATGGCAGCACAGTTTTATACATGTCACATGGTTACGAAATCTATAAATACAGTAAACAGTGGCAGGAGCTGTGGACTTGGGCTGCTAATTGCCTGTGCCTGGGCTCCCATGGGACCTACCTGGCCAAATCTCTTGCTTTGGCCTGTAGGCCATGGGGGAAGGGAGATGGGGTGAGAATTGGAGGTGCAACACTCCTGTGCCCTTAGCTGCTACTACTGCAGGATAAGGTGTACAATAAATATGGCACTTTACTTGGACAAAGACCAAAAGTTCACTTGCGGAAGTGGGGACCGGCAGGGTTTCGACTTTTGAGTTACGTGAAGTGGTGGAGTTGTGAGCCCTCTCACTTTTTTTGAAGAAGAAATCAGATATCAACAAACTGAAAATTCACTTTATTCAAAATGTTCCCTCATCTATCAGTCTTATTGGAACCAATTTGTAATTTTGAAACCCGTATCCTAACAGCTGACGTGATTATCAAGGTTCTTATATTCTGATGGGGGAACAAGTAGGTGTATAAGCATATACAGAATTAGTGAATACAATTGAAGTCCATGTTGGTTTAGAATTTAAACTCTTTTGTAAAGCCTTATGGAAGAGGGAGAGGGAAGATTGTAAGCAATATTATCAAATAAGACATGAGGAAATGGTAAAGGGGAAAGCAAATGCAGAGCAGGTGGACCCCCTATGGAGGATTCATGGTAGGATGTGGATAAAGGATCCAGAGGACTTCAGGACTTCAGGGTGTGACTGGGATTGCCATCTGCACCATTGGTGGTAATGTCCTATGTATATCAAGAAGAACAGAGGTATGTGAAAGCATGGAAACAAATCTTTTAAGGTGACCTGTGTCAAGCATTTTAAACTCCCTATGTGACCTCTGGACAAGTCACAACCTCCAGATTCCTCATGTAAAATGAGGGAACATCAGGCCTCTGAGGTCCTTTCTTCTAGCTCTCAATCTATTATTGAAAGTCAACTAAATGGAATTCTACACTTCAAGAATATGTCACAAAACCTATTTTCTCCCACGAGATCTGGAAAATATTAAAAATTCTAATGCATGTAACATATTAAAGGAGTCACATAGTGGGCGTACACTGTCATTATGTTATAATATTTGGTATAAACACATTTGAACACATAGTATGGGAGCCTGGTAGGTTTTAGAATACCCATATGCCTTTCTTATTATCAGACCTTGGACCTTGGAAAACATGACTTTCAATGCTAGACATAAAACACAGCCCAGATGCAATGTTATAGGGTTCTGTACATCTGCTGTGCTTGGAAAGGCGGGGTCTTGTCAGTTTAAATTAGCTCCCTTACAAGTTGAGTCCTCTAAGAGTCTCTTTCTGTCTGGAAAAGAGAAAAGTTTATTTCCAGTGTCTTCAAACTCTCACACTTAATGAACGAGATTCATGGTTAAACAAAGTAGCCTATAACTTGTTGACTTGAAAAAAAATCCAGACTAGACAATGTTCACACTACCCAGAGCAGCTTGAAAGGGTTTCTCACTGAACGTCCAAGCTCTCTTTTATGACTTGAATTAAATGGTGCTTAGTGTTTGGCTATTTAAATATTCATTTGGGGGTCTCTTTTGTGCAAACCCCAATTAACAAAACCTCCACGTTTTCCTTAAATTGAGGTAGCAACCCCTTTCACAGTGAGGAAGAAAGCACATTATTTTCATCTCTGAATCCCACTCGGTGTGACAGTGCAAATAGGCAATAAATTCAATTACAAAAATGCTTGCTATTCTAATATCCATTTAGCCCAGTAGTTGAGACTTAATTTAGGTAAGATCACAAGGGATTTCAAATTTAGTCATTTTAATTTCTTTAGTGGATATGGGAACGAGAGGCTGGAAAATGCCCCATATTGAAAGCAGCAGAAAGGAGAATCTGGTATATTTAATTTATTCCTCTGATCAAGATTTTAACTCTTTCCTTGTATACAATTATTATACTCAAAGATCTGATGTATATGCTTGCAGCCAATGTGTACTTTCAATTATTCCTGGAATTAATTCAGGTACAACTGGATCTCTAAGAGCTAGCTGGAAGTATCATTTTAACTTGTACATGTAATTAGATTCAAATTTAATTAATTTCTTAATAGGGATTATGATCTCTAAAATCTGGGTGTCTAGAGAGAACATGAATAGAAAAAGGTCAAATTCTTGAATTTTGTCATTAAATTTTTTAACAATCAATAAAATCTGTCTTTGCTTGAGCAGACTTGATTATAACTTAAGAAACAGTGGATTGACAAAGGACCTAGAGTTCTGTTCAGCAACTGCCAGCTAATCCTGCATCCATTCTAATCATTCCTTATGTTCTGTTAGCTACTCCCAGGCTATGACTTTTGGGGGACAACTTTTCCTAGAATTTCAACAAAATACAAGCTTTCCTTTATTTTATTTGGCAAGGGGTGGTCTGGTTCTGTGATTTTATTAGGGTAGGGAATTTGCAGTGATTTCATTTTCTCTGTTCATGCAGATATAAAGTAGAACGCTTTTTTCTAAATTTAAGGATTCATGATATTATCTGTGAGAGTGTCACCAACTCCCTAGTCACCCAGACTCACAACGTAGGTGTCATCCTGCACTTCTCAGCATCTCTTATCCTCTTTTCCCACCCTCTCCTACCCAATCTGTGGTCAAGGTCTGTTGATTGCACTCTTACAACATGTCTAGAATATTCCCTTCTCTCCTCTGGCTTTGTCAGCACTCTAGGGCAGACCTTTATCACCTACTGCACTCTGAAGCTCATTCGTTGGAGGACACTAGGCCCCTGCCTAGGGGCTCTCTTCTGGACCCTCCTGGCTAAAGAGTGATTATCAATAGTAACTGCTGCTGTTTCTTTCCTAGCCTGATGTCTGCTTTTTTCAGGGCCATCCCCTGGCTACTTCTTAAAGAGGCCTGTTCACTGAATGGGCATTACCTCACCTTAAGTGAGATCCTGAACAGACCTTGGCTTAAAGAATTGCATTCTGGGTCATCTCCAGTCACTGGATTCAGATGACTCTGGAGGAGAAGTGAGGCTAGTGACCTTGCCCAGCCCTCCCTCACTCAAAACAAAGTCAAGTACAAGTCATGTCATCATTTTTCTGATGGCATGGTCTTCTTCAGCAACGAAAGACGAACACAACGTTGTAATAGGGGGTGGGTCTGCCACCCTTAAGTCTCTCCCCATTCCAATCCATCCTCCATGCAATACCAAAGTGATTTTCCTAAAGCACAGGACTAATCATGTCACTCCTGTCTGTACTCAATAAACTCCAATGACTCCCTATCATCTCCAGGATCAAGCGCAAAATTCTCTGGCATTCCAAGACTTTCACAATCTACACCACCCCACCCCCTCCTCACACACACACACACACACACACACACACACACACACACATCTGTCTAGCTTTCTTCTGTCTTCCACCTCCTTCCCCTCCCTTACCCTCCACCCCCAGTTTCTGTTCCTTGCTGTTTCAATAACAAGACACTCCATCTTTTGACTCTGGGCATTTTTCTTTGTCTTTTTTGTGTGGGATTCTCTCCATCCTCAGTTCTAACTACTGACTTTCCCAGCTTCCTTTAAGTCCCAATTAAAATCTGACCTCCTGCCCCGCCCCTCGTGCATGCCAACCGGCCTGCGGCCCCTAACCTCGTCTGTCTTCTCTTCCCCAGGTTCCCGTCTACCCCTTGGCCACCACCACCACCGGAGAAATGGCAACCGCCGAAGTACTGAAGATTGGTAAGAAGCTCTATGAGGGTAAAACAAAAGAAGTCTATGAATTGTTGGATAGTCCTGGGAAAGTCCTCTTGCAATCTAAAGACCAGATCACAGCAGGCAATGCAGCTAGAAAAAATCACCTGGATGGAAAAGCTGCAATCTCAAATAAAATTACCAGCTGTATTTTCGAGTTGTTACAGGAAGCAGGCATCAAAACTGCTTTCACCAAAATATGTGGTGAGACAGCTTTCATTGCACCTCAGTGTGAAATGATTCCCATTGAATGGGCATGCAGAAGAATTGCAACTGTTTTTTTTCTCAAAAGAAATCCTGGTGTCAAAGAAGGATACAAGTTCTACCCACCTAAAGTGGAGATGTTTTTCAAGGATGATGCTAACAATGATCCACAGTGGTCTGAAGAACAGGTTATTGCTGCAAAATGGTGTTTTGCCAGACTTAACATAGGTCAGCCTAAAGTGGATATCATGAGTCATTCCACACAAGCTATTTTTGAAATACTGGAAAAATCCTGCTTACTTCTGAACTGTACCCTGGTTGACATGAAGATTGAATTTGGTGTTGATGTAACTACAAAAGAAATTGTTCTTGCTGATGTTATAGATAATGATTCCTGGAGGCTCTGGTCATCTGGTGATAGAACCCAACAAAAAGACAGTCATATCGGGACCTTAAGGAAGTGACTCCTGAAGGTCTCCAGATGGTGAAGAAAAACTTTGAATGGGTGGCAGAAAGAGTGGAGTTGCTTCATAAAGTGGAAAGTTCATGCAGAGTTGTGGTATTGATGGGCTCAACTTCTGACCTTGGTCATTGTGAAAAAATTAAGAAGGCTTGTGGAAACTATGGAATTCCCTGTGAACTTCGAGTAACATCTGCCCATAAAGGACCAGATGAAACTCTAAAGATTAAAGCAGAGTATGAAGGAGATGGTGTTCCTACTGTATTTGTGGCAGTAGCTAGCAGAAGCAATGGTTTGGGACCAGTAATGTCTGGTAACACTGCATATCCAGTAATCAACTGTCCTCCCCTTACACCTGATTGGGGAGATCAGGATGTGTTGTCCTCACTTTGAATGCCTAGTGGTCTTGGCTGTTCAACTATACTTTCACCTGAGGGAGCAGCTCAGTTTGCAGCCCAGATATTCGGATTAAATAACCATTTGGTATGGGCTAAACTTCGAGGAAGCATATTAAACACATGGGTTTTCTTGAAGCAGGCAGATAAGAAAATCAGAGAATGCAGTTTGTAAGAAAAAAGATTATAATTTAGCTTCAAAAAGCATTTGCAATCAGGCAAGAGAAAAGATTATTCTAAATCATATCAAAGTACTAGTAAAATTTCTTACTTGGTTTTATGTTAAAAAAAATAAAAAAATAATAATAAAAAAAATAAAATAAAATCTGACCTCCTACGGGAAACTTTTCCTAACTTCTTTCTCTTAATTCTAGTGTCTTCCCGATCTTAATGATTTCATATTTATCCTGAATATAGTTTATTTGTACATATTTGTTTGCATGTTATCTCTCCTGTTAGATTGTGTGATCCTTGGGGGCAAAGGCTGTCTTTTATATCTTTTTGTATCCCAGTACCTAGCTCAATACCTGGCACATAGCAGGTGCTTAATAAATGCTTATTGACTAATGGGAATACTTCTAATCACACAAATCACAGAATTTATAAGTTTTAATAAACGGTCATCATAGACATAGGGTTAATGTCATATTGGTAGCTATGGTATAGCTATAAGGTCTATCAGAGATCATTGAGTACAATCTCAATTTTTTTTACACATGAGTAAACTGAGATGCAGAGATAGTAAATAATTTGCTCAGGAATATCTTCTCCCAATTTAGCTACACCGCTCCTTAGATGACAGATACATAGTCCACTGTAGGATCCTTACTCAAAGCTTTTCCCATTTGGTAGGGTATGTGAGAACTTGCATTCTATGCTATTAATACCTATACAACAACTAATTAAAATAACTCATATTTATATGATTATATGATTATTAAATAAAATACAATATATTATACATATTATTGATTATAAGATGGATAATACACTTACATAATTACTTTATTATATGTGGCCTAGTATAATGCCTATTATATTATTATTATACACCATATATAATATGCATACATTAACAATGTAATATACTTATACTATACTATATAACATATAACATGTTACATATATTATTATCTCCATAATGATGATGATGATGACAACAGTTAACATTTTTATAATGCTTTATAGTTTACAAAATATTTGAAAAAATATATTTCTCCTTCTCCCCTTTGGTCCTCCCACCTTGCTACAGTTCTATCCTTGATGGAGAGTAGGGGATCCTCATCTTTCATTTATCCTTTTATGCATTTAAAATTATTTCTATTGTATAATCTAATAATAATTGTTCCCTTCCACCAACTTTAAAAAATACATATTTTCCAACTTTTAAAAAAGTGTATTCTTGCCATTTTAAGTTCTTCCTCTTACTGAAGGTGAAGCTACAAAAAGATGGAGCTCCAAACCTTACAGTACTCTTTTTTTTTCCATAGACCTTCTATGAAATTGAGAGGTTATTTAGTGATGTTCAACTTTTCCTGAACCCATTTGGGTTTTTCTTGGCACTGGAGTGGTTTGCCATTTCTTTCTCCAGCTCATTTTATAGATGAGGAAACTGAGGCCAACAGTGCTCAGAGTCTCATTGCTAGTGAGTGGCTGAGGCCACATTTGAACTTAGGAAGATGAGTCCTCCTGGCTCCAGGCTGGCACTCTATACACTGTGCCTCTTAGCCGCCCCATTGAAAGATTACCTCATGACTTTTATTTCACTATTTGAACATTTCAAAACTATTATTTTGGTTTTGGTTCTTTAAACAAAGCAAGTAAACCAAAAATTCATAGACTGTGTTACCGATTCTTGGTTCAGTCACTGACTAGCTAGCACCTCGAGGTCTTTTTTAATAACATATTTATATGTTATTAAATGGCTCTTAGCCATCTTGTATTTTCTTGGCTTGTCTTCCCTCTATAAAAATACTGCTATGCACTTGATTTTTCTCTCAAGTCTGTCGTACTGTTACTAACTTCAAGCCGTTAATCCGTTCTTCTAATTTGATATAACTGTTTTTGACACTTACATCCCTGCTGAGCGCAGGGAGGAAGGTGGAGAGGAATAAATAATAATTACGATAATAAAAGCAACAACAAAGATAGTCAGCATTTATATAGCACCTACTATGTGCGAGGTACTGTGCTAAACATTTTTTAATTATTATCATAATATTATCACAGTTTCTAATGTGCTTAACATTCCTTCCATATGAATTTATTAAGTGCTCATTTTGAGCTATCCCAAAGACATCTGGGAATAGATAGAAGAAGAAACTAAAGATCCAAAATTGGTGAAAAAGAAAACCTTTAAAAATACTATGCACTTATTAAAGTTTGTCTTCTGGGACTGCTGTCTATCTGTGTCTCTGACAGGAAGCTCACCTAGGAAATAAGCATACACCTATCTGACTTACTGGAACAGACTGTAAGATCAACGCTGTCAAAATCAAAATACACAAGGGGGTCATTAAACTATACATAAGCATCCTTGCAGGTGACATGTTGACTTGGAAACATTATCTGTGTTCTAGTGTATTGTTATTTATTTTGTTAAACATTTCCCAATTGCATTTTAATCTAATTAAGGCATCAGGTTTGATATCTCTGTGTAAGAGGACATTTACTAAACCCCATGATATACCTAATAGCACTAGATTCAAAGCTGAAGCATGGGAAAGGGGAGGCGTTTGAAAAAAAAAACAAAAAAAATTTATAGAGTGAATTTTTCTGTCAGGAGGGTGAATTTGCCCTGGGTCCTATGACCTTGGTCTACCCCAGATAGAACTCCAATAACAAAGCTGGAAACTTACATTCTTTCTAAGTGGGAGAACCTCTAGGGATAAACACTTAAGTGGTAGTTTGGAAAGGACATAGCTAAGCTTAGACAGACTTTATGTACCAATTGCAATCGAAGGCCAAGGGAAAGAGAAAGTCTGTTTGAAAAGGATAAGAAAGACAGTACGGTCAAAGTTAGACATCTTGGGAACAGAAGAAAGAGATGGGTTCTCCCAGAAACATGCACACAATGTCTGAAACCCCAGTTCCACCTGTATTGCACTCTGTTGCTTTATCTTACTCTGCAACATCTCCCACATCCCTGGTAAGTACTTTTTGAAGTAGTAGCACTTCAAAAACAGTGTCTTTCAAAAATGATGCCACAAAAATTCTGGCATTCTCTCATTTTCCTGTTCAGCTATCCAGAGTCAAGTACAGATAGATCTGTTAGGGAAACAAAGTCCTGACAATCAGGAGGCATTTGTTGGCAATATATAGAAGGAAAAGAATAGATGACCTTGGTCAAATCATAGATGAATAACATAATTAGTGGTTTCTTGTTCTAGTCTATTGGCAAGGGTATTTGACCCCAAGACTAGGGAAATGTTTTCTTTACTACACCGACGCCAGTGATATCTGAAATACATCAGTACAGAAAGAAGAAAATATTTACATTACTTGTGAATTTTATATCTCAGTTAAGCGTATGAACTTTTAAACTTTTTCCTATCCAGATCTAATCAGTAATCTTAGGTTTATGTTCACCAAAAGTATTCAACAAATTATGATTGTAAACTACTTAGAACTTAATACAGAGAAAATTGGTTATGACGAGGCTTACAATTATATATGGCAAACCAAACTACCACCTCATCAACCATTACCTCCTTCCAGACCCTAATGGAGATAGCCTAGGACTTTGATTGCAAGAGCCATTGGAATATCCAATGCCCTCCAGACCACTGCTGCTAAACCAGCCCCCTACAGCCATCAGTGTGGGGTGCATTCACTGTAGAGAACAGACTCATCTTCCTCACCATCACCAATACCAACAGTTAAACCAACTATCACTGACAGTTGTGTTAACCCCAAGAGGCCTGGGAGTGGCAGCACCTCCTAGAAGAGCAATTCTGATTCTAGTTCAGCCCCTGATGCCATGATCCTGGGAAGTGACCCCTGTGGAGATATGTCCTGGCAGCTCTTCCTGTGGGTACCATGGCCAAAGTACTGAAGATCCAAAGAAAGAGAGTTCTTGCCACAGAAGTCCTTGAAACTAACATATGGCTCATTAGAAAGGGATGATTGGAAATGACATGAACAAATAGGCATTACCATCTGCTTTGTTGCTACCCCCAAGGACCATGGGGACCTTTCCTACTGACTTGCCTCTGAAACCATCTCTCTTTTCCCCTTTTGTTCTCCTTGAAAGCAGGGACTTTCCTACTTTTCTATATGTACCCTCAGTGCTTTAGCACAATAATTTTCCCGTAGTAAGAAATTAATGCTTTATTTTATTCCTTCATACGTAAATATATGCACTTTATCCACATTTTAAATTAAAATAACAAAGATTTATTAAGCATCCCCTAGTGCAAAGTGTGGGCAGCATGGTGGTATAGTGGATAGAGTGTTGGGCGTGGAGCCAGGAAGACTTATCTTCTTGAGTGCAAATATGGCCTCAGATATTTACTAGCTGTGTGACCTTGTGCAGGTCACAACCCTATTTGACTTAGTTTCCTCATCTGTAAAATGAGTTGGAGAAGGAAATGGCAAACCACTCCTGTATCTCTGTCAAGAAAACCCCAAATGGGGTCATGAAGGGTCAGACACGACTAAAACAACTAGAAAACTCTTACAGAAGTCTAGAGGAAAAGTGATGAGGGCCTGACTTAGGATATTAGCCACATTAGTGAGGAGAGAGGTGGAAGGCTTGAAAAGGTAGAACTGACAAGACTTGACAACTGACTGGATATGAGGGGTGGGGAAAATGGAAGAATCAAAGACGACTCCAAGGAAAATCTGTGTCTGGAAAGACTGTACCTTCAACAAAATTAATGAAGTTTGGAGGAGGGATAGGTTTAGGGGAAAGATGATGAATTTTGTTGTAGAGATGTTGAGTCTGAGTGCAGCAGATAGTTTAAAATGTGAGACTAGGAAGACAGAGACTGTATTGATACACATTTGAAATCATGTTCCCAGAGGCGACTATTACACCCCCTGCATGCTAATAAGATCGCTAAGCTAGGAGGGACCCTGAAGCAGACAGAGGTAAGAAGAGATTAGATGTGAGAAAGAAGGATCAGAACGGGACAAGAAGGGGTGAAGCCAAGGGGACCAGGAAGGTGAAGTCTTCCTCAAAGAAGATGACAAGAGGGAGCTCCTGGCAGATAGTCTCAATTTTCTCAATAAAGCAGAAGGTAAGGTCTCCTGCTATGACAGAGGTGAGAACAGGTAGGGGGTTTAAGAAAGACTGAGTGATGGTGAAATATAAGCTATTTGTTCTTTCAACAAGCATTTATTAAGCTGCTAAGATGTGTCAAGTGCTGGATATATAAAAGACAAAAAAAATTGAATTGTCCCTCCCCCCAAAGAGCTTAAAAATTGACACAAAAGCCAGTATATTAGAGGGGAAAAAAAGAACGGATTCTGTATCAAATGGAGTGAACCTCAAAAAAAGGTTTTCTGAGTGAATCATGAGTGGTGTTAACTATAACTGTTCTGCAGTTAAAATACCTTTGCAAGCTAACATACATTTAATTTTAAAGCTAAAGCTATTATTCCAGTCTAATTTATGATTACCTAAAATTGATTAGTTTACTTCCTACTCTATCATTTTGATTAGAAACAAGCATAGGCTTGCAATTAAATTCCTTGAAAATAAAAACTATCATGTAACTGAATGAAGGTGAATGAAATGAATGAAAATATATTTAAGTGGTTCCTATACGCTTGGCATTGTGTTAAGCACGCCAGGTGCAAATAAAGGAAACACTGCCCCTGTTTTCAATCAAGGAGCTCACATTCTAATTTGGGGAAGACAACACACTTAGTATGGTTCCACAGTATTAGCCTACATGTAACCCACCCCTGGTCAGATCCCTCAAGCACAAAAGGTACACAGGACTCGGTCATGTAGGATCTCCCATTGCCTTTGCCTCACCCTTCTACCTGAACACTGACTTACAATTCTTATTCCTGTAGGAGGAACAGAGGGAAATCTCACTTCGTTTAAGTTTGTCCTTCATGTGTCAATCACAAAGTCCAAATTTCGTTTGTTTAGAACTCTCATCACTGTCAGTCGCTTTCCCTCCTTCCCAAGACTTGTGGACCTCCAGTGTCCTGGCTGCCATGATAGATATAACCATTCACAACATTTAACAAGCTAACAGTCACCAATTATAATTCTACCCATAAGTTGAACTACTGAGCCCTCCCATTGGCTGTGCTACTGAAATCTAAAGATCATCAGGCCCTTCCATTCAACATGCTGTTGAGCAATCATGAGTTAAGTCAGATGAACTTAAACACAATAAGTTGATTAAAAACTCAGTAGAGGCTACCCTTGAATATTTATCATTTTACTGTGTCTCTGTGTTCCTTCTCATGACTGAAGTTCCTTTTTTCTCTTGTAGAATGAAACCACAGATCCTGTAACAGTTGTAGGTCATCCACAATTGCTTGGTTGCCTGGGAATTAGTCGAACACTTGTGTGACCTCATTTCCTCAGATCAAGCAAAAGTGGGAACCCAGGATGGCAGTGAGGTGGAAAACAAATTTTTTTGCATACTAAGTCACTTTATAGACTATCAATAAACCAGGGAGTTAAATCAACAATTATGAGATTTGTCTGTACATTTGTAACTAGTACAGCAAAGGGTAGCTATCATTTGTCTCAAATTTAAACCATTTCTCTGGGAGGGTTTAGTTTTTTATAATTGGTTCTACTGCTTTACCAAGGGGAAGACAGACCCTTCTGCAGGGATGGGAGGAATTAAGATCATCACCTAGATGACAAAAGTACACTTTCAAAATATATCTGAGACTGCTTTGAAATAAAGACAACTGTAGGTACAAAAAAAATGCCATTTAATTTACAATCAAAAGGCTCATTAAGTACATAGAATGAACAGTGCTCTAACAAAATAGTCTAGATCACATCTGTCATTCTATCCTTAAAAACTTAAATTATCTAACAAATGTTACCACAGGACAGTTGGACCTATACTTCAATTATATACAATATTTTACAGTAAGTTACAGCACTCTAAAAGATTCTTATAAAATTAGACATTTACATTAATCCAGAGAATTCAAACTTTGTTTTTATACTTTGAAAAAGTACAATTGTTTACACAATTCGAAAAAGTATTCATTACTAGGTGTTGGTTTCATATGGAAATCCAATTGCTAAATTGTAGACAGAGTAAGAAATGTAAACGATTTTAAACATCAAAACAGCTAAACGTTCTTTGGGGACAATGCACTATTCCATGTGTATCTGCATGGAGATGTTTAAAGTGCTTTGATTTTTGTTTTACACTTGCTGTAACTTTACAGAAGATCAAGTCAAAGAGACCACAGATAATAAAATCCTAATTTTCTATTTTTAAGGTATTCTCCAACTCTTTGAACTCTATATTTAGAAAGCAAATTTTATTTTACAAAATTATTATAATTTAGAATTAAACTTTAGAGCAGTTGAGAAATTACTGATATTTATTCCTATTAAGGTGATCTCCATTTTAACTTGGTGAAAACGCCCTGCCTTTTTCATTTTTAATATAATGTAATTTGATCCTTTGGGAAAATGGAAATAAGATTTATAGGAGTCACTATGACTCAAAAATGAAAAAGAATAATTATACATTTAATTTTGGGTAGAAAAAAAACTTCAATTTTTTTTTTAAATTACCAATGCATCCTTGAGGGACATGAAAAACATTGTAATTCAGTAAATAAGTTTTTTAACCTTTTTGCAACCTTTTCTGTATCATTTCAGTTTTGTCATTTTAAAGTAATTTTAAAACATCAGTAAAATTTCAGACAATAATTTTATAATTTACTCCTGAATTGCTTTTTGTCTATTTTAAAGCTATAACTATACTGACCTTTATTTTGTGAAGTGAAGTTAGCAAACTAAAAATTTATTATTGTAATCAACTAAAATAATGGGGAAAAAACCCTTGTAAATCTTTGAAACATTCTTTTACTGTGGTTTGATAAAACAATATTTATACTATTTCATTATAGTTTTTCTTACTTGCTTTTAAAGCAATGTAAGATGACACTTTATTTTAAACACTTCAGGTAGGAAACTTGAAAAGTTTAACATCTTGGAATAAAATCAGAAATTTTTAATGATTATGCATTTCAAAATAATACCTTCATTCACAGGATTCAACTTAATCTGAAACAATAAAAGGAGCCAGAAAATTATTTAAGGTGCTGCTTACTTTGTCCATTAGTGGAAATACTTACATTCATTTTTACAGAAACAACTGAAATTTTACATAGTGAGTGCTACCATAATTCAAGTTTTGCTATCTTTTCACAATAAACTTTAATTTTAGGAGATGAAGTAAATAACTGAAGTAGACTTTTAAAGATTTAACTTAAAATTTGATATACAATATACCCTTATAGCTAAAGGAAAAAAGCAGAGATTGACTGAATGTAAGATTTTCCAGCAAAAAAACAAAAAAAAAGAAACTGATATGAAAGGCACCAAAAATATTTAGTGCTCATAATATTAAAACATTTTACATTTCTTGCTTGTTTCATTTATTGATGTGGACTGAGATCTCTGGACATGTGAGCACGTATTTTATCATAGAAAATGGATACATATAACCACTTCCCAGTACCCCAAAGAAAGTTATTTCACACTTGAGTGCCCTAACTTAATACTGATGGGAAATCAATGGAAACAATTATTATAAAACTATAAACCTTAGCTTTTATAGGAAGGGAAGATGCCCATTTTAGAATTTCTAATCTGTTGTTTAAAAATTATTTCTTTATATATATATACATGATATAGGAAAAAAATTCTTTTGGCACCTGAGTTGAATAAAATAGATTCACAGGTCTTTGAAGAATCTAGGGTTATCATGAATCAAGAGTTGTGGAAATTATTACATATTTAAAACTTACACACATATATTGAACGCACAATTTCTCCTTAAAGAACTCTTGACAACATTAAGTAAATTCAATATTAAGGCCAAAGGACCCACCCATTCCATTTGCTGTTAGTAATAATGGTGATGACTGAAAGCTATTACTGAGACATTTGGAGTTTTAAGACTTTTAGGAAGGTAACGAGATATATTGTTTACCATTTTTAGCCAAAGTTGGCTATGATAGAAGATCAATAGGTCATGAAATCTCCCATTACTTTGCCTTATGCTGTCCTACTGGGAAAACAAAACATCTGCTAATGAAGGTCACTCTTTTTGTACACCTTTAAGGACTGGCTAGGGAGAAGTGTGCCTCCCTTCCTTGTCTGGATATTCTTCAAGGACACCAAGGATATCAGGTGACAGTCTCTGGAGTAAATCCAAAAAAAAGTGATATACCGCAGTATTCAGTTATTACACAGGCCACCACAGGACCTTATGGAATTTGTCACTCACTATGAGCTGTGTGTGTACAAAAGATGTGTTAAGGGGCTTGTTCCCAACATTATTTAAAAGCCCTCGAGCTTGGCTCTTTCCTGGACTCCGTTCATTTGTACTTTAGCGAGATTGTGCTCTAACAGTTTCTCCTCAGACCTATTTCTATTTTGAATGATTGGTTTTAGATTCTTCGTTTCATTATTCTGCATCCTAAATTCTGTTACTTCCATAGCTAACTCTGGCCATATACTCTTCTATCCTCAATAGATCTGGCTGCTGAACAACAGGGAATACTCTATGAACAACCATCACAAGGCTTTGCCCGCTGTTCGATAACCATCTTCCAAACTGTATTTGAATGGGTATATTTTGGGGGTGGGGAAAACCTATAAAGACTACAAAACCCAAGTTCCAAAACACTTTCCTGAGTGACAAACCACAGAGGAAGCTCCTATTGTTTCTTTTTATTAAGAAAAATATCACATTCTTTGTACGATGCATGCAGAACTAGAAAACTGAGGGCTGAATGTTCTTCTCAGCTGCAAGATGGTTCCTGGGTTTTAGGTGGAAAGTGTAGTAAATGGAACAGCTTAATTTTGATGTTGCTGTTCTAAATGAATTCAGCTGATAGAAGGATAACACAGCATTTACCCTAAGGGAAAACAAGAGACTAACTTTCAATTTCTTCATTCTGCTGTATTTATGTCAACCAAAAAAATTACCAAAAGTACTTAGTTGGTACTGTATAGCAATTCTTTGGCACACCTAGTGAAATTTAGCTTAGTTTCTCTTATTTACAGAATGTACAGCTAAAAATGTTCAAAATTATTCATTTTTGAAGTAATATTTGAAATGTGCAAATATACTATTTAAATTTTCTTCTCTGGTGAGTTCTGTGGTTCCATGACAGGGAACAAGATCTCTTATTATGAACCAATGATTTAACACAAATACATTTCCTTCAATCTTTCCCCAAATCAAAAGTGCATGTTCAGTATAAGCACATTATACATGAAGCTACAAAACATAACATCTCATAGGCAACACTGCAGTGGATTTTAAATTCAGTTCAAATGATGAAGAGAAAGTTGCTAGCACAACAAGTCTGAAACAAGTTCCGGGGGATTATGCAAGGAATCATCAAAACGAAATCGTTTGGAAACCGTACTAATGTCCTCAGGAATATTCTCCTTATCTTCTCGGTCGCCACAGGTTCCATTACAGGTAGGTTTAATGGTTTTTTCTTCTGAGTTTCTGATTGTGTACTCTTGAGTTTGAGAAGAACAGGAAGTTTCTTCAGGATGAAACAAGTCCATAAAGTCCCGCTGCTGGAGCCAAGGATGAGAGAGACAGTCTTCTGCTGTTGGTCTGTCCCTGTGAATGAAAGGAAGAAGGCTCATAGTAGTCTCCTATCACACAGAGAATGCTCTCAGTTCTCTGGATCTTTTCTTTGAAACAACAAAGGCCTAATCTGGAAAGACAGGTTAATAGAACTAGCCGTAAGCTCTCAATAAAAATGCATGGTTCTAGTCCGGGGTCTACATTCACAAAAGTACTTAGAAAGTACTCAGTTTTTCTTTGCCATGGCCTTCTTATGTTCAAAATGGAAATACTATCTGCTGTTCTTCTTAATAGGCTTGGTGATTAAGATCAGAAAGGGAAAATTTCTGAGCTCTTCTGTTATAAAAGAAGCTACCTAACTATGACATTAGGCAAAGATATCATGATTAACATCATACAGCCAACCTTCAACTGTCACTAAACAAACTCACTTTAAAGAAGTCCAGTTATAAAGAATTTCCTCAACACTTCCACACAATTACTATCCCAAACTTTAGATTCTTTTCATTCATGTACATTGCATCTAATTATTCTGTCATAATTCAGAAAGGTTAATTTTCAGCCCACGCTTAAATGCAAGATATATGTGTATGTGAGAGGCAGCATGGATTGGTGGAGAGTCTGTTAGACTTTGACTCAGAAATACTTGGATTTAAAACCTCTCTTAACATTTACTAGCTATGTGAACAGGAGTGAGTTATATAACCTCTGTGAACCTCGGGCAACTCTATGAGACTACAGTGAGCTGTACTGGTAGAAGGAGTTCTCACATCTGGAGTTCCCAAACCAATGAAACTGGACTATGGTATAATACGTAGGTATACAATATGTTTATATGTGTGCACACCTATAAAATGCCAAAAAATTTTTAAGAAACAATTTTTAAGATATGAATTAAAATTTTATTTCTTCAGTCTCACCTTAGCAATTTATCTGAATTAATGAAAATATACATATATATGTATATTTTCATATATATATATATACACACATATATATATATATCCTCTACTGATCAAATGGCATACTTTGTTGATATTCATTAATTATATTACTTACTCTGGGTTTTTTACTAAAAGACACTGAATAAAGTCTTTGGCCAGCTGTGAGACTGTTGAAAACATTTCTTCAGAATAATCCACATTGACTTGAGAAATATTGAGGTATGTTTCTTGATTATCTTCTCCCACAAATGGAGATGTATGCATTAATAACATGTATGCAATTATGCCAACATTCCTGAAAAAGAATCAGAAAAGAAAAAAATTCCTTAGCTGAGAAAGTTAAAAGAGGAAAAAGTTTAGGGGAAAATAGGTTCAATTTTTAACATGTTGAATTTAAGGTGAATTAAACAGGCAGGTGAAAACGGGAGTGCCTTCTGCCTGCATATAATGTATTTTACATATTTATGATTTAAGTTTGCTGTCATAAAATAATAAAATGATGAAAACTGTATACTATTGGGAAATACTTTTTCAGTGCTTAATATGGCTATTTGAGTCAAGTAACAAGTAGAATAATTTTAAAACTCTCATGTAGCAAATGAATCTCCAACATCAAATGTTATCAATCATAATTAGTTTTGACACTTTCCAGCAGATACCCAAACAATCCCCTTTCCACTCTAAATTATGTAATCCACATTAGAAAATTTGCAATTTAAAATGTTCTGATAGAAAAAAATGTTAAAATGATTAAGACAGAAAAATATGAAGATAGTCAACTAAAACTTACCACATGTCTGTTGCTGTAGTAATAGGATCATAGTTCAAAACTTCTGGAGCTGAAAAGTAAGTCAAATTACACATCATGTTTAAATTACTTTTATTTAAGTAGCTTTTCATGTTTGTTTTTGACTTTGGAAAGACTGAGAACTCATGAGATTATCTGGTTAACACATTTAGTGAAATGTCAAGCATGCAATTGGCTGATCATTAAACGTATTTGTCAATGAATAATTGCTCAAAGAGGTCCAAAGCACACTATTTTAGAATGGCCCTTGGTTGAGTAATAAATTTCACTAGGCCAGACTAAGTATAGGGAGAGTCAATCTGAACAAAAATGGCAAATTCTATACCATTTTTCCCATTTGTTTTCACACAAATAATTTCAGCACAACATTCCTGAATTCCAATAGGTTCCTTTTGTCACTATTACTTTAGCACCCTCTTTCTGTACAGCACTGTACGCTTTTAAACAATAGCACAGAACACACTGGTCCGGTAGCCCTGCTGCTCTTTGCCCTTCCTCTCAGAAACGCGCAGCAGCTAGCTGGAGTCTTTCCCAGCTATTTTTCACAGACATTAGGTGGGTCTGACCGGCCTTTCAGAATCTGAAGGAGCTTAAGGTGAGCTATTTGCTACAGCTGGACTCTACTTTTTAACCTGTTACTAGTTTTGTTAGCCTACACTGTTGATTTTGTCTCCACTTTCAGAGCCCAGTACTTTTTGGCTGCCAATTGCTTCAGACCCTGGGTTTAACACCTGGTGCTGAATTCTTCATGTCTGTTAGACAGCCCAACCTTTGGCTCTCTTCTCCCTCAAAGACTCTCAATGAGCTTTCTTTCTGTTAACAACCTCAATATCAATAAGTCCCAGATTAATTCTTGATGTGTTGCGGGCCTGGTGACGCATGGTACAAAAGCTCAGTCGGCATCAAAGAAGAGACATGGATTCCACCAAAAATATGCTGAGTAAATATGTACTGGAAATAGATGTCTCAAATAATTCTCTCTACACTGCTAATGATGTTTCTTTTTTTAAAAAAAGAAATTTAATTTAGCTATAGAAAGTAATAGTAAAATTCTTACCTAGATATTCAGGAGTTCCCATTATTTCCCTCAGTTCACACGCATTCCCTATTTTCCGAGACATTCCAAAATCTACGATTTTTATATCTCCGAGTGGAGATGTGCTGCTTAATAAGATATTCTGAGGCTACACAAAAGAAAATACAAAGATTATTAATGTACTATGAAATAGCTTAATAGTGTTAAAACCTCAATACTAATTTCAGGCAAGAAATAAATCAAATTTGAATTCATTCAGTTATAATTATTTTGGAATCACTGAAATGTGAGGCAAAAATGGAAATATTCTATCTATATACCTAAATTGATAATTCATAGTTAAAGTACATATTTCATTGCAAATACTTTTTATAAAGGAGAATTACAACACTAAATCGATTTTGTTTCTGTTTGTGACTGGACCTGCAATTTCACAGATTTGGGGAACTATTGTAAGATGGCTCAGTGGATAAAGTGTTGGGCCTGGAATCAGGAAGATCTGACTTCAAGGCTGGCACTTACCAGCTGTGTGACCCTGGGCAAATGACTTAATCTCTGCTTGCCTTAAACCACTGGAGAATGAAATGGCAAACCACTCCAGTATCTTTGCCAAGAAAATCCTGTAGACAGCATTGGTGTGCTACGATCTCCTGGGTCATAAAGAGTTGGACATGGCTGAACAACCACCACAAAACTTCCACTACCAAGGCAGGTCAAATCAGCACCTGCTCTGAAACCATTTTTAGAGAACTGATTGCCTGGGGACTAGGAGGGTACTCCAGGTGATATAACCAGTAAGTGCAAAGGATAGTATTTTACACCAGAGGCCTTCTGAGGCCTGTTCTCTTATGCTGCGCTGCTTCTTTTATGTTCTCTTTTTGAAGTTCATAATTACATAATTCATGATCTTCAATGTTTTACAGACATAAAAATATCACATTACTTAAATGTCAAAGTTGATCACAATTATTTTAATTGCAAGCTTTCTAATGTAGATTTCGAAACTCAAAGTGGAGGTAAGATTGTTTGGGTGTCTGTTGGGAAGCAACTGCTGAGCCAAAACAAAATGCAAGACATTTTTAAACATAAAAGAACTTTGCTGTGAAAAAATAAATGTGGATTACATAGAGCCTTTTCTGATGATTCAGGGTCATCATGAGGAATAGCAATTATTTCACTATCCTATACTTTGCCCTCCTCAGCAGCTATAAAGGCACCTGAGTCTATGTCTTTCTGTGCTGAATTGTCCAGATGCAAAGCGCTATTTTTTTTAATGGTTGCTTTTTATAATTTTGCTATCTTCTTCCTGCTGGGTCTTCAGGATATCCAGCTCTATTAAGCTTCATCATCCCCTTAATTTGTTGCATCTAATCTGTTGTGATAACCACTATCTTTCTACAAACCAACCCTTCCAGTTTATCTTAAAGTAACACTTTTCACATACTCCAGTCAAGCTTGACTACTCCCCGTTTTGTGCCCTGAAAACTCTTAGCACATTGCTTCAGAACCCTTGCTCATAGCAGGTACCTCCTTAGCCCCCATCCCTACTTACTGAAATATTACCTATCCTTCCAAATCCAGTCCAAAACTACTTATTCCAAAAGCCTTCTAATGATCCTTCCACCAGAAGTAATATCTTTCTTCAGAAATTGCACAGTTCCTTCTTTGTTTTTGTTATTATAAACATTTTTGTACACACGAGAAAAGCCTCACCAAAATTTCCTAAGCTGCCTGATCATGGCATGGGTTCTGGAAGCCTGTCTCAGCAGAGTTCACAATCTCACATGTCCTAACAAGTTGGAAAGGTATCAAGTAGAGGCCCCTAGGACTATATTTTATATAAGGAGCAGCCTACCTAAATTTAGAGAGGCTCGTCATCAGGATGGCCACAGGCGAGAATGAATTTTTATTTTAGCTATGACTCACAAGACTATCTATTAAAAGGAGTTATAATATTCTTAGCATAATATATTCATATAATATTCATAATATAATATTTTCATATAATATTCATAGATATTCATGCTAGACGTGGTATCAGGAAGACTTGAATTCAAATCCTGCTGTAGGTGCTTAAAAGCTGTGTGACCCTGGGCAATTCACTTAACCTTTTCACAGCTGGAGATAATAGCACATACCGCAAAAAGCTGTGAGGACAAAATGATATAATATAGGCAATGTGCTGTATAAATGTTAGCGATTGTTATTATCATCTTTACTAGTAGATGGAATACCCACACTGGCAAAATCAAAGCTCCCAGGTATCACACAGTACTATTATGCATGTCTTTTTCTCAGTTAGATACAAGTGTTCTTTAAGGGCATGCATTGTTTCTTAATTATTTCTCTTACCACTTAAAACATATTTTTATTGTTTCGTTGTTTCAGTTGTGTTTGACTCTTTGCAACCCCATTTAGGGTTTTCCTTGAAAAGATACCAGAGTGGTTTGCCATTTCCTTCTCCAGCTCATTTTACAGATGAGGAAACTGAGGCAAACAGGGTTAAGTGAGTTGCACAAGGGCACACAGCTAGGAAGTGTCTGAGGCGAGAGGTGAACTCAGGTCTTCCTGATCCAGGCTCTGCCCTCTATGTACTGTTGCCCCTTAGCACACACAGGATTTATTTTAATTCTTTTTTGAATTTGTTGCTCTGAGATGGGCAACCACATAATCAAGTTAGTTTGATTTGTGTCTAAAGAACAATTAGGCTCTGAGAGAAGATCTCTTTTTCTGAGAAAATTGAGTGAATTGAGCTTGTGAACTTTGCAAAATTCATTTTTCATGTTTACAGGACTTTTCTGCTCATTTCCCTGTTTTCAATTATGTTCTTGATAACTGAAGTAGATGGCTAAATGACTTATGGACAAGTAGAGTATTACTGTACTCTAGCCTCCATTAACTGGAAGTTTGTGATAATGTCCCATGGGCTGAAGTTTACTATGAAGAAATGATTGGTTTGGCAAATTAAGTTTATCAAATAGTTTCAAGGAATTTTTCAACCAACTTAAAATTTTTAAAGAAATTTAGACTATATGCTGAGAATTGCATATGTTTACTCATCACATCAGGATGGAACAGACCTTTATTTAAAACAGTTAGCAGTTAGTTTAGAAAAAAATTAAAGACTTTTCACTAATTCAGATGCACTAATCCATGAATTAACACAAATCTGTGGGACTTCAATGTTCTTACTAGGAAGGAATATAACATATAATGATAGTTTTTATAATCTTATGGTTAAATTAAGGGTTTCATATGAACATACAAACAGGTCTATGCAATATATACGTCAAAATGCATAATGAAATTGTAGAATGCCAATATATTCTTTGACCTTGCTAACTGAGAACAAGACAGGAAAAGAAAGACTACATGTAACAAGTCACATGTAATATTACCTTCAAATCAAGGTGCACAATATTGTTTTGATGTAGATAAGAAACTCCTTCCAATATTTGTCTAATAAGTCTGATGATATCATTTTCAGAGACTATTTCAACTAGGTCTGGTAAACAGAGGTTGAAAATTTCTCCACCTGCAGCACTGAAAGAAAATCCAAATAAAATCAGATTAAACATTTTTACACTAATTTATCCAAGATAATATTTCTGGGTTGCAACTTTTACTGAAACAATTTCTATTTTAAGTTTAAACAAATAAGCTGTTTAGCCAACACATTCATTTAATAAGATGAAAAGAAATAAATTTAATGAGAAAGAACAAGAATGTTTATTATGGAAATTATATAAATTTTGGGTTTAGAAGTCAGTGCTGTTCTGACTGTCATATTAGTTTGCCTCTTCCTTGTAAATTAAATACCACTAAGAAAAGCTGAAGGCCAATGTTACTTTTCACTAGTTGACCTGAAGTATGCTTATGATAACTTTATGTACAACATGTACATAAAGGTAGCCTCCGTACATTAACATGGTTATGCAGACCATGGAAATGAAGTAAAAGATTATTTGACTATCCATTTTAAAAGTAAAATTAAAATACCTTTATGGTCTATAGGACAAATTGCAACAGTAAATCAACCACACTGCTCACAATTATTTTTGGTTAATTTGATGGCTAAAGAGAGTAGAATTAAGTAATTAAGTTTCTAAATTAAAATTCTGATCCAAAACTCATCTGTATTGATAAACATCTGGCAAATTCAAGTTCAAATAATTAGTTGATATTCTAACGCATTCTGATGCATGAGGTCCTAAAGAAACAAAAAGTTCTGGGAAGGGTTTAAAAATGATTTTCACTTGTAATCACAATAGACTTAATAAACTTAAAGAGGATTTACCTTTAGCAAATGAGGGAAAAAAATTCTCTAAGGCTTCACACATGGTTATTCAATATAATCACAACTCAAATAATATAAATATTAACTCTAGAGCTTCTCACTAACCTAGAACTCTAAGTACATATATGTGAAAGACTATCTATCTGGCCAGTGACATGCTTCCCAGAATCCTTAGGCTTCTGACACTCTTATTATAGAAATAACTTCACTTTTACCCAAAAGATGTCTTAGTGGTGAAGTACAGGAGTATCAGAGCCCCTACTGACAGTAATCATGACCAAGGAATTTATGAGCAACATACTGTAATAAGCTGGCAAACCACACAAAAGGAAAAGAATGCTTGCTTCCTAGTTGGTAACCTCGGTAAGGGGCTAAATGTTTTCAGGACAGGAAGACAGGTTAAAAGTTCTAGGAAGCAGATGAGATGGAGAGAACCAGAGACAAGAGAACAAGAATATGCTGCTTGGATAAGGTGACCAGTGTATGCTCTGGCAACGGAAAAGAAAAGAATCAAGAACAAAAAAGAAGACAGAGAAGTTCTATGCCCTGTGGAAGAGGGAGTCAAAAAACCAGCGCACCTGCACCTCAGGAAGCTGTTGAGGGCATCAGTGTAACAGGTTGGCAGCTCACCGACTAGTAAGACTCATCAACGTTTACTTATACAATGTAGTACTGTAGCACAATGATACCACCCTTTACAGTTACATTTACAATACAGTGTAATTATTTTTAAAAGACAAAGAAGTATAGAGTACATTTTATAAAGATTGCCAGAAATAAAGTAAAAATAAGAAAGTTCTAGCACCCAGAAGTTAAACTTATAGCTATCACAATAACTAGAATTTTCACTATAAACAACTGAATATATTTCTTAACAGAAAACATTAATAATCAAAAGAAAATAGTAGTTTATTCAGGTAGTTTTAAAGCCTTAATTAAATGGAGAGAAAATAAACCAACAAAACCTAAATCCCTTTTATTTAATGAGGCTGTCGGGATGGGATACCTTTTTGTTTTGAAATCCTTTCTTGTTCTGAATTATCTCATAGGACTTAGGAAGACAATTGAGTCTCTATAATTAAAGAGCTATAGGGGAAATATCACAAATCTATTGTCCTATATCAACTCCAACAAGATAAAATGGCAATTTTCTAGAAGGGCTTAAAAATTCCAATATATTTTTTCATTATACATTGCAAGAAAATAGGCTTGACTATTTCCACTTATCCAAAGCTTAGCATGGATTCTAGGCAAAACAATCCCTTAATCACTTGAATAACCTTCAAGAACTGAACAATTCTGTTAAAATTCGAGACGAGACTTAAGGAATAATTTCACAAATCAAAATGATAGTTTTTGATGACAGTTTTGCTCCACAAAGAGTACTTCTTAAAATCATGTTGCCAGATGGTGAACAAATATTTTATCCCCATTTGGCAGATACAGAGACAGTGTCATACAGGGATATTAAGTCTGAACTAAGGAGACAATAACCAGGTACTCTACATTCATATTATAAGACTTTTGAAAGTAGGGCAGATAAAAATAAGTCACTTCTCATGATCTAGTAGTACTTTGTGTATTAGATCACATTGATGTATTATATTAATAGTCTGTCACTTCTTTCACCTGAAAATGTTGAGACAGAGGTATTATAATTTGAAAAATGATTTAAAAGTAAAAGCAGCAGTTCATGAAAAAAATTACAGATAAAAAGAAAAGAATTAAGTTGAAGATTTCATTTCATTTGATAGGCTGTACTACCAAGAAATAGTATAATTCCTTTAAAGGTCATAATGCATTCAATAGGCCCTGTAAAATAAGAGATTTGTATGAGCATCAATTTAGAACTGGAAGCAACCTTAGACATTTCTAGTCTCATTTTCTGATAATATAGATGGGATATAGATGGGGCCCATGAAGCCCAAGGATCGGGGGTAGAGGTGGTCAATTGACTTCTGCAGCCTACATAGGAGTTAAGTAGCAGAGTTGAGAAATGGATCCAGCTTCTCTGAATACCCAAATCCACACTGCCTGTAGCATTGTTAATGTCTTCTAACTGTAATTTTAATGAAAATTTCAGTGTCCCGAAGCCAATCTTTAAAATGTTATTTTAGAAGAAGTTCCTTTTGAGCCCTTGAAAGCTATGCCAACAAAACATGAGCAGGCTCTACTTGGTTGGAAATGTACCAAACACAAGCCTCATAATCTACCTATGTCACTTAGGAAAAGCAGTGTAGGTAAATCAGAAAAAGTCACCAGGTGACCCATTTTTTGGCTGCAGCAACTCATGGAACCATCACTTAAGACATGAAGACATTGTGTTCTGCCTAACTGAGCTGAGTTCTCATATTAATGAAATTATGGAACTTTAAAAAGATTTAAAGATTTAACCTAACTAGCAATTTGCAGGCTGGTCCACTACAAATTTCAGTTACATAATCTCAACTGGGGCCTCTCCGAAGCAAGGCAATTCTTTTATACCTTCCCAAGCAATTCACTGTGCCACTCACCACAGCGATTTTCTTGAGCCTTTTGTGCCTCCAGGGACTCCTCTTCTCCTCACTCCTAACAGCTGAAGACTTTGACTTATACTTCACTGAAAAACTTGAGGCCATTTGCCAACAGCTCCCTTTTCTCCTCTCCTTGTCTCACGTCACTTGGATGCCTTCTGCCACTACCTCCTCCTTCACCTATCTGACATTGTCAAGGTAAACTCCTCTGTGTGAGCTCATGATTCCATTCCATCCCATTTCTCTAGGAGACCAACTCCTCTATCACTCCACTCCCACTCTCTCATCGGTCTTTCACTATCCACTGGCTCTGTCCCTGCTGTCTATAAATACACTCATGTGCCCTCCATCCTTGAAAAAATACTCATTTGATCTGACCATCCCTGGTAGCTGTTAACATACTTCTCCTCCCTTTCATGGCTACACAACTTGAGAAAGAAGTCTACAAGTAGAGTTCCCACTTCCTCTCCCATTACTTTTAAAGTCTCTGCAATCTGATTTCCAACCAAATCATTCAACTGAAATTTCTCTCTGAAGTAACCAATGGTTTCTTAATTGCCAAATCTAATGGCCTCTCCTCAATCCTCAATTTTTTTTACCTTTCTTCATCTCTGCCATTGTCATTCAGCCTCTTCTTGATACTCCCTCTGCTCTAGATTTTCCATGACATCCTCCTGCTTCTCCTACCTGGATCGTCCTCCATCTCCATTGCTGGTTACTGGTTCTTCATCTAGCTATGCCTCTGATGGTTGTCCCCTAAGGGTCTGTCCTCGGACATCCTTTCTTCTTCATCTGTACTATTTCACTTGAACTCATCAGCTCCCATGGATCCATTTATTAGCTCTATAGTAATGATTCTCTGATGTTTACTCAGCCCTAATCTCTCCCCTGACCTCCAGTCCTACACCTTCAACTGCCTGTAGGATATCTTAAAATGGACATTCCATAGAAATCCCATACTCCACTTGTCCAAAATTGAATTCATTATCTTTCCTTCTAAGCCTTCTTCTCTAAGTTCCTATGATTGTCAAAGGCACCACCCCTCTCAGTCATACAATCTCTAAGTCCTCATTCACTCACCCCACATACTGAATCTGCTGTCACTTATATCTACCTTCAGATCTTCTTGCAGACATGCTTAACAACATCTCTGAAATACATTTCCTTTAGTCCTCTGACACAGTCAGCAACCTAGTGCAGGGCTTCACTACCTCTTACTTGGGAGTATCATAACAGCCTGTTGGTTGGTTTCTCTGCCTCAAGTCTCTCTCCCACTCTAGTCTGTCCTCCACTTTGCTGCCAAATTATCTTCCTGAAAGCACAGGACTCTTACTACATCATCCCCCTACTCAATAAACTCTAGTACACCGGCCTTCTTGCTGGTCTTTGAATAAAATACTCCATCTCCTTACTTTCATATCCAACCTCCTCCATATGGTATTTTTGGTAATAAATATTGATAACAAAATCAAAGGTCCATTCATTGAATAATGTATTAAAGTTAAAATTTTGAAAGAGGAAGATGTATTTTTTTAATATAACTAAACTATACATATTTTATGGAGCAATAAGAACTAAATTCACATTTTTAGGGTCACATCAAGTAAAGAAGACAGTGGTTACTATGTGAAAAAAACCATAAAAATCTTGGCAGATGTCATGAGAAGGGAAATACAACATTTTCTTTTTTAATTAACAGACTGGATAAGGCATTATTAGGGCAGGCATATATCATGGAGTATATGCTGGATATATTACTTTGTGTATGGACACCATCAGTTTAATGTTAGTTTTAATTTTAAAGAAGAGCTAGTGTTACCTTGCAACCCAAGGATTATGCTCTGCTGGCACAGCTTTCAAGAGATCGGTAGGAACTACATTAGCTATAATGTTTTACTCTATACCAAGTATGTTGCGGTGGTGGTGGTGTTTAATGCATTGCAACTCTAGCTAAATGTAAATTTTAATACTAATAAATTAATAGGTTGGTAGGAAGAGGAAAAATCTCTTTCTCAAATCATGATTCAACCCGAGTTATGATTCTGGGATTTCAAAGCTATTGTCTTCGCACTGAATTACTACAAGTCACTGGAAAATAAGCCTCTCTGGCTTGTACTATTACTTCTTCTGCTACTGCTTACAAGAAGTACACAATTTTTAGGGTGTACTGGATCCATAAGCTAACCTGTTAAAAGATGTCTGCACAGAATGCTAAATGGAATTTATAATTAAATGAAAAAATGCTCAAGATATATTTTTGAAGGTGGGCCAGGAGAGGCGAGAGACAGAAAATAAATGCTTGTTAATGGGGAAAAAATTAAATAAAAAAGAACATGCGAATCTCCATAATACACGAACTTGACCACTGCTAAAACAAGTATGACACAAAGATTTCTTCCCACATCACTCAAACTCTATCATAAGAACTGAAATGTATAAAGTACTTTAAAGTTTACAATGTGCTTTTCCAACAACCTCTGTTGTGAGGTAAGTTGTCTAATTACCATTATCCTCATTTTACAGAGAAAACTGAAGCTTAGGGAAGTTAAGGGTCTTCTCTGTGGCTGTCTATTTAGAAAATGTTAGAGCTGAAATCCGAAGTTAAGTCTCTCATTTGCCAACTTAACAATACTGAGTTTCTTTGACAAAGTTTTGGTTAGTTCTTATCATTGATTGATAGAGCTTTAAAAAGTTATTTTCTTAAGGTAATAGCTGGTCAATGGAAGATCTAGAACAGGGATGTTTGTCTTTCAATTGACCATGACTAATGTTTTCAATGGATCATTCGGGCCCAATTTTAACAACTAAAAAAAAAACAAACCACAATCTCTTCTCTAAAAAAAGAATTTAGATTTTCTGACTCCATTTCAGAGACAGTTCTAATGAATGCTTTCAGATATGAAATTAAATGAGTGATTTAGCAAATACATGTACCGTGGTAAGGTAAAGAGAAGAGATGGAATGTAAAGTAAAGCTTTGTATTTCTCAAACAGTGTAAAAAATTAAAGAAGGCAAGAAGCAGAAATTTTAGCTGGTATTCATGTGACTGAGTGCTTTCTTTTTTATGTAAAGAAAGTAATTCCCCAATACAGAGGACAAAGTATTTGTTAATAAGTTTTTGACATGGAACTCTTAGCAATTCATTAAAATTGCTACACATATTAATATGAGATTGTTCTGAAAATATCTGTTTCTTTGCTCTTGATGTATCAAAAAGTAAACCCTGCTGATCAGTTACTAATTTATCACAAAACTGGTAAAACGCATACTTACTACTCCAACACCAAAATGATTTCATTTGAAGTTTCATAGACTTCATGGAGATTAATCACACGGGAACTGGACTCTGTTAATTCTAGCACAGCAATTTCATGTAGGATCTCTGCTCGACAATCTTGGCCTCTTCTTCTCTTCTTTAGAAATTTAGCAGCATATTCTTGGTCAGTGGATTTTGAAATACATTGTCTGACCACAGCAAATTTTCCTCTGAAAAAGAGAGGGAAAAATCAACTATGATTTTTAAATCAAAGAGCCAGATACAGAGTAACTCCATATCCATATCACCTGGTACTTTCCATATCTTGGTTTCCAAACTAAGACTACATTTTTATCTGTTAAATCAACTGTGTGTTCTGTTACATCAAGGAAACTATGGCAGCTCATCAAACCTAGTCTTACAAAGTGGGCAATAATAATGAAACAAAATGATTTTTTTGCCTTAAGAGACTGAGATGATTGATTTCTTAGACAGATATTAAAAGCTGGTCTTCAAAACTGTAATAGATAAAAGTAAATTATGATTCTAAAGAATACAATGGATGAAAAAAGACTGAAAAAATCAATGGTGAAGCAGTGTGACAGAGAAATAAAAAAGTTACTCTCTCAGGCAAATTGATTTTAAAGTTTAGTCAGGTATATATACTGCTCCTTTAAACTATTACCAAGTGTACATGTGATGGAGGCCACTGACCGAACAAACAAAAAAGCAATCACCCTCACAAAAGGAGGTGAGGGTATTTTAAAGTCCTGCTTTACAGCTATTTAGATTTTCCCAAGCATTAATATTTATAAAAGTCATTTACTGCCCACACACATTAAGTTATTTGTATTCAGTGCTAAGGACAAGAATCTTTTGTGACATTTTTCATTCAAATATTTTAAATGTCTTATAAACACGAAAACTGAACATCAAGATTTATTTCCATGAACACATAAAACTATCAATCTCATTCTCATTTCTGCTCTATTCATCAGAAAACAACTCCTCCCATTAATACAATTCCTTACAACTTGATCTTAGTAAATCTTACTTCAGTGGAAAGCAAAAACTGTGTTTAAAGCAAAAATTACAATCTGAAATTTTTTTTAAATCTAGAAAATAGGCAAAAATCACAGTGCCTGCCCTCAAGGTCTCAACAATCCAATGGGTGAAACAAGCAAGCTATGTACAGGATAAAAAGGAAATAATTAAAAAGACAGTAGAGTCCAGGGGGTATGGGAAAGGCTTCCTGTAGATGAAGAGATTTTAGTAAATGCAGGGGGAAAGCAAGGTGACATATAAACAGAAGATATTAAAAAAAGTCTGTCTCAGTAAAAGAATTCTATTCTCATACATATGATATTTAATGGCTAGCCAAGGTAATAAAGATCCTAAAAACAGATAAAGTATCCTTTTAAAAAAAGTAATAATTTGTAGTAACAATTATGACCTCAAAGTTTCATTCTAATGTCATGAATAACCAGTTTCAGGAAGAAAAAAAAAAGGTTTAACATTCTTGAAAACTAAACATTAGCAATAATGATGATGATGAGAATGATAATGTAACTAACATTATATGGTACTTATAACGTGCCAGACACTTTGCTAAATGCTGCACAGTTACCCTCTCGTACCCATAAGGTCCCTGCTATTACTATTCCCATTTTACAGATTAGGAGAAAACAGGGGTGGAGTGAGTTGCCCAGGTTCAGTGTCTGAGGACAGAGCTGAACTCAGTCTTCCTGGCCCCAAGCCTGGTGCTCTATCTACTTCACCACATAGATGCTTGCAGTAAATCATAACTGGGCCAAGATTTTGATAACTATTCAATTCAACAAACATTTGTTAAAGACCTACTATGTGCAAGGTAACTGGATACTGGGTAATTTAGGATCACTAACGAAAAATAAGACCTCTGAAAAATTTCAAATTTTTATTTGTAGATATTTGCAGTTGCATTTTACGATAAATATTTTTTAAAAGTCAGTATGGTGAAGTAGTTAGAGAGCCTACCTTGAAATCAGAAAGACCTGGGTTCAAGTCTCATCTCCAGCAAATAGGGTTACTTGACCCTAGACAAATTACTTAAATTCTCCTTCAATCAGCATAAGTTAGTTTCCTTACTGGGAGTGCCCCACACCACGAAATCAGAGGTCTACTCCTATCTCTATTTTATAAATCAAACGCCTGGCACCAAAACTAAAATTTTCATTTACATGCTAGTAAATTATGTTACTTAAATTGCTTTTGTCAAAATGTCAGGTGATCTATTGCCAGGTAATTCATTTTCCTTCAACTCTAAAATGCTAGTCACATCTTAAAAGTGTTAAATGGCACCCTTGCTCCTAAAATAAATTATTTTATATTTAATTGCAAAATGGTGGAATAGGGAAAACGAATTACACATCTTAACTTGGCATCTAAAAGTCTTTTCTTAACAATAATCCTCAACTCAGGCACTCAGCAGCTAAATTGCCTTGCAGTTAGTCTATAGCATTCTACAATACACAATAAAATTTGAAAGACAAAAAAAACCCACAAAGGAAGTTGACATTTATTTTTGAATCTGCCTCGCCCTTCCAACCACAAGAAGTTCTATGAAAACTTGCCTCACTTAACAAAAAAAAAAACCTTAAACTTTACCCAACATATTCTAAAAAACAGGAACAGCTCAAGTTTCTTGAGAATACTCGAAACTTTACTAGTAACTTCTGTATGTTTTCCTTCTGTTTACTTATGGTTTTTTTTCCTGAAATACTTCATGGGAATGAAAAACAGCTTCAATGGAAAGCTTTATCATGCATCACCCACTGAATCTGTATGTATCTGCACTTGAAAATACGCAAAAATACAAACTATAATTATAATGATCCTAACTTCTATTTCCCAGGTCCATATGCCAACTGAATTTGGTAAACAAATTTAAAGAATATTTTAAAAGTTCATGAAAGAAGTGTCAGAAGTTTCAATCCATCAGTGTTTTAAAAAAAATCAGTTTTCATTCAGGAAGTATTACTCTATCCTAACTAAATGATAAGAAGGTTTTTCTTTTTGTGGGAGGGGAGAATGAGTAAATACAATGGAGAGGTTAATCACTTTCCATCTCTTTACTAAACAGGTACAAATATATAAGTATATTGAAACTACACATTTATCTTAAACTAATGATTCTTCATCTCTAAAGATGCTTCATCTGTAAAAACAAAAACATCTTTAATTAATGGTTCCATTATACATTATCAAAGATTAAGTGCTCTAAATCTCTCAAACTTCTATTTGCCAAAATATTCTAAAGTTCCTAATCCTTCCTCCTGTGCCTTGAAACTATCCCTTTATTCCAATGTTGACCCTCCATTTCTTTCTTCTATATCTTCCATCTCTTACAGGTTTTCCTAGTGCTGAAAAACAAAGCTATCCCTCAAACCTTCTACCCTTTCGTGGCAGCAGTTCATTCATGGCATGTCAGTGCCAAGACTACTCTTACTCCAAAGCAGAAATTTCCTCACCATCCATATGCTCATCAACTCCTTGCAATCTGGTTGCTAAACCTACAACTCTACTGAAACTGCTCGCTGATAGGAGTCCTAATCTCATCTCCAAACATCATGACCTTTCCTTAATTTGAGAATCATCCATCTTCCTGACACTATATCTCTGGAGCACTTGCCACTGCTACCTAGGCTCTCCTTGAGATGATCTTCTCTCATCTTCCCTGATACTTTGTTTCTAGCTTCTTTCCTATCTATCATCATCTCATTCACAGTCAGAGAGCATTAGAGATGAAGGAACTTTAGAGCTCACTGACTTTAACCTTGACATTTTACAGATGAGGGAAACTCATCGATATGGTCTGTAAGGAGCTGAGCATTAAGTGCTCTGTCCAAGGTCAGGTGGAGGCTGAGTTAGGACCAGAATCCAGGCAGCCAAGATTAATCAATGTTCTTTTCCTTCCAGGTCACCCTGACAGCCTCTTCTTCTCAACCCATTAAGGTCTATATTCTGAAACGTTTATCTTCTTGTCTATATCTAAGCTTTCCCTGGTAAGCTTCATTTATGCCAATAAGGATTCTCAAATATAATCTTCAGTTCTGAATTCTCTCCACAGTTTCAGACCCATCTTTACAGATTTACAAATATCTGCTAGATATCTCTACCCTAATGTTCTACCAGCACATCAAATTCAATATGTCCCCAAACTGAACTACAATTGTTAAACATTTATCGACATACTCCTGACGCTAATTCCTCTAACCCCATCTTATATGTTCAATTAGTTGTCAGAGATCCATTGACTCTACCTTGCAATATTATTCTCTTCCTTTCTATTTTTACAAATTACAACTCAAATCACATCTGTGAATATTTTTAGTACTCTATGATCGAGGACAGTTAGCTGCTCTCTTACCCTCCTCCTTATTTTGGGTTCAACTTCTTATTAGTTTTTTTATTCAAATATTTTCAGGTCAAAGATAATTTTCCTTAGTGACCAAACAGAAGCAAAGAAAAGCTAAGCAGTTCTGTTTTCTATTTATCATTTGTTATCATTTATTAGGCTGAAATGATCCTCCTTCTTTATCCATTACAGTTACCAAAAAAAAAAAAACCTGCAAAAAAACCTCCCAAAACAAACTCTCACACACTACTAAAGGTTTTGTTAACATATTTAGGGAAAGTAAACCAGAAGAATGTCATTCTTTCTGTTCTTTTTTTTTTTCAACTAAATAGAATGCACTAGGTCTATTTCCTGGGATATCAGCATTGTCTGCACATTTTTATGACTGAAAGATATAGAGTTTTGTTTTGGGATCCATAACCTAGGTTCCTATAGGACTCCTTCTAGAGGCATTATTACAAGGTAGACAAATAGTTAAGGCCATGACTTTAATAGTTAAGAATACATCATGGGGGTTAGGGGGGCAGTGGTCACCGAGATATGGGAAATCTGTATAAAATTTTTTAACCCTCCTTTTGTACCAGAGAAGAAGTCTGAATTATCACGATATGAAAAGATAAAACGTTGATATTATACAATACAATACATATATTTTATGCATTTCTAAATTTCTAAACTTTTTCTACGTCATCTGCAGGCCTTTGCATCTCATTTGTAGTTTTTGCATAACTCCTCCAAAATTCCCATTTAATTTCTTATGCTGACCTGCAAAATATCAAAACTGCAGTGGGAAAAACCATGATGTGGAAGGAATAACTGTATTCCTCAGAGCATGTCAGAAAAACAAATTCTGTAATTTACCACTACAATTCATGTCCACAAGTGTTCTAAAAAGAATTCCTTTTAAAAAAGGAAAGAAATGAAAAAGAGCACAACTATAAAAACAATAGTCTTAAAAAAACAATCCCACGCCATCATTTTATTTAATTAAATGATACTAATCTCTGGTTCCCATTCAGCAGTTTCCTTACCTTCCCAGCTCTTTAGATGTGAGCATGTAAAAATTGTGAAAATTTTCTGTCTTTATTGGAGTTTGGATAGATGTAGACAGCAGACCTGAAAGGCTCCGGCAATCAAATCTTCTTCTGGACATATTGAGTATAAAGGTGTTCTTCTCTAGTTGCTTATTTTCACCTGTTAAAAAAAATGCAGGACATACCAACTTAAATGTAATTATAAAATATGATACTATCTCACAGAGACAGGATATGAGTTACATTGTATGGTTCCAAATATAGTCATAAGATATGACTAACAAAACTGAAAAAAAAAAAATCTAACACCTTTTCAGTCCACAGGGTATTTAAAAAAAAAAAAGTATGCCTGTGAACTTAATTAGCTTTATTCATTTTCAGAACATAACTAAATAAAATACTTTAAAACACCCTTTATATTCTCAAAAGTCCTTCCATCTATTCAGGCTACCATTTACCCCAAGCCTTGCCTTCTACATATGAGGAAACTCAAGTTCAGGAAGATGAAGTGACTTGTCCATGGTCTCACAACAGTAATTGAGCTGGTGTATGAACCCAGGCCTTCTGAATCTAGACCTAGCACTTTCTGCTATGCCACTACATTTTCCTCTTTCAATTCAGAATAATGATTGGACTCTAATTGAAACAAAGTAACACTAAGCTTCATGCTTCAAGCTGAGGAAAGATAGAAGTAAAAATTAAATGGTATGAGATCATTTTTTTGTACATGCAATCATACACTGTGCTGTATTTACTTGTAGATCCCACTACTTTTAAACCACGAGATTAACTTACTTGAGGAAAGGTGGTAATATACTGAAATCTTTGCTATACTTCTCCCATGTAACCCCTTCTCTCTATTCTTAGTTCAGACTCATCAATATCTAGATTACTACAACAGATTCTTAATAAGTTACCCTGCCTTGAACCTCTTCCACACTCCTTTGCATCCTCTACCTAACTGCCAAAGTCATTTTCCTTGAACTCAGATCTGACCTTGCCACTCCTCTACTCAGTAAATTCCAGTGGATCCCTATAGCCTCTAGGATAAAATAAACACATTGCTCTATTTGTTTTTTGAAGCCCTTTACAACGTGGCTCCCATGTCTTTCGAGTCTCACAGACACACTACTACTTTCTCCTCCATTTCATCTGGGCACTATTGGGGGGCCATCTCCAGTCACTCTGATCTAAATCTTGCCACTGGACCCAAGGAAAAAGTAAGGCTGGTGATTCTGCACAACCCTCCTTTGCTTAAATCCAATCCAACTGCAAATCATGGCATCACCTTCCTGATGTCAAAGTCCTCCTAGAGAATAAAGAGCACTATTGTACTGGCCGCCCTTCATCTCTTGGAATGAACTGTCTTCACTTCCACCTCATGGAGTCCCACCCCTCAGTTAAGATGCACTTCAAGGACTGTCTTCTTCAGAAAGTCTCCAACTGCCGGTGTCTTCCCTTTCTAATTAGCAAGTATGTATCTGGCATGTATTTCTTCTTTATATATTTATAATGTGCATATGGCTCCCCTTAGAGAATGTAAGTTCCTTAAAAACAAGAACAATTTAATTTTTGGTCTTTGTATTCCCAGTGTCCATGGGGTACAGTACCTGACACACAGTAGGTGCTTAATAAATGCTCACTGACTGGTTGATTGCAGCATGGAACTTAGTACAACAATTACGTGTTAAATTGCAAAGTTTTTTCATTTCTCAGAAATTACCACAACTCCTCAAACTCCACCTCTTCCTTTAGGGGGTCAGGGTTGAACATATCTGGGCTCTCAAAATGTCTGTGTTATGATGACAAATTATCTGACAACTGCTATCAGAAATGTATCTATAAGAGTATGAATGGTGTGAACTCAGACTTATCTGAAGCAGCACACTATATTCACTAACACTGGGGACAGAATTAACTCCTGCCACAAGACACAATAAGCCAGAGGAAAAGAAAATACAAACAGAACACAGTACGTCTTGGGGTGCTTCCCTAGTTATCAGAAATAAGATACACTCATTCCTTCCAGAGTAGGAAGGCCTGCACCTGATTCTCAATCTGCAAATAACCAAATCTGTCTTGAAAGCCAGATTATGGTCAGTCTATACCTACAGATGGCAGTCACAATCCTTTCTTCTCTTGCAGTACTTTAGCCAAATACTAACCCCACAGCTAGTAAAGGTGATGCAAATACACTGTAACCTATGCTGATCCTTTACCACTCTTGTTATTTTGGCCAGTTAATCTGCCAACAGGATTCTGTTCTTTTTGACTTTAAAGGTCCAAGGTCCAGAGAGGCAGTGTCTTGCCCCGCCAAAGTCATATTGTAGAAAATGAGAAGGCTGCTTTAATTTAAAATCCAGAGCTCTTTCCCCTTCATATTTTAGTTTGTGGTTTTTAAAAAAAATTTCCATTATTCTTTCCACCACATCATGACGTCTCTCTTAGTCTCAGACAGAACGAGAATCATTATATGCTGAGTCTGGCCACCAATAGTATTGAAAATTTTATGGGACTCTCACGTTTCTCTCATGTCTAGCTAATTGTGTCATCATAAGCCTGCAAGATCTTTACTTTTTTAAAATTCAGTTTTATTTTCAAGTCCTCATTCTCTCCTTCTCCCCCATTGAGAAAGAAAAACAAAGTGTTAAACACAAACAGTCAAACAAAACAAATTCTTATATTTGCCATCTCCAAAAAAAAAAATATGCCTTAATCTGTATATCACCTGTCTGTCAAGAAGTGGGTGGCATGTTTCATCATGACTCCTCTGGAATGGTGAGGTTGGTCATCGTGTTTATCAAAGCTCCTAAGTCTTTCAAAATTGTTTCTTACAACATTGTTATTACTGTATTAATAGCACTCCTCATTCTGCTCACTTTTCATCAGTTCAAACAAGTGCAAGACCTTTTCTTAACAGTGATAGCACTAAGAAGTAACTCTGGAAGACCCACAGCTGAGGCCACCCACACTTCCTTATTGGCGTTGCTCATACGCAGGAGGAGGGTAGGTCTGGGCCTCCTTTTACTCATTTTAAGACAGGATGTCTGCTAAGGTTTTTCTCACTCTAGGTGTATCAATCATTTGGAGGGGGAGAAAATTAAAAACAGTTAACTGCCACTGTGCATTATATCTAGATAAGATCTGGATCTCCTGGAAGCATATAAATGATTTGTGGTCCAATAGGAAAGGACCTGGTGCTTAACTTCCTTAACGGAGCCTTTATAGCCAGCAATTCCAAGTTAATCTTAATGTAAATGCAGATCAAGAAGCAACAGTTAGAACCAAGCACAAAACAAGCTGTTGGTTTAAGACTGAGAAAGGAGAACAAGTCTGCATATTGTCACCTTTTAAATTTAATTTATATGCAGAGTAAATCATGCGAAATGCTAGGTTAGATCAATCAAAAGCCAGAATTAAGGTTGCGAGGAGAAATATCAACCATCTCAGACATGCAGATGATATCACTCTGACGGCAGAAACTGAAGAAGAATTAAGAAGCCTCTTGAAGAGGGTTGAAGAGCAGAGTAAAAGCTGGCTGGAAGCTCAACACTCTTGGCAACTAGTCCCATCATTTCCTGGCAAACAGAGGGAAGAAGAAATGGAAGCAGTATCAAGTTTTATCTTCTTGGGCTCAAAGATCACTGCAGATGGTGACTGTAATCATGAAATTAAAAGACGCTCGCTCTTTGGAAGGAAAGCTGGCGAATCTGGACAGCACACTGAAAAGCAGAGCCATCACCCTGCTGGCAAAAGTCTGCATAGGCAAAGCTACGGTTCTTCCAGTGTCACTATATGGCCCTGAGAACTGGACCATAAGGAGAGCTAAGTACCCCAGAGTCAATGCTTTCAAACTGTGGTGCTGGAGACCTTTTTCTTCATTTGTTCTTATCACTCAGTAAGCATTTATAAGCCTTTATGGGGTGCTAGGCACTGTGCCAGGTGCTGACAATACAGAAAGGGGCACAAAGTTCCTGCCCTCAAGGAGTTTACAATTTAATGGGAGAGATAGCATGCAAACAAACCTGAATGGCCTGAGGAGAGGAGCCAGTCAAGAAGACCTAGGAAAGAAGGAAAAGATCACTGATTAAGCTTGGCTGCCTGGATTCTGGTCCTGGCTCAGTATCCAGGTACCTGACCTGGGACAGAGCACTTAATGCTCAGGTCCTTACAGATCTGTAAAATGTCAAGGTTAAACTCAGTGATCCCAAAGGTTCCCTCATCTCTAATGCTCTCTGACTGTGAAGGAGATGATGATAGGAAAGAAGGTAGGAATAAAATATCAGGGAAGATGAGAGAAGATCATCTCAAGGAGAGTCTAGTTAGCAGTGGCAAGTGCTCCAGAGATACAGTATAAGGCCTAAAGTCAGAAAGACTCATCGTCCTGAGTTCAAGTCTAGCCTTAGACACCAACTAGCCGTGTGACCCTGGGCAAGTCACTTATCCCTGTTTGCCTCAGTTTCCTCATCAGTAGAATGCACTAGAGAAGGAAACAGCAAACCACTCCAGTACCTCTGCCAAAAAAATACCAAATGGGGTCATGAAGAGTCAGACATGACTCAACAACAACATTCTCACAGTGCCTGTGTTTCCTGCTCACTTAACACTAAACTCTGCCAGAGGGGAGGAACTGGACTAAAGGTCTAAGGGACAATTACAAGAACAGTAGAGAGGAACTAGTCTGTGTATTCCTGTGAAAGATGCCTCACAAGCCTTGTCTTTTCATCAGTGGGAATTCCTTCCATCCTCCACTTAAGCGATGTGGCCATTGCTGAAGTAGAAGCCTTTATGTAAAGTTAGTTCGTGCTTGAAAAAAAATCACAGTAGTTTGAATTCCAGTCAATGCTGGGATCATCTCAACCATCAGAATCTAGATACCACTTCGAATATTGTTATGTTTATATCCCTCAAAATGATGCGTCCCACATGACCTTCTGCCTTCCATGCCAATGAGAGGCTCATACCATTGCCAACCATACTTCTGAGATATCAACTTTCTATTTTCTCTGGTCCAGACTTACATAAAGGAAGTAGTGTCCATTTCTTGATCTGAATGCCCAGAAGCAAGCAACACTTAGTTCATTCATCCCAAGGGCTTCTATTCCACTGAATGGAAGGCTCTAGTCATCCAGTCCCTTAGTGTCTTCCCCCTCTGTGCCTGTTCTACTTCTTGTCAGACTTGACTCCCTAAGTCCTACCTAATTTCCCATATTAAGTAGGCATTTAATAAATATTAGTAAAATTCTCAGAGCACTTTCTCTAAGTGGAAAGTTCTTATCTGCTCTGTTTGGTTCAGTGGTCAGGGCCACCAAAGTCAAGTTTATGATGAACCAGGAATCCCCATTTGCTTCCAGCTGTATAGATTCAAGTCTCTTTTATTCCTAATCACTTTACTTTATTTCCAAACACAAGCCCATACCTCTTTCTTGTTCAACTAAATATTGAACATTAAAATTAAGACAGATTTACTCAGTCAAGTTCACAAGCACCAATTCTTTAATTCCTCACTTAACTCCTCCCTAAATACCTCAATCCAAATACATCTTTGTGACTCCAAACGGCTCATGGACTACTGGCAATGAGCTTCTGCATCATTTTCTTAGTATGATTCCAATTTGAGTATTCAAACATGGCTAAGAACTGCTCTTTAAACAGCTATCTCTATTAACTGTGAACTTCCTTGCTTCCACTGGGGAATTGTTTAATGGAGCACAGCTCTTCCTAATTTCCTCACTGCAAAATTATTTGATGCACTGGAAGATGCAGGACTGAATCTTCAAAAAGTACTTCACACTGGCCAAGTAAAATCAGTGTCTACTCCAGTGGCTCCTTAAAACAAGTATAGCACTGATAGTAGTTTAGGGGTACATTTGGGGCCTGGCACAGTTTTAAGCACTAGAGGAGTCACCAAAACTATATAACTAGGCCAAGTCTTGTTGATCTAAGCTGTCACTGCTTAAAATTCTATTTTCCCCTTTTTAAGAACTCACACACTAGGTGGATTTGCTTGTGTTCACGTTGAGAGTCCAAGGCAGGTAAGCCTCAGGGACTTGGGAAGGTTGTAGCCGCGTTGATTAAGTTTTCTGCTAAGTTTTCCTAATGGGGATGCATCTGTGTCTTGTCCCCAGTGCACACACCAAGGTTGAGACTGGATATTGTCTATGTCTTCCCCTTTTTGGTGACAAGGTCATTCAGAGAGACAGAGATAGAAGTTCCGGCTATATTTTGGATAAAATAATTATTCCAAGAATTCTTTCAGCCTACAGGTATTTGAAGCCCACAGTTACTGATTCTGTGAGCATTATGGATGTTCTTGGCCTGGTGAAAATGGTTCACAGGCTTGGGGAAAATAGCTCCATGAGTTTTATGAGATCTGCTAACTTGTTTTTTAAAAAATATTTCGATAACTGTATTTCAGAATAATTTGGTTTCCTTTGAAATCATATTTTACACATTTAAAAACATTATTCTAAGAAGACCAGAGGCTTTAGAAAATAGTCAAAAGAGTCCATCACACACAAAAAGATTGAGAACCCCTGAACTAGTGATACTCATCTTGCTTGTGGTCAATCTAATTATCCAACAAAGGTAGTCGTCATTCTTCTTTGACCTGAAATTCTCAGCTACCTATATATCCCTACCATACCTACCTATATCATCCCACCCCCTGTTCCCTCCACCCCACCCCTATATGCTATTCTGGTAATACAAATGCAATAAATTTGTCATCTTCTACTGCCAATGTGCTAAATGACACTAAGAAGCAATATCTTCTTCTAAACCAGGAAAGACCAAATCAAACCATCTCTGCACCCACAAGGGAAGAGTCTTCTAGTGACAGTCTAAGAGTAGCCTAGAACAGAAGGTTCCCTTTATTCAGGCTGAGCTTGTCCAACACCATCACCCTGGGGAACAATTTAAGAAAACGTCAGCATTGGGACCATACCCTGTTTCCCACTCATTGGTTACCTTCCCCCTATAATGGCTCTTCTGACACATCATATTTGCCCAGGTATGAAAACTAGTGCCATGTAAGGAATGTTATGGTATCTTTTATGTACAGGTTGGCAGATGACAATCATAAATTCAGATATAGCAATGAATGCAGTGAAAAGAATGTTGAACCTGCAGTCAGAATGTAAGTGAAAATTCTAGCTATGTCATTTACTACTAGTGTCATTTTAGCAAGTCACTCTAACTTTCTGGGCTTCAGTTTCCTCATTCGTAAAATAAGAGAATTGAACTATGGAAAACATCTTCAAAGTCCCTTTGAACCATGGGTGTGCTGGGATCAGCTCAAATCATCTCCAGGAAGAGCTGGTAGTTAAATTTTCAGTGTAAGCATGTATGTCTTGGAAATCAGCAAATGCTACAAAAACAAGGCTTGGTTTATTGTTCTACTGATTGTTTAGACTTAAGAAAGTGATAGAGAAAATGTCAGTAATACAGATGAAATTAAAAGTGTGTAAAATATACATTCTGTTCCCCCCTCCTCAAACTGGGTGTTAAACATTTACCAGTACACCCTGGCTTCCAGCTCTAGAATGATGAAGCTAAGTATAGCACAAGGTATAATTATAGAGTACTGTTTGTGAAAAAATGTGTTCTCTTAGCTCTAGAACAAGTAGGGGTACACCTTTAACATATATATTTGAGGATTGGTAGGGGAGGGGAGTTGCTAATCACATAGGCCTAAAACACCACATCATATTTAGAACCTTGAAAAGTATGAATAAGCAAGTGGCAAATACTCAGAACTTCCAGATTTACCTCCCCCAAATATGATAATAAAAAAAAAAAACCAAAAACTACTGCCTTGGCTGCCTTCCTCACTATACTAAAGTCTGGCTATACAGCATTTCTCCTGCACAGACCCAGCCAACCTTATGAAAGTAAAACAGCAATGTCTTCACTGGTAACTATTTTGAAAAACTACCGTAAAGAAAAATCTATCACCAAGTTTATCTGAAGTTAATTGTAGTACCGTGCTAGGTAGTGTAAAGATAATGTTGATGGACACTGTGTATTTCTATGAGGGCCTCTATATGGAAAGCGACCCACTTGTAGTGGTACACTATTTAGCTCCCATTTGTCCTGAGTACATGAAGTCAGAGTTAACAGTCCTAAGAGTTTTTAATAAATTGGACTACTGTGGTAGACTCATAATTGGTCTCCTTTCTCATGCCCCTTCCTCCTTCAATCCAGCTTTCGTACAGACACTAAATTAATATTCCTAAAACAAACAAAACAAGCCTGATCATGTCACTACTCTGCTCCAAAAGCTCAGTGGCTCCCTAGTGCCTCCAGGATAAAGAACAAACTCCCATTTGAGATTTCCAGCCCTACATTCCACCTTTTCAGACTTACTTAACTGACGTTACTCCTCCCATTATACACCCTACCTTACAGCCAAACAGTTCTACTTTCTGTTCCCCAAATAGCAAGTTCCATGTCCCACCTTTGTCCCTTTTCAGAAACTGTTCTCTATCCCTATTTCCTCTCCCTACCTTCCACCTCCCATGCCTGGAATGTGTTCCTTTCCTCACTTCTGCTTTTTGGTATCCCTAGCTCCATTCAAATAGGCCTCTCCCGATTCCCGGAGCACTGCCCTCCCTCCACACACGAGACTTCCCCAGTAAAATTTAACATCTTTTAGGATAGGGCCTATTTTCACGTTTACCTTTTCAAACTCAGGGTCTGGTGGGTGCTTAATAAAAATGCTTTTTGAATTGAATTATGTGGATTTACGCTGGGGTAAGAAGTATACCTAACCAATATAGACTATAACTTACATTTTGTGGCTAAATATTAAAAAGGCCCACTAGGTACAGTAGAAACAACCATCAGGAAATTAACAAGTTGGTTTTCCTCTCACTTCACTATTTCATTCTTTATTCTCTCCTTATAACCAATTCTTCATATTACCTCCATTAAAAAAGAAAAAAAGGCAAGATAAGATTTCTATGTCTAGGACTTCCAGAGTGACAATAATATGTACTGGTTCTCATCTGAACTACTATTTATACATTCCAGGATTGAAGTTAGGTGGTCAGGAACTGAAATGTACATCAAGTATTACAAGCAGCAACCACATACTGTAGTTCTAACCCAACCCCAACACACACACTCAAAAGTCCCAAGAATCCAACAAGAAGTTAAGGTGGTACTGTACTATGCAAGATATTATCTGATACAGTAAGGCTCAGTTAAATGGAGAACTATTTTACACTCTTATCGGAGGCCTTCATTTCTCTACAAAGCATTACATAAGCATATTGCCTTCCCAAGCTAGACCATCAATAATGACAGTTGACCATTTATCAAAAGCCCATTAAGGTTTACCAAGAGTTTCCCCTACCCTGTGATGAAAGCAGTTTTAAGTATTATTATCCTCCTTTTACAGCTGAAGAAACCGAGGCTCAGAGTTAAAGTATCCTATCCGTGATCATACCACCCACTAGTGCTGCAGCTAAGCCCCCCAACTTCTGACTCTAAAGTCCAAAGGTCTTTATGCACTATCAGGATTATTCATCATATTGAGGGCCTGCTGTGCACTTTTATTTTGCTAGTATCAAAGGAAGAGTATAAAAGGTATAAAAAGCAAGGAAGACCTTTACCTAGAGTCAGAGCAGCAAAACTGCTGCCTTTTTTTTAATAGCCACAAATAGGACTGAGGGATCCCCTGTAAGTTTTAGCTTTAGGGGACAGTATATTGGAGAACTGCTGGCACCTGACAAAGAGTAAGGGAGCTCTTTCTGAAATCTCTGTCCAATCACACAAAGGAGAGGTGATCAGAGAACATACCCATAAGTGTGGAGAGACAAGGAAGAAGTTATTGAAAAGAGCTAATGAATGGCACTGAACCTTGGAAGAGAGCCATGAAAACACAAGTTCAGGTGATTTTTTTCCCCCTAGTTTCTCAAAAAGGGAAGACTGTATCCCAATCCCTCTTTAAGCATTTTTGATCTCCTAGTTTTTAAAATGCCTGCACTGAGAAAAGTATAAACAGAAAAGTATAAACTAGAAAAGTGTATCTAGTTCCATTGACAAATACAGGAGCACTCTAGTTAACTAACTCCAGCTTGACCATTTAGGTAGTTAACTGCCCCAGGGCTGAAGTCCCCAGAACCAGCCCCATCCTTGAACTCTATGCCAAGAAAGTGAGCCACTCTGCTTTCTTCTTCCGGTACTTTCAGAACAAGAAACAGGCACCATAATTGTCAACCAAGATAGACAGAAGCTGAGGAATGCATAAAGGCCAAGAAATACACAGTATCATGAAAAAACAGGTTTCCATCGTAAACAATAAATTCTTATTAAAAACTACAAGCAGAAGAGTACACACTATAAATTTAAGTCCGTTAATTTCTGCATTAAAGTATATAATACCATATGACTGTTAAGTTTGAAAAAATGTTGCCCTATTATATTATTATACATGAAAGGGGGGGAAGGGATGAGTGACAATAAGGAGGAATTGGACAGCAATGAAATTAAAAAAAAAAAACTATTACATTAAAAGGAGAAAATGTCTAGTCTGCTTATTAAATCAATATTGTGATTGAAGAACCGCTAGGAGAGACACTTGGTCAGATGGAAAGAAATCTTCAGTATATTAACTGAGAGGCAAGTATGGAAGTGCTGCAGCTGATAGCATGTAAGCTCCTTGGGGGCAGGGATGTTTTATTATTATCTCTGACGTCCAGCGTCTAGCCTAAGTATCGAAGCTTTCCCTAACCCCTCTTAATTCCAGTGTTTTCGCTTTTAATTACTTCCTCTTTATGCTGCATATAGTTTGCTTTGCATATATTTGTTTGAAAGCAGTCTCCCCATTACACTGTAATCTCCTCGAGGGCAGGGACTATCTTTTATCTCTTAGTATCCTTAATATGCTTGTTGATTGTTTGACACAGATTAAATAATTTAACATCTTAGTGCTTGAACAACTTTCTAAGACTAAAATGAATTACAGATCTCTATCAGTAGATGAAACTGGCATACTGTGAGCTTATAAAAAAACTGACAAAACCATAGATTTAGACAATTCCTCCCCCACATTAACAGTCGCTCACTTATTAATATCTGTGTTTTAACTAATGCTGAAAAATAACTAAAAGCATAATTACTGAAGTAATATTTTTTAAACTTATGAGTAGTAAAGATCATCTTGACAATAACATCATTTAATGATAGTATATTACTAAATAATAAACTAGGTGAAATTAAACTTATCAAAGTAAATGTAAACCACTTGAAATGTAAGCAACAGGAAAATTTCATACATATGGCCTAAAAGGCAGTCACACTGTTAACTATGTTGACCTAAGATATATCCCTAAATGCACTAAAAACTTTTTAAATGTCATTGAATGTGAAGAGCCCTGTCAAGTTATAAGGCATACATCCTACCAGAAACACATGCTAAAATTTCAGCTTGTGGCAGCTCAGCTAAAATTAAGTAAATGTTAGCCACTGATTGGGTAAGGAAATCCCCAGCATTGGAAGAATACAGTTGTATAGTATTACCTTTTAAGTATTAGTTTCACATAACAGTGGTAAAAGATCACTGGAACAAGATTAACCATAAACTTCTGAGTGTAAAATGTCTATTACCATAGAATTATCAAACTTAAGACTTTTATATTACTGGCATACTCGTCAAGTCTAGAGTTTCCTTCAAAACTGATGCTGTTTTAACGGAACCATTTTAATTCACCATTTAATCATCACACAAAAATAAATGCCAGATTGTTGTTCCCGAAAAGTAATATTTCTAAGTTTAAAAAAATAGCATTCCTTTAATAAAATTACGTATAACATTTTCCCATTTTTTCTTAAGTTGCCTTCAATTTTTTGGGCCCATATTTCACAAAATGGAAAAATATCATTTGAGAGATGTGTAGTAATAAAGAAAAGATAAGCATGTAAAGTAAGTGTGCCATAATTGTGATATTAGCACATAAAAGATACAATCATTTGTTTGTAAAATGCCCATCAAATTTTGGGTACTATTAACTACCAGCAACAGAGAGGAAATTTGGGGTAACATTACATCTTAGGAAAAAGGTAGTTCCACATATACGTTTTTAACACTTACAAGCCAAGGAGTATTTTAAAATGTGCAAAGATTAATAAATAAACCCTAACTGCTACACTATAAAACTGTTGAAAAGTACTTTCTCATAGCTTTCAGTGAGAAAGTAAATTTACTGACCTTAAATAAAATAATGCTCCTGGGCTCAGAAGTTGAATGACAAATTTCTGAAGGATTTTGAATGTATTTATGAAATATTCATTCACATATTTTCCACCCTGTCCAATATTTCCTTTAATACAACAGGATGTCACAGTGAAAATATATATTTATAAAAGATATGACCAATCGCACTCAAAGGATCACAGTTTCAGAACTGGAAATGGACCTTCAAAGTTCCCTAGATCCAAGTAAAGGTCACCTAAGTAGCAGGTGACAGAGTCTGGTTTTCAACCCATGTCCTCAGATTCCAATTCCAATTCCACCAGACCAGGAAGTCTCATTACATACTTTAAAATCTCATTAGCACTAAGTACATCTCATTACTAGATAAACAAAACAGTAAATGTGTCATACGCTCCTCTGGGCTCCGTTTTGGGACTTTTTTTTTTTTTTTTTTTTTTTGCTATTTTTTAAAACTGAAATTCACTTAAAATATTTTTTAGGTATACTGGAAGAAGCTGATTTCCTTACAGAACCCCAATATACGAAATCCTGCCTCTCTGCCACTATTGAGGAAAATAATAAAAACTAAGACTACTGAGCTGCCAATGCTGATATATTAATTTTTTTCCCTCTATTTTCGAGCTTGGGATGACTCAAATATGAGCTATCTGCCTAAAATGAGTGACAATGAAAACAATTTTATGGGGACAAGTCAAACCCTTACAAAAGTACATTTCCGTATATCCCTACTAGTAAAAGGTACTTTTTTTTTTTTTAAAGGCCGGTTATAGAGAAGTTTGAGGAAAGCCAACGAAGAGATCCTGACTAAACAAGAAAGAGAAAACAAAACTAAATTAACTGAGGTCTGAGAGACGGAGCCCATCAGGGTGAGTAAAACCTATCAGGGGGAGTAAACTCTTGTTAAATGTAAAGCAGGTCCCCCCTCACCTTGTCGGTCCCAAGGTGCACATTCCCAGGCAGGAGAAAAAGACTGCGCTCTAAGTAAACACAGACGCTAATAAACAGATGACAAGCGGGAGGGAGCTCCTCGCCTGACTTTTACCTAGTCTGAGAACTTCAGGAGGGGAAGGATGACACACTGGGCAAACACTTTTAACAACTCTGCCCTTCTGTCCTCCACGACTCAGGGATGGATACTAGCTAGAATAGAAGCTCAGGGTTTGGGGAAAGAAAGAAGAGGAATGGACAAGATCTGCTGAGGAGAAGCAAGTCCTTTTCTAGAGGTGTGCTGGTGAAAGTTTAACCACCGGCTCCGGGGAAGAATTCAAGGCACACTTTTACATTTATTCCGCATTAACATTTTCGCAGCCACTCTGTTAAGCCTAGACAACCAACGAAACAATAGATCCAGCCCGGACTTGCACCGTTTGCCCATTTCCGAGGTGTAAAATGCTCACACTGAAAATTTCACACCTTGCTCGCCCCTCCCCCCGCCGAAGCGCTAAGGACTTGAACTTGACCCCAGGTAGCCTCAGCTCGCGCCACCTGCGTTCAGCCCCGAAGACTCTCGGGACCCTTCTGAGAAGCTGCCGCCCTGCCCCCGCCCAGCTGGGCGCGGGGGTGGAGGGGAAACCTTCCAGCCCGGAGAGGGGATGGAGGTGAGCCCCCCCGCCCCGACCGCGGGACCCCCTCGCCCTGGTGGGGGCGGGCACTGAGCAGGGGCCTTCCCCTCCTCCCGCACTCACCGGCGGCTCCCCGCACACGCTGCCCCCTGGGCGGGGGAAGTCCCTAGGTCCCGGGCCAAAAAACGGAGGCGTTGGGGAGACCCCGAGTCGTCAAGCTCCGGGCGAGGCCAGGACGCAGCACTCGTCCCTCCTTCCCTCCCGGCGGCGAAGACCTCGGCTCAGACGGCCCAGCAACGGGAGCAGCCGCAGCGGCGACGGAGGCGACACCGACCGGGTCCTGACCAGGTCTACAGTTGAGGTTTGAAAACTTGCAGCCTCGTCGTCCCGCAGCCCAGCCCCCGGGACTCCGCCCCCTCCACCCCAGCGCACCAATCAGGGTCAAGGTCAGGGGCGGGGCCGACGTGTGACGCTCTGGGGAGGGCCGGCCGGTGGAAACTTTGGGTGCAGCCCTGTCCCAGGCTGGCCCGGGGCGTCTCGTGGCGGGCGGTGACTTGGGGAGTCTGCGGAGACCGCAGGCTGGCTGGGGGTGGGGCAGGGAGGGGGAGGGAGAAGCAGAGAGGGGACTAGGGGAGCAGGAGGGAGACGGGCAGAGCTGCTCAGTGGGACTTGGGATCAGAGACAGGGGGAGGTCAGACCCAGGGCCAGGGGATGCTTCAAAGGACTGCAGATGGTGGAGGGCCAGTGGGAGCTTTCTGCAGTCGTGGAATGGGCTTCTTTGCCACTCCAGCGGCGGTGGAGTGGTCTGAACCTTTCTCTTGGGACTGTAGAGAGGCCAGGGCCGTGACAGGAAAATTCTTCTGTAGCATGGGAGCTTGTGCGGTGAGATTGGTAGCCTATCTCCATCCCCGCTGCCCCTTCTTATAAAAAGAACATTGATCCTTTTTTTTAAACAGTTAAGAGGAGTGCAATTGCCAGGACTCACTGATTATTTAGATTTTCTCAATGAATGAAAATTAAAATAGTAAGTACTGAGATGGTTTATTACTTGAGATGTTCTAAATAGAATATAATTATCCATGTATATTTAATGTTCTGTTTGTAACAGGGTGCATCAATAATGAATTATAGAACACTGTTAGAAAAGCCCTTTTGATATAAAGAAGTTGAGTAGCCTCAGGACAGGCAAGATATGCAGCAGCTTAGAGTAGTGGTGTCAGATAGTGGCCATGAATCCATATATAAGGATCCCAGGGGGCCACGTATTGATTTAGTTTTAAAATGTAATATTACCTGTCTTACTGTGTTTTTACTGATCTTGTTTAATATTTCTTAATTATATTTTAATATGGTTCAGGCCCCACACCAAGTTTGACACCTCTGGGTTAGAGAATAACTGTACAGGGGCTGCAACAAAGAACACTTTTAAAGATTTAGGGGATAAGGATTGGATCCGTGATTTTATTGGTATAAGGAACTTCCAGGTGGAAAAACTTGACCATCATCTTTTAGTTTCAGTTTGCCTGAAATGCTGAGATGTGAGTTGTCCAATGTTTAACAGCCATAATGGTATCAGATGTAGGGCTTGGAACCCTCATCATCCTGGTTTCAAGATCCTGGCTCTGTTTACTATATTATGCTGCCCCCATACTTGTGATGTGTGTGTGTGTGTGTCTGTGTAGTGTGTGTATTTACGGAGGTTGAGAGGACTATAGAGCATTGTGTAAATTGTATACATATTTTCATGTGTATATGCATTCAATGCTATAAAATTCCATATTCTATAACACATAGGAATTTTTCATGGAGAGATAAAGTATAGAGGAAGAAGCATAGGACAGGCAATCAGAAGACATGGGTTTAAATCTTGGCTCTACTATTTACTATATATGGAGCCTTAAGCTTAAACCGCTCTGGGCCTCAAGTACCACTTCTGTAAAGTGAAGATTTGATCTAGCTAGTTGCTAAAGTGTCTTCTAGTTCCAGATCTGATCCTATGTCTTATTCTACTACTTTCAGAAAGTTCTCATTTGGTAAATATTTATTGGAAATCAATGACCACAATGCCTCTTACTGGGTCTTCCTGCCTCTAGTCTCTCCCTACCCAGTTTCTCCTCCACAAAACTCCCAGCTCATCACCAGTAAACTGCCACTTGGCAATGCATTCTTTTGGCCATAGCAACCCATGAAAAAAAATGGAAATTCAGTCCTGGGTAGATTCCCCCTTCTGCTTTAGTGGTCATAGTCCCAAAGTGATTCTAAGAATCACATAATTTTTAGGCCATCTATAAACGTTAAGTAAGTTAGTTATTAATGTGCTAAGTGCAAGATCCTTGTCCAGTGAACCATAATTGGAAAAAATAAGGGAGGAACTGAATCATAGCAATCTTGACATTCTCACTATAAAGGAAACCAAAAGACAAAAGGAAATGCAGCTAAATGGAAGGAAGCTTCACAAGTTTTCCTTGGATAGGCAAATAACGGAGTAAAGGAAGTTGGTTTTTATTGTGTATTCAAAGGCCACAGAAAACATCATTTCATTGCAGTGGCCTTCTCACCCTGGAGATACCTCTGCCCTACAGCCCTCTCCTCTGCTTCCTCATTACCCAGACTATTCCACCTCACCAGCCTCAGAGCAGATATTTTTTATCTTGTCTTCCCTCATTAAAATGTAAGCTTCTTGAGGATAGGGACTGTCTTTTTCCTTGTATTCGTATCCCTAGCACTTAGCACTATGCCGGGCACATAGTAAATGTTTAGTAAGTTTCTCTCTCTCTCTGTCATCTATCACCATAGTATTCCTAGTCATCTCAGTGCAGTCCTCTTGACGAAACATTTGTAAAAAGTCACGATGACTATAATTAAGACTTACATACCAATATCTATAACAAGAAATTAGAATGCGGAGAAATGTTACAAGAACCCAATAAGACCTTCCAAATTAAATTAGTCTGTGCTTTTATACTTGGTAAATTCAATGCAAAGATGGACAAAGAGAAGTATAAAGGAAAGTATCTTATAAAATAGCAAAATACATAGAATACACAGAAACTATAGGTCTATTTATCATAAACAGTTTCTTAAGAAAAGAGTCTAGGGACACTACCCATGGCAAGGACCGAACAGCAAAACAAAAACAAGGAATGGATTAGATCTTAACAGAGGGGAAACAACTGCTTACTGAGGCAGGAATTATTTCTGAATTATTTTTCCATGTTTAATCAAACCATTGACATGAAAGATCAAAATCAGTACCCAAGTGGGGAAAAAAAGAGTAAAGAAGATATGACTGATTAAAACAACCCCAATCTAACCTACTTAAATAAGAGTGAATCATGGAACATGAATAAAAAAAAGCATCAACATAGACTATTATCATTTCCTAAGGAAATTTAATAGATGTCAATTAAACATCACAATGAAGAGATTATTTTTAAATATCTCCAAACATCTGATCAGTTATCAGTTCTTAGCAATTCTCTACCCTCTCTTTTCATTTCTAATAGTTCAATTGTTTCATTTTACAACTAGATCATTAAATGTCTCCTCAGTCTCTCCAGTCTCTTACTGCTCAACTTCATCCTGCAGTTTTATCTTCTCAAACGGCATTTATGCTACTTTATCCACTGCTTAATAACTTTGAGTAGCTCACTATTTCTATTTAGAACCAATCTAAATTCTTCTACCTAGCACATAGCCTCATTTAGTAATTACTCCTAATATTCCCATCTTCTCCTTACCCACACTTCGTACCCCCTAATTATCTTCCTACTCCTCCCCACAGATCTTCCACCATCATCATTTGTCTTTAAGAAAGGCAATCTTATTGTCGTCTTTCCATGTTTTACACACACCTAAAGTCTTTGCTCACAGATTTTCCTCACCCATAATGGTTTCCCACCTTTCCTTTGTTAAAACTTCCCATCTTCAAGACCTATCCCCTCTGGAAATTTTTCCTGCCTTATCTCTCCCTCCTCTATGAGCACTTTTTTGTTCAAAATTCTTTCAATATATAAACTATTTATGCAGAACTAATGTGTACTCTCTTATCTTGTAATTGTTCTTTAGCGATTTCATGTTTTTCTTATGCTACCAAATAAATTGTAAGCTAGTAAATGAGGACTCTTCATATTAATGATTTCAAATTCAGTCAGTCAACAAGCATTTATTGAGCATTTATTAAGCACTTACTTTGATAAGTGCTGGGAATACAGAGAGTAAAGGGGTGTGTGTGTGTGTGTGTAGTACCCAAGTAGGTTATGTGAGTCCATATGGGTCTGTCTAGATATGCTTCAAAGGGAGGCATAGATAGATATTTCTAGTCTCTTTCATCCATCTTCCAACAGAAACTTTGATTCCTCAAAAGAGGGGAAGTGGGAGGTTGGGGCCGAGGGCTAGCCACTCTGTTCTCCTTAAAAAAAGTGGAGTGGTTGGCTAGAATAATATTTGTCTGCTCCCTTAAATGTTTAGTGTAAAGGAGATAATTTTTACATTCGAGCTGAGCTCCTGTTTGCTATCCTTTAATGGAGGCATTCTCCAAGCTGTATATCTACGGTTTGACTCCTTTCTCATCAAGTCCCAGTTCCCCCAAAGAACGCAAGTGGCAAATAGCGAATAAAATAATTTATCCAAGCCAGTAGTAAATAGAAATCAGAGGTGTATAAATGAAGTTATACCAGATGATGCACAGAGTAAATGAGCTCTCCTACTGGGATCAAAATATCTCAACTCAACTAAGAGAGGCCCAGACCGTACCCAAGGGGAAATTATCCAAAACCTCTAGTATAGTAGCCTAAGGATAGAGACTTGATAGAGGGGCTTGCTCTTCTACATTTCCGCTTCTTCCCAGAATTCTTCCTTTCTGGGGCATGAAGAGAGCTTGGAGTCATACTATAATTTCAAAGATAGAGGTTGAAGACCAGGATCTCTCTTCTCCCAAGCTCTCACTATCTCTGCTTTTCATTCAGGCATGCAGCACTGAGTGATCCTTTTCCATCAAAAAAGGCTCCTGTACAAACGGGATTGGGGTGGGAGTGGAGGGGGGAGTACAAAAGAAAATCAAAATAAGTCTCTGCCTTTTATTGAACAACTATGGACGTGTGTGTATGTGTGTGTGTGTGTGTGATATGTGTGTTATAGAGAAAATATATATATATACATACACACATATATATGGAGAGAGACAGAATAAGAGTAGATGGAAGGTGATCTTAAGGGAAGGCACTGACAGTGGCGGGCAGATGGGAAGAGGAAGAGACTTGGAATCTGAGCTGTCCTAAAGGAAGCTGCAAAGCCAGAAGGTAGAGGTGAGGGGCCTGAGCATTACAAGCACAGGTCAGAAGATGGGGTGTCAGGTGAGAGAAATCACAAACAGACCCATGTCAGATGGATCATAGAATATAGAGAGAGGAGTAAAGCATGAGAACATTAGGAAAACAGAAGAAGCTGTGTTGTGAAATGTCAAGATAAAGGATTTTATGTGTGATACTAGAAGTAATGGGGAACCACTGTAGATTATTGACTATTTATGTGTTGGGAGTGTTTGGTGGAGTGACATGGTCAAACCTGCACTTTAGGAAAATTGCTTTGGCAGCTGAATGGAGGATGAATTTCTGTGAGGATCCCAAGCAGAGTGCTAGATATACCATTAGGTTCTCAACAAATCATATAATTTTGGTCCCAAACATTTGTTATGTAAGAAAAGAGAAGTGGCAAAAGCTTCAGTGACTTGGCTAAAGTCATGCAGCTTCTTAGGGACAGAAGCAAGATGGGAACCCAGAGCTCTAGAGCTTTGCTCTTATGGTCTTTTCCCCCTATACCAAATTTCGTGGAATCATAGACTAGAAACTGGAAGAGATTTAAAAAGCCGCCCAGGCTTACTCTGTGTTGTTGTTTTCAGTTGTGTCTTGACTCTTCATGACCCCATTTGAGGTTTTCTTGGCAAAGATACTGGAGTGATTTGCCATTTCCTTCTCCAGCTCATTTTACTGATGAGGAAACTAAGGCAAACAGGGTTAAGTGACTTGCCCAGGGTCACATAGCTAGTAAGTTTCTGAGGCTGGATTTGAACCCAGGCCTGGCATTCCAGTTACTACCTAGTTGTAGTATTTACTAGCTAGTACCACCTAGCTGCCCTCTAACTCTATTATTTGACATGAAAAAATTGAAGCCCAGAGAGATTAAATGATTTGGCCAAGGCACACAATTAATTAGTGGTATAGCTAAAACTAGAATAAGATCTGATCCTTAGTCCCACAATCTTGCCAGTACATGATATGACTTGAATGAATTGCTTTTCGCTTTTATTCAAAGAATGATTTCATTAATGAGAGAGAGGAAACCATACATATGAATATGCTACAAGTGCATTCACGTTTGCCCTGATTTTTATATATCAGTCATTTCAGGGCTCTGAGTTATCAGCACTGATGGTGGCTATGGCGATAGCGATTGGGGCAGTGATTTAACTGATATAGGGATATTCCAGTGGGAAAAATTTTCTTTGCCAACTCTTCTAGCCTTAGATTGATGTCCCAGAATACTGAGAGTGTAAGTGACTTGCTTACACAGCCAGGATATGGCAGAGATGTAACTTAAACCCAAGTCTTCCTGTCTCTAAGATCAACTCTGTGCTTATTCTCTCAGGAATGGTAACCTGGGGATGTATGTGTGTGGAGGTGTGAGTGTGGCTGTGGGTGGTGGGATGCTGTTGGAGAAAAATCTAACATGACAGTAGTAACCCTTGCTTCTATAGTTACTGATTCAGTCGCCATCTTGGAATCTGCTCACTTATACACATTGATTGCTTCAGCTCAAAATTGACCCTGTTTCTTTATTGTATGGTTTCCTTCTAACTATCTATGGTAATCTATTTCTGGTGGTGCTTCAGAGAGTATTTTATATTTGCAAACCAAATAATTAGCAGAAGCTGTTGCAAAGCATCAGTGAACCTGAACTATTATAGGCTCAAGGCCCTGAAGACACTGCTTTGCAAGGAGCAACTATTAATGTGCGCAAGTATGTCAGCCAGTCAATAAATATTTATTAGGTGCCTATTATATGCCAAGCACTGTGATATGCACTAGGGATACAAAAAAGCAAAAGATAGCCCTTGCTCACAGGGAGCTCACAGTCCAATCAGAGAAAAAACATGCAAACAATTATGAACAAAAAAGCTATATACAGGATAAACTGGGAATAATCACCCGAGAGAAGGCAATATAGAATTAAGGGGGATTGAAAACTATTTCTGTAATAAGTGGGATTTTAGCTGAGACTTGAAGGAAGCCAGGAGGGAAAGATGAGGGGAGAGAGTATCCCAGACATGGGGAAATGCCTTAATTTGGGAGATGGAGCCCTTGTGTGAGGAGCATAAAAGAAACCAGTGTCACTGGATCGCAGAATATGCGGAGAGGTATAAAAAGACAGGAAAGGAGGTGGGGGCAGTTATAAAGAACTCTGCCACCAAGCAGAGGATTTTATATTTTATCCTAGAACTGATAGGGAAAGACTGTAATTTACTGAGGACACAGCCTTGTGGGGACATCCTCAGTTAGCAGATGTGTGCTGTGTTAGGAGATGCAGCAAAGGACTCTAAAAGAAGCTGTCAAAAGGGTAGGAAGAGAACCAAGACAAAGCAGTGGCATGAAAACTTAAACAGAAGAGTATATCAAGAAGAGGAAGACGCAACACACCAAAGACTGCAGAGAAGTCAAGGAGAATGAAGCCTGAGAAAAGGCCATTAGATTTGCACAGTAAGATTGTTAGTAACTTTGGAGAGGGCAGTTTTGTTAGTTTAGTGAGGTAGGAAATCAGACTTTAGAGACTTAAGAAGAGGGTGAGAGGAAAGAACATGGAGGTAAGTATTGCAATGGACTTGTCAAAGGGTTTAGCCACAAAAGGGCAAAGAGAAATGTGACAAGAGCTAGCAGAGATGAATGGATCAAGTGATAATGAAGAGATATGGGCATGTTGGTAGGCAGTAGGATAATGGCCAGTAGACAAAGGAAAGATTGAATATAAGTGAGAGAATGATGATAATAGAGGGGGAAATGTGCTAGGTAAATGGGATGGAATGGGATCCTTTTGCACGGAGAAGGTTTTGCCTTGTCAAAGAGAAGAGCTACTTTATTATTTGATATAGGGATAAAAGACAAGATAGTGACAGATAGCATCTGGGTGTTGGGAAATTAGGAGAAGCAAAGAGAGAGTTCTTGGCAAATAGCCTTGATTTTTTGAGGAAAACATGAGTTAAGTTTCTCAGCTGAGAGGGCAGAGGGAGGGAGAAGTTTAAGGAAAGATTCAAACATTTGGAATTACTACTGTGATGAGGGGGATAGTAAGTCGATTTGGGAGTATGAAAGGATACCTTGTGGCAATGAGAGCCCAGTTGAGGTTATGTAATATAAATTTGTAGTGGATCCAATCAGAATGGTTTAATAATTTTCTCTACCTTTATTCAGTATCACATGTGAAGGAATGAAGGCAGTATATGGTAGGAGAGACTCAAGGCTGAGGTGAGACAGGACAAGGTCCATGATAGGATAAAGAGGTAAAGAAACCAAGAGAAGAAGACACTGAAGAGTTGAATTGGTTCACCAGGGGAGGTGAATATAGCTAGTGCAGGTGATGTGGTTTGAGCAGGGTTCAGGATCCCACCTCCCCCAAAGACCAGAGTCCAGGAGAAGGTCATCTGAAATGAATTCACGGATTCAAGCATTCTTTAAGACAAGTTGGCAAAGGTTTATCGTAATGCCAGTATAGCTGGCAGAGCTCCTTAGAGAATTTGCATCCCCTAAGGAACTTGCAACTTAACTTTAGTGATGCTAAAGCTTACATAGGAAAAATAGTGGATTATCTGGCAGATATACGAATTAGGTAATATTATTACAACTTTGGTCACAGGCTTCAATCATTACTGAAAACCAGGGAAGGAGTCTCTCAGGGGTATATTTTTGGTCTGTTACATCTGTAGCATGATAGCTTTGAGAGTTGATATATCTTCACCTCTGACTTGAATATAATAACTTTGGAAATCAATACATGATAATTCTGTGGTTACAAGACAGTCCTGTTTTTACAAGAGAATTTCTTCAGAGGTCAGCTTGTTCTTATGATGGGGAAAGATAGTTTGCTTTACCTGGGCGCACTCATGAGTAATTGTGGGGAAAGGTAATTTGTCTTACTGGGGCCCACACATGAGTTATCGCTAAGCATAGTGTCCTTGGGCTGGGGATAAAATTATCAGGGATAGTGTTTTGAAGTTAGGGAGAAATACGATTTTAAATCTGGAGTCCAAGTACAAATACCCATGCACCCCCTCACAGAGATGACTGCTTGGGGAAAAACTAAAGATAAAGGTAAAGAGATCGGAGGTCTTGGTATGAATGAAGAATTGGGTTTGGAATTTCAAGGCAGAGGGAGAAGTGGAATGACAATAGCTGGTGAGTTCATGAATATGGAAGTGGTCCATGGCAAGATCAAGGGTATTTTGTATAGGGTAAGAGTGCCCAGTCTTTTCCAAATGAGCCACTTTTTCACTTCCTCTGAAATCTTATGCTCCATACCAGGGGAAATGGGGATTAACAGTGCAGTCATTGACAATGGAGGCAGAGTGGCTGCTGACCAAACTCCCTGCTTGGCCGGGAATCAGGTTGAACTACAGTGAGGAGATCCTGAGGGCAGATGGTTGATGTTGATGGGTGAGAAAGGCCATAGAGTCATATCTACAGAAACATTGAAAAAAAGAAACCATATACACAAAATCCATATTTATGACTTAGTCCTACTGAACCCTTACTAGAACTGATGGCGATCTTAACAACTTCCTCAAACTATAGCCCACGTTGGGGATTTTGCTCTTGATATTTTCACCTGGGTCAAGCAGAGAGGAAAAAACTCAGCTAAAATACAGCCTGAATGGGGAAGAACACATTCTAAGATTTCTGCCTTACTGTAAATACAATTGCCATGAAGAGGAAATATGCTGCATAGCAGGATGAACAAAGAGGAAATGCCAACAGGAAGACACTGTTGTTGTCCTCCAAATTTTCTGCCCTTGGGCAAAACTCCAGTAGTTCAGCCCAGCTATAGCTTTACTTGGAAGACATGAGGCAGATAGGAGACAAACCTCATAAATCTCCACGAATGACCTATGGATTGCCATACCTCTGTTGGAGATCCCATGTATAAAGTGTTACTGTGCTTGTGAGTTTAGAATCGTATGCTATATCCAGTCCAACTAGATGTCCAGTGGACAAAGTAATAGGTAACATTTTTGTTTGTTTTGAATATTTTTATAGGTATTTGTCTCTTGGGTCTTTGTCAATTACCAAGGTGCTTCTCCAACCAAAATTAGTTGCTCCATCTGCTTTCCTAAGGAAACTCCCCCTAGCTGCTGCATGTTTCAAGAGAAAGAATCCTGTGCTTGAGCAACACAAATTTGTTCTGTATGAGTAGCATAAAAGACTCCAACAGGAGTACCACTGACTGCTCTTCTATCAGGCAAGTTAAGAAAGGTCCCCAGTTAGCCATATTTCCTGTCAATCTTGGGAAATGGATATGTGGATGGATTCATTCATCAAACGTTGTATAGATGGAAAAAGGTCTTGGACAAGTCCTTAACTGCTCCAAGCTTTACTTTTCTCATCTGTAAAATGGAACATTAATCCTGCCTTTATCATAGGGTTGTTGTGAGGATCAATTTAGAGAATGTGTGGGCAGAGTTTTGTAAACTGAGCTAGGAGGCTCCTGCTCTTTTGGGAAGGGCACTGTGATGAGGAGTTAGAAGAACTGGTTTCTTTTTAACAATTGCAAAACTCACTTTACACCTCTGAGACTCAGTTTCCTCATCCTTAAAAAGGGGGTAATTATTCTTGCAATACCAGGGAATGTTGTGAATTAAATACTTTGTCAGCTTAAAGTGCTATATAAAGGTGGCCAAAGTCTTGGCAAGCACAGAGCTGGGTAGGAGGGGTTTGTTGTGTGTGCAGACAGGCTGTGGCCCTTGCATCAGTTAATAATCAGTCACTAGCCACTAGGTAATGGAAGGCCTTCATTTTGGTTTTTTTTAGGAGCATTGGGAAATTATTTTAACTATTATATTTTGTGTTAAAGATTCATACAGCCAATTTTTGTTGGTTTAAATAGCAATAGAATATGAGTAATTGTTAAATCATTGAGGGAAAAAATACAAGGGCCATTGTCTGGATTTGTACTAAAAAGGTCAATAACATTGAATCAAACACTTCCAGTTGGTCACTGCCTGACCATAGGAATGGAGCAGAACTTCATCATTTGCCTGAAAAGAAGAAATGAGTCAGTTTAACATCAATTTTTAAAAATTGATTGGTTCCAACCAGAGGAGAACTGAACCCAACCAGGGTTCAGTAGGGATTCTTTGTGAAGATCTGACAAATCAAAGCAGAGTCAGCAAAGCTTTCTTGATATTTTCAGAATTAGAAAATAAGCAAACTTAATTAAGCACCAAATATATTTATCATGTTCCTTTTGTGTGCAAGTTATGTTTTTAGGTGCAAGGAATACAAAGATAAAAAACTGAACTTTCTCAAGAAGTTTAAAATCTACTAGGAGGAATCCAATATGCATAAATAAGCTGGGCTGTCACCAGCAGTTCTGGCACTCCAAGAAGTTCCACAAACCATTGGGACAAGTAGCGTGAAATGGCCTTCAAGCCAGCTTTGTAGTATAAATTCAGTTAAGGGCAGGAGAGAGAGAGAGATCCTAGGAGAGTGACCTTGGTGGACAGAGACCTCAGAATATTGGGAAGTCCATTGCAAGGAACAGGTCAAGGTTAGGAAGGAGCTCATCTGGGGTCTTGTAGCTTCCTATTTTAATTAATTAGATAATAGATTCACTAATTAACTAGATATTTCTAGATACTAAGGAAATGTAAGTGTTGTTATTACCCTCTACATGTCAATGCCCTGGGGCAAATCCCAGGTTTCTCTCTACTACTTTTGTTATTCAGTTGTTTCAATCCTGTCTGTCTCTTCATGACCCCATTTAGGTTTTCTTGTCAAAGATACTGGAGTGGTTTGCCATCTTCTTTTTTTTCTTTTCTTTTAATTTTTTAGAATTATTTTGTTTTCAGTGTTCTACAATCACTTCCATATATCTTAGATTTTTTTCCCCTCCCTCTCCCTCTTTCCCCATTCCCTCTCTGAGATGGCATGCCATCTTATATGGGTTCTGCACATACATTCCTATTAAGAACATTTTCACCTTAGTCATGTTGAATAGAAGCATTAAAATAGAAGAATAAAAATTTTAAAAATTAAAAACAAACAAAACAAGACAAAATACAATACAAAAGAAAATGTTCTGCTTCATTCTGCAATCCAATTCCATAGTTCTTTCTCTGGATGTGGAAGGTGTTTTGCCTCAAAAGTCCATTGGGAATTTTTTCATTGCTTTGCTATGAAGGACTAAGTCTACCAGAAAAATTCCTCACACATTGTGGTTGTTGCTGTGTACAAAGTTCTCCTGGTTTTGCTCCTTTCACTCAGCATCAGTTCATATTAGTCCTTCCAGACTCTCTGAAGTCCTTCTGTTCATCCTTTCTAATAGCACAATAGTATTCCATTACATTCATATACCACAATTTATTCAGCCATTCCCCAATTGATGGGCATCCCCTTGACTTCCAGTTCTTGGCCACCACAAAGAGAGCTGCTATAAATATTTTTGTACATGTGAGACCCAGGTTATCATTTTCTACTCTAGCTCATTTTACAGATGAAGAAACTGAGGCAAGCAGGGCTAAGTGACTTGCCGAGGGTCACATAGCTAGTAAGTGTCTGAGATCAGATTTGAACTCAGGAAGATGAGTCTTCCTAACTCCATGCCTGGTGCTCTATCCACTGCACCACCTTCTTCCCCACCACTACTTATGGCTCTGCAAATAAATATAGTAAAATATAGTGTATTTGGAGTAAAGAAGAGATTCAGTAAAATTACTCTAGGAATTACTGAGGTGGGAAAGAACACTTTCATTAGGGTGTGTGTGTTGTGGGGGAAAGATGTCAGGAATGATTTCAAGGAGGAGGGGGCCCATAAGGTAAGCTTTGAGATGCATTTCAACATGCAGATATGAAAAGGTAGAACATTCAGTGGGGATGGGGAAAGTCAATGAAAATATATAAACACAGTAGATGACAATGAAATCAGGAAGCAGTAGTAGTTCAGTTTGTTTGGAATAGTGAGTGGGTGAAGGAAATAATATAAAACAAATCTAGGAAGGCAGAACTTTGTATTCATGTGTTGTATATATGTGAATGTGGGTGTGTGGGAAATGTTAAATGCCAAGCTTAGGGGTATGTTATGTTGTAGGCAATAGGAATCCATTTATATTTTTTAGCAGACAAGTATCACAATCAGCCCTGTACAATAGGAAGCTTATTTTGGCATATGTGTGAAAGACAGGAGAAACTAAAGTAAATGTCAGAGAATCTTAGCTCTAGAGACCTCAGAGATCATCTAGCCCATCTGCTTTCATTTTCCACATGAGGACACCAAGGCCCAGGGAAGTTCAGTGTCTTGCCCAGGATTCTACAGGTAGGACACATCAGAGTAGCATATGAAGCCAGCTCCCCTCACTCAGTTCTCTTTCCTCTGTGCTAGGAAGCTACTATAACAGTCTAGGTGAGAGAAGATGAGGTAATAACGCTGCATCATGAGGAAGTAGAGGTAGCAAGTCCAGACAGCTTTTTCTCGGAGTTTAACCATGAAGGAGGGGAAAGATATAGACTAGCTCCAGGGGGTGGCAAGCTCAAGGGAAGTATTTTTTGTTGCTGTTGTTTTAAGATAGGAAACATAACATATGAGAAGAGAGTTAGAGACACCACTAGTAGATGGAGATTATTGAGAGAAAAGGAGCAAAGATCATGGGGCCAGCTCCAAAGAGGGCAGGAGTTGGATGGCATTAAAGACATAAATGTCCTCCCTGAAAAGGAGGAAGGAACCAGCTCAGAGCACAAAGAAGGAGCAAAGACTGGGCAAAGACAGAGAGGTATTTGGAGGTGGGAAATGACAGAATTCACAAATGTTGTCCATAGGAGATCAAGTTGAGAGACTGCTGGAAGAGGGTGGAGTTGGGAATTCAAGGAGATACAAAGAGGGTTAGATATCTTGCTGATAGGAAGGTGACTTGGATTTAATCTGACAGGATTAAAATGATTGCCATTCCTTGGAGAGAGACTTTTTGACTTCAGGTAATATTAATTAGAAGTGGATAAAGGAAAGACTATTTGTGAGTTCCTTCCAGGAACATTCTGGAAAACCTCTTGAAAGTAGAAGCAACATAACATCTTACTAGTTAACTCCTTGTAATAGTGAACAATTTTGATAATATTGGTAAATTTAAATGATACTTGCTCCAGAGGAAAGCTTTGTCAGGAAACGGAGCCTATCGTCAAAGTCTTCTCGGCTCATTTTAATAGTTATTTGTCCAAACACCTTTATGAATATCATATCTCCACCTGATAGAAAAAGAAATTAGCAGAGAATAGTTTAGAAACCCTTTAAGATCACATGCATTTTGAGAAGGTTCACTAAGATCACAATATTTGGTCTTGATTGCTCTTGTCCAGTCCCCATAGTCATTCCTTCCTCTTTTCCTCCCTCCTTTCCTCTTTTCTTTCCTCTTTCCTCTCTCTGTATCTGTAACACTGGGGCAGCTAGTTGGTGTGTTCGATGCAGCACCAGTGCAGGAGTCAAGAGGACCTGAGTTCAAATCTCACCTCAGACACTTGACACTCACTAGCAACGTGACCTTGGGTAAGTCACTTAACGCCAATTGCCTCATCCTGGGTCATCTCCAGTCATCTTGATGAATATCTGGTCACTGGATTCAGATGGCTCTTGGGGAGAAGTGAGGCTGGTGACCTGCACAGCCCTCCCTCACTCAAAAAACCAAAGTCAAGTGCAAGTCATGTCATTATTTCTCTGATGGCATGGTCTTCTTCGGCAACAAAGGATGAACACACACACACACACAATCTATAACCCTGACCACCACAGTCCTTACTGCCTGAAAACCAGGTGTGTTAGATTTCCCCTTTCCCCTACAATTCTTTGGTACTGGGGAATGTCTAGCTTCTTTGCAGATGGTTCTAGTCCCCACCAATACCTGCACCTCAGTTCCATTTAGTCATTAATAGTTGGATCCGTTTTTACAAGGAAATATTTACTTAAATATTTGTGCTCAAATCCCAAATATACTAGCTTTTCTCACCAAAATATGGCAGGCATAATTCATCCCCTTCCCCCTTCCGTCTCTGGGGAGGGGAAGGATTAGGTTCATTATTTAGCTCAGTTTCCATAGAGCACAGTCCTAGTAGCAATTCCAAACTCCCTCAGAAACCAGTCCCAAGCACCCTGGCTTCTCAGAGCTTCCATGCTGGGCTAACCAGCTGCACCCTCCTGTCTACATTCCTGGCTCTAAGGTTGCCATGGCTTGAACACCTGGGTCCTGTGGAGATCATCCTGAGCACCTGACACTGTGGAGGACAAGCAGCACAACAGAAACAGCCACTCCCAGGTCCATTCCTCAGAGTTGGGGTAAAAGGGAAGGAATGTCCTTCCTCTCTCACCAGTTCAGTTCATGGTATCTTCATTGTGGGTGAATGATGAGAGCAGCAGAAGAGGGTGGCAGAAAAGAAGACAGCTGGCAAAGGGGAATCCGCTCAGGAATACCAAGTTTGAAAAATTCAGGCGGCCAATAAAAGGAGACCACCCCACTCATGCTGGGTATGTCCAGACCAAGTTGGGTTACCTTGCATGCCTACACACATATGTGTATATATGTGTATCTGCGTATGTATATACAGATGTGTGTATCTGTACACGTATATGTGCGTATGCACATACGTTGTGGTCGTTCAGTTGTTCAGTTGTTTCTGACCCTGTGAACCATAGCATGCCACTGCTGTCCATGAGACAGCATATTCTTGGTAAGGATACTGCAGTGTTTTGCCATTTTCTTCTCCAGTGGATTAAGGCAAAATGAGGTTAAATGATTTGTCCAGGGTCACATAACTAGTGAGTGTCTGAGGCTGGATTTCAGCTAAAGTCTTCCTAACTCCAGGTCCAGAACTCTATCCACTGAGCCATGTGGTGTATATGTGTGTGTGTGTATGTAAATTTTAAAATATATATGTATAGTATTGAAAGCATTTGTGTATATATGTAGATATACACATGTATAGACATACAACATATACAAATGTGCCCATGCATTCATACATACATGTACACACATAGCCCTTCATTCATTCTTAGATCCCTAGTAGACCATCCATTCCTGCTTGATCTGAACCTGGACTCTGGGAGTCTTGTGAAATCAGTAGGCTCTTCATTATGCTTCCTTCTCTCTTAAAAGAACCAAGTATAGAGGAGGAGACAGGAGATATTGTTAGATTAAACCAGAACACAATAAAATCATCATAATGAAGTCCTGATTTTACTTTTGCAATCTTTTTTTTCACAATACTGGGGCATTAGTAATTCAAAGCAGGCCTAAACCTGCCAAAATCATTTGAGTACAACGTGCAGGGCCTGGAATGAAGTATATAACAGAACTGCAGAAAGAGTGCACTGTTCAATTTCAACATCAATTCGTATACTAGAACCAGCTGATTCTAATGACAGAGTGAATATCCAGCCACAGTTTAGATTTTGCCACTTGAGAAACTTCAATTACTTAAAAAAAAATTAAGCATACCAGTCAGATGTGCTGACCTCGTTTAGCAACAGCTTTTCAGAAAATTCAGAAATTAGATTCCTTTTAATCTATCCAGGGAAGTGAGATGGGGATGGGCACCTCATGTCCTTGCCTTATACCTACTATAGAGCAAAGATTACATAAACAGACGAACAAGTGTGTTGTTTATAAGGATGCAAAACGTGCCTTGACTTGTACTGCATCTCTATCTTCTATCTAGACTTTGGAATAGTGATTAAATTTTCAAGTCCCAGCACAGGCTCAGATTCTCATTGTATTTCTTCCCAGTTTCACAATTTCTATAAAATGGCCAGGAGGTGCTGCACAGAATGGCTGATGAAGCCAGGCCATGTGCTTATTTCATTATAAACATTTCAAAAACTAAAGCTCCTTAAAGCCAATTAAAACAGAAATTTTCTAATGCATTCAGGAGTCTCTTGTTTTATTGAGTGCTCTAAGAAGGCTATGAAAAAAACAGTATTCCAAATGTAACATATACTCCTAAGTGAGAATTTGAAATTGATTTCAGTTGGGTGATTTTGCATTATTACTTAACTTTGCCTTATTACTTAATGTGATATATGAAGATAAAACTTGTGATTTTAATTTTTCATACTCCAGTGGTTAAAAATGTCATACGGTCAATAGTTTTGCAAACAAAGTTTAAAGATGTTTTCATCCTTTTAAGTCAAGTCCACAGGCATTTGTTGGTGCAATGGATAGACTACTGGACCTGGAGTCAAGAAGACCTGAGTTCACTTACTAGCTTCATGACCCTGGGCAAGTCACTTAACCTCCATCTGCTCCAGTTTCCTCATCTATAAAATGGGGAAAATAATAGCAATTACTTTCCAGGGTTGTTGTGAGGACCAAATGAGATGACAATTGTAAACTGCTTAGCATAGTGCCTGGCACATAGTAAGCACTATATACATGTTAGCTATTATAATATTATTATTAGTAGTAAAGAAGACCTGAATTCAAGTTCTGCCTAGAAACCCCCTAGCTATGTGACCCTGGGTAAGTCACGTAACTTCCATCTGGCCCTGTTCCTCATTTGTAAGATGTGGATAACAAAAGGGTCTTCCTCACAGTGTTGTGAGAATCAGATGAGCTAATATATGTAAAGCACTTTGCAAATCTTGAAGAACTATGTAAATTCTAGCTATAATAATAACTGCTATTATTATTTCTAGAGTCTACTATGTGGCAAGCACTTTGCTGAGTGCTAAGAGTACAAATAAGGGCAAAAACCCCGAATCTCTGCCCTGAAGGACCTCCCAGTCAAATGGGGGCAAATAGCATGTAAACAATTACATACTTATACACATACACATACATATACATATACAAAAGCAAATTAAAGATGATCTCAGAGGGAAGGCAGTAGCATTAATAAAGGCTCTTGCATATGGTAGGACTTGAAGGAAACGAGAGAAACAGGAGGGAAGAGATGAAGAGGGAGAGAGTTCCAGGACTGGTGGACAGCCAGGGGAATGCCTGTCATTTGACAGGAGCAGAGCAGATTTCAAGGGCCAAAAAACAAGTACATGTAGACCCTTCCGATTTTTCCATTTTCTACTATCTCAAATTGCTGGAGATTTAACTAATCATGACTTGAAAATGCATCCTCCTTCCTTTTGAACTGGACCAAAAAGTACCCCAAGTTGGGAACCTTTGTAATTTGTCAGTTTTTTGAGAGAACTTTTTAGGCTATGCATATTTGAATGAACAACTCTGCTATCTTTCTTGTCTTTCCAGTTAGTCAGTGACATATTTAGACAAGAAGTTCTGGATTTTGGGAATTCAAGGATGGGTATAATCTTATCCTGAGCAACTTTCTTTCCTAATAATGTTATTAATTTGATTCTTCAATTGATACTTGAGCTCTTTGATGTAGGTTCAACCAATGTAGGGTTCAATTTATCCATAGCTCCTCATTCTGTGTAATTCTTGACATCTTCCCATAAATCCTTCAGAGGACAAATACCCAACATGCTAGAAGTCTTCCTCCTGTTATTTTAATATTGTCTGGGTACCAATGTCTATCTCCTGTCCCTTACTCTTTCTATGTGATCACTATCAGTACTATGTTGTGGTCTTATTCCCACCATGTCCTTTGGGTGCTGGCAAAATGTTTTCAAAACAACTCACATGTGTCTGTGTGTGTGTGTGTGTGTGTGAAAGAGAGAGAGAGACAGAGAGAGAGAGACAGAGAGAGACAGAGAGAGATAGATAGAGACAGACAGAGAGAGAGAGAGACAGAGTTCTAGGGTTAATCTACATTATTATATTATCTATTACTTAAGTTTGGACAATCAACAAAACGGTAAATCAAGCCTTGATTTGTAACCTTTGCTGACTTCCCAGGTGTAAATGCTAAGAATGAATATTTAACAGTTTGCACTTTCATGAGAGACTTACTTTTCTGAGTCAGTTCAAACTAGCTTCAGCATACCTTTGTCTTTGGGTTATTTATTATTTTAATTCTTCTGAAATTACAGAGTCCCATGAATTGTAGCCATATTTTATTATCAAGAGGCCATTAGTTTTAAAGATAGGCTCTGGTGGTAGCAAATAGCTTGTAATAAAGTAAAGTGTTAAAGTTTCCAAAAAGCAATTCAGTTGCATCTCCATCTCCTTTTTACTTCTGGGCCTAACTTGTCCATCTGCAGCACCTGTCTAAGATGTGTACATACTTAGAAAGCCTCAATAGGTCACTTGTTCACGATTGCAAATCATAATCTAGAGATTACGTTTTTCATTCTTTCATTTCCAAGTATGAATATGTAGGGAAACCTCATTCAAGTGACAGTGAATTTAATGAGACTTTGCATTGGTCTGGGCTCAATACAATTAGCACAGTGTCATCTGCAAAGAGGAATATTTAGAAAACCTTGCCATTAGTAAGGAACCCCTTGTCTATCTGGATTCCTTGTCTATAGGATGTCCTGCATGATATCAGAGAATGTGCTCATTTTCCATGAGCATACTTCTCCCTGTTTTAAGACTCGTTGATGTTGGTACTTTATTGGCCTATTGGACAATGTTGTCTCTCTTGTTTAATTTGTTATTACAAAATCTTGAATATTTTTAAACATATCAATATAGTTTGGCTAGATTGATCCCATTTTGTAAAGATGAGGGAGGGCATATGGTTAAAGACAGCTAAAGTGACTAAAGAATACTCTCGAATGTAGCTCCTGAAGCCAAATTAATTCCATATCTTGTGTTTAGTCTTACGAGATTTTCAGTCACTTTTCAGTTGTGTTTGACTCTTTATGACCTCATTTGGGGTTCTCTTGGCAAAGATATTAGAGTGGTTTGTCATTTCCTTTTATAGATGAGTTAACTGAGGCAAACAGAATTAAGTGACTTGCCTAGGGTCACACACCTAGGAAGTGTCTGAGGCTGGATTTTTGAACTCAGGAAGATGTCTTCCTGCCTTCAGGCCCAGTGCTCTATCAGCTGTGCCACCTACCAGGCCTCATTTGACATTAAAGTATTTCTAAGAAACTCTGGCTCCCTTTGTCTGTCTCAGTATAAAACCTTACAGCCTTTGGTATTGACCAGACAAAGCTGGCCTTCTGTGAGCAGTTATAAGTATAGCTTCATTTCCTGGGGGCAAAAAACTCCCAAAACTTTGACAGAAATAAATAAAAAAATGAGGATGTCTTCCTATGCCCTTCCAGTATGAGTATGTCAAGTGACAAGTGTTTTTCTGACATCACATCTGAATTAGTCTTTTTGTAATTTCCACCCATTCTTCTTATTTTTACTTTAAACATTAGGCTATGGCATTTCTACCAAGGCCTTGGCACCTCTATCCATAGTTAGAGTTGGAACAGACCTTCTTCACTGTAGCAATTCACCATGTGACTGTGTGCAACTCAGTTCAATTTCAGTTTCCTCAGCTTCAAAATGAGATGTTTGGATTAGGTGATTTTTAACATTCATTTCAACTCTAAATATCCCACAGTTCTAGCCCAACCCCTTTTTTGATGGCTAGAAATAAAGATACAATGGTCTTTACCAATAGTGGACCAGAATACTTACTGGACAAGGTAAGAGGTGTGTCAATTTGTCTATGTATGAGTATGTGTATGGGGGGAGGGGAAGAAGTTGTGTCTGAAGGTTAGGTAACAAGATAATGTCCTTACATAGTAGAAACTTCATCAAGAAAAAGCAAAGGCAGGGATTCTGATAACTGGTAATATTTTAATATTGAGAGGCAAGATAGTATAGTATACAAAATCATGAGCTGTGGATCCTGGAAGATCTGAATTTAACCACCACCTACACAAACAGGTTGTGACCCTGAGCAAAATACTTAACCTCTCAGTGCCACTAGGCAACTCTTTAAAACTATAAATTACAAAGAGAGCCCTGATCTGTAGTGAAAGAGGGAGTTCCTAATACTAAAGAAACCACAGGCCAAGCCCCATCCCCATTCATCTTAATTTTAGAGGAATCATATATATATATATATGTATATATATATATATATATGTATATATATATATATATGTACCTCTATATGAAAACCTATATGAGCACACAGATGTGTATACTTGTACATGTCTTTATGCATATATGCACAACTAGGGTGGTGAAAAGAGCAGAGAGCTATTTCAGAGACAAAATTAAAAAGCAATTGGCAACTGATTAGATATGGGGAATAAGAGGGGAAAGTCAAGGATACCTCCTGAAAGGTTTTGAATTCACGACTGAAGATCATGTTGTATGGGGAATGACTAGGGGTTACTGGTGACAGCAACAGAGGAGGAAAAGTTATAAAGGAGAAGATGATGAGTTCAATCTTGGACATGTTGAGCTTGAGCAGTCAGTGGGATATCCAGAGGGAGGGGATCCAGAAGAGAGTTGGAAATACTGGACTAGAGCTCTTCAGACGTATGGGAGTTGGAGATAGAAATCTGAATCATCGTCCAAATATTAAGATGACACGTGAAGTCTGAAAATAGATTGAATGGCATGAATAAATGAAGTAAATGAAGTTGATTACACTCCTAAAAAGATGCTAACCTCAAGCTAGTTATTCCTATGTTATTATTAATTATACTAATAGCTTACATTTGTAGATTGGATTACAGTTTTCAAATTGTATACATAATTTCATTTCATCTTCAAAATAACAGATGAAATAGGAAAGATATTACTCTGATTTTAAAGCTACTCTTTGTCCATAATTTATAAAAAACTGTTAAAAATTATCCATATATCCATATATATGTTGTCACATTAAATACATAAATAGAGACATCTGATTTATCTGACTGCTTCCTCTCTTCTGGTCCTCCCCTTCCCCCCCTCCCCCCCCCCCCCAAGACTGGAAAAGAGAATATGGGAAAGGAGAATTTTATACTAATCTGTAGCATTAGACTGTTTTAGGGGAACTAATTAACTTTAATAAGATGGAAAACACCCATTATATGTTTATGTTTTTATTGGGACAAACACACCTGGACAAATTTATTAGCACAAATGCACCATTTATTAGAATGACTCGGCGTCCTCTGTCCTAGACTTTATGGGGTGGCTGAGTATGTAATAGCCTATACTGGGCTACCCTAGGGAGGAGAATCATGCAGATAATTCTTTCCTTCTCTGTCCACACTGACTTCCATTTTCAATAAATTTTTTTTTTGGTTGGCTATTTCATCATAGAATGGCAGTCATGTGAATCAGAGAAAAAAGGATAACATAACCAGAGTGAAGGCTTCAAAATCCAGACCTCAGTCCCATCTGTCATTCTCTCTCCTGTCTGAAGGCTACTCTGTGATGTTGTTACAGGAGTTGTGACAGGAAAGTCAGTGCCTGGTTTTCTTCACCAGATGAGAAGGCCAATATCCTTTCCTGGCCTCACTGCGGGAAGAACTGTCTATTATTTACTATATATACTGGGCTATATATATTAGAGGAAAACGAAAGTCTTTCTCTGATCATGACATGGAAGTGACCCTTCCAATAGGCTAAACTATTGGAGAACGAGCTTCATAAGGTACTACCAAGCTGGAAGGATTTTGAATTTAATCCAATGAATAAACCAAACCACAATGATGTATGTGAAAACTGAACATCAGGTGATGGGGTTTTTTTTTGTTTTTTGTTTTTTTTGGTCATAACGTGTGAAGTTATTTACTTAGACTTAGAGGCAAAGATCTTTGGAGGAAGTTCTTGTAAAGTATTTTTCACTCTGCAACATATAATGAATATACTAGAAAAAATAATCCTCAGGTTTTGAGGTGGGGTGGTAATGTAATATTTGAGTGATAAATTATCTGAAAGAAGTTAAGAGGAAGCAGATAGAACCAGTAATTTCAGTTGCTGCCATTCATACGTCTGAATTCTGAGGCTTAGAGATGCTTTTGAAAGAGCCCTTTAAAGGGAAGTTATCCAGGAGAGAGAGCTTTGAAACAGGAAGAGAAATTCAGTCTACTGAGGGTTCTTCCAAAAAATAGATTTAGGAAAGGAAGGAAGCATCCCTCATTCCTTCAACCATTCCCCATACAACATGATCTTCAGTCATCTTGCTATCATGGTCTTCCTCATCTGGATATTTTCTGTTTTGTCAATATCCTTTGTAAAATGTGGTGTCTAGAATGGAACAAAATACTACAAATGTGGTATATCCTAAATAGAACTCACCAGGAATATAATTTCTCTTGTTTGGGAAGTTTTGGGGTTTTCTTATGTGTCTGGAAGAAAGGGTTGATTTTATTAAAGTGCTATATAAATACTAGCTATTATTATTAGCTATTATTCAGTGAATCTTAACTATATCTGAGTAACTTTCCATATTCACACAGTCCGATAGTGATAAATCAGGTTTTTTTATATGTTCATACCCTTGCCATCAATTGTAGTTTGGTATTACAATCTCATTGCTACTTGATTCACACACTCATAGACTCTCAGAAGTGGAAGAGATCTCAAATTTCATCAGATCCAGCTCTTACTTGACTAAGAATCTCTTCTCCAACATTGCTTGCAAGGAGTCATCCTGGATAATATACTAACCTTCCCAAAGCAGCCCTTTCTGCTCTTGAGTAACTATAATTATTGACGTAAGAAAGATTTTCCTAATGTCAAGACCCAATCTGCCTCTCTGTAACTTCCACTCATTGTTCCTCCCTGAATTTTAGGAGTATGTAGAAGTTAAATCTCGCATCCGTGGGAAGCCCTTGAAATATTTGAAGACTATCACAATGTTCCCGATTTATTAATTAAAGTTAACTAGCCCAGGGTCAAAGTTAGGAACCAGGGATATTTCACTGGAGACCTCTCTGTTCTCAAAGAGCTCACAATCTGATGGGGGAGAAAAACATGCAAAAACTATGTACAGACAAGGTATATACACAATGAATTAGAAATAATTGACAGAAGGTACTAGAATTAAGGTGGAATTTTGGAAGGGATTTTTTTAGAAGGTGGGGTTTTAGCTGGATCTTGAAGGAAGTCAGGGAAATCAGGAGGTTAGAGATGACAAAGAAAAGTATTCTAGGCATAGGAGACAGCCAGTGAAAGTGTCCAGATAAATGTTTAATTAAATGCCTACTATGTGGTCAGGCACTGTGCTAGGCAGTAAGGATACAAATGTAATGAATAATACTATCTCTGTTTCCAAGAAACTTACTGGAACTCACTGACGACAGTAGTACCATCTGTTCACCTGTCACCATTTACTCATATTTCTTTGTTTTTGACTTCCTAGTCAAAAGATCATTCTTTTTGCAAGAGAAAACTGAACTGAATCACATAAAAATCAGATTTCACTTTATCATATGTACTTGATTATTTTATAAATATAAAAATATATACCAAATTATTGGTATATTCTTAATAGAAAATGAATTTTAGTTTACTATTATCAGTGATATCAGACTATAATTCTAATGATTGAATAATCACAGTCTATGATACAGGACAAAATTAGAAATAGGTTTGCAGCTGAGGCACAGTTTTTAGGTTCCTAGAGCCATGGAAGACTGGGGTTGAAATGGAACAGGAAAAAGGGAGGAGAAAGTGACTCATGGCCACACGTCCCGAGAAAGAATCTTTGTGTCTGGGTAAGGGGGGTGGGAGGGGTAGGGCAGGTGCAGAGAGCAAATAAACTACAGTGTTAGGCTTTACAGGATGACCTCTAATAAAGGAGGACGTTCAGACACTGAGAGAAGACCCAGATGAAAGTGATTTTCTATTATTGGTTGTTCAGAATAATTGCTTTTGTCTTTTTTCATTTTCCTTTGCAACAATTATTCACATATTTTTCCTCCCTACCCATCTCCCATATTCCCTATCTATGTTTGGCATATGAATTTTTGAATTGAGTTGAAGAAGCAGGATCTCTTTAGGGGTAGATAATCCCACCAGTTCTCAACAAGATGCCAACTCAGTTCTACCTCAGACTAGTCATGTTACCCACCCTCTTGTGCCAGGCATGATTGAAGTGACAAAAGGGAATTATTTGATATATTTTATCATTACTTAATGTCTCCCCCCCAAAATCCTTATTAAAATGGTTATAATTTAATGAGTTTTGGTGCTTAAAGGAGTAAGTAGACCTCAATTATCTGGAAAAGTCACTTGTGTGGGCAATCCCCTTGCCCATGATGGTGCTGCATGTATCGTACGCTATTCATACAACCTATCCAATCTGGCAGATGGTTGGTTTGTTTGATATAAATAAGAAAATCATCTGCTACTATACTTGACATTGGAACCATTTAGCTGTCTGTTAGTTGATAAAATAGCTAGTATTTATATAGCACCTTAAAGTTTGCAAAATGCTCTTCTTTTTTTCTCCAACATTTTATCCTCTTCAACATAACAAGTGTTGGTGAAACATTTACTAGGTCCCACTGTGCTTAACAGTGGGAATACAATACAAACAAGCAAAAAGAAAGACAGTAATTGCCTTTAGGAGCTTACATTCTAATGGGAGAAGACAGGACATCAAAGTGAGGGAGGGGACTAGAAACTATGAGATGCAGGGACATGATGGGGAAATCTGGAGGATTGCAGCCAGGTGAGAAATGAAGAGAGGGTTGACCTGGGCACCCACCTTCAATGGAAGTTCTGGAAGAAGCTTTCTACTGTCCAGTCAGAGGGAGGGGCAGAAGGCACTGATGAGCTGTGAGTTCCGAGGATGAACTGCAGCCCAGAAGGGTAGGTGCTATTATTGACTCCATTTTTACAGATGAAGAAATTGAAGCCAAGTGAGGTTAAGCCCAGGGCCGCACAGCTGGTAAGTGTATTTGAGCTGAGGTCTTTCTGACCCCAGGTCCACCATTCTATCCAGTGATGATTGCTAGGTGGTCATGCTTTCCAAAGAGATTTGGCTCAGACATTCTTAGGAACCCTCCTCTTCCTCAACATTAGTTCACCCTCAAGTTCAATGAATGTTAAGGAGTTCCTGGATCTTAGTCACTGATGGGAGACCAATGAGAGATATAAAGAGCCCTGAATGTCACCCCCACTCCATTGTGATGCACTTGTCAGTGCCTGCAAAATTATCCAGTCATGCTGGATACTGACACAGGCTTAGGCCACCCTCCAGAAGTACTGCTTGGTCTCCTTGAAAAAACCTTGCTCCTGAACAGGGAGGGAGAGATTGAGGGGACTGAAGCTAAGCACTATGATCTGTCAGTTAGGATGGCTTTGTTTAATGAGGTGACTGCAGACACCTTTACCAACTTTGAACTTTGGAGTTCCCAAGGGCACCTCATAGTGCTTGTCTGATCTCACAGAATGATCTTTTTACAGATTTGAAGGAAAAAGAGACAGGACTCCAATCTTCATTTGTTTTGAAAGATCCTGGGGATGGCCTTGTTCTGACATTGGGAATGAGTCATTCCCTTTCGGAAATATCATCTAAGCCCATGCTCCTATTTCCTTAGCAGGTTTGTCATCTGCACAGCACCCCTTCTCTGGGGGCTTGGGTGGTGGCATGGGTTGGGGAGTGGGGAGGTCTTATAACTCTTACTATTTAACACCAAGTGATCAAAGTCACGATAGTTTGAAGTCCAACCAGCTAGATTTCCTTTGCAATAATTACATTAGATAGTTGGTCTTTAATTCCCTGGTTCTTCCTCTTTATTTTAACAAGAGATTCTGGGTAATTTTTCTTTTCTGGGTAATCTGGAGTTCTTCCTGTTGCCCTGATTCCACATTACTTAAAATATAACATTCTCAATTTAGTCTTCACCACACATAATGTATTTTAATTGCTGCTTATAGACAATGTGAAAACTCTGTGTGTTGACTTGTTTTTGTTTTCATTTCAGTCAACATTTTTCAGTGTTCATGTAGTTGCTTCTGTTCTTTTGCATTTTTTTCTGTGTGAATATAGCTGAAGACCAAACCCCAATTAATTTCTATTATGAGGAAAGAACAATCAGTAAATACATAAATTGTGTTTTTGCTTATCCTTCTATTTTTAGAGTTAGATGGCACATTGACTTGACATTCCCAAGTCTTCCCCATCCTTAAAACAAAACAAACTTTTACTAGATCCTATCATCCCCTCAAGCTACTGTCTTATATTTCTTATCCCTTTCACAGCTGAAATCCTAGAAGAAAAACAAAACTGTCCACAATTGCTGCCTCATAACATGGTTCTAACCTGTTTTGCTATCCCCATTGGATTTTAAAGCTCCTCCTGTAGCTCAGGATCCAGCCAAACTGCTGGACCACATCTCTGCTCCTCATAGATGACAGCTCATCACCCTTCTCCATGCTTTTTCAATGACATTGTTGTTTGCCTCAATCTCTTAGACTCCTCCCTTTCCTTTGAGACACATCTCCAACACAACCTTCCATACAAAAAGCCTTTCCTGCACCTCTCTACTCCTAGTGCTCTCCCTATCAAAATACCTTGTATTTAATTGCTTTAAATATATATATCTTTCCAAGATAATTGAGCAATCCTTCCATGTTATTTAAATATGGATTTCTTGTGATTAGGGCTGTGAAAGGTATTTTTTTTTTAAGTTATAAGGACCTGTGGACATGATGCAGATTAATTGTAGCTGGATGAGTTTAACAGTTTACAATCACTACCATATATGTCTTTAATAATACTATTGTATTGGTCTGAGCATAGGCCATACTTTCTTCCCAGAGTTGGTTTGTTTTAAATCTGAGCATGATTTATATTCACCATTACTTTTCCTTTTCTTATTTTTTAGTATTTTTTATTTTTATTTTTTTATTTTTAGTATTTTTTATTTTCTCAGAAAGATCCCATTTTAGGAGTGTAACACTTTGCTGGGGTATCCTATATTAAGACCAATAATAAATATGGTTGAGGTTGAAGTAAATTAATTATAACTGAATTTCCAACATAGCATCATATGTATTTTGACCAAATTTGGGGCTTCTGCTCTGCCTCCCATTAGCCTTGTGCCACCAAGATATAGTCATGAGTGATACTATAGAAGGGAATGATTGGGAGAAGAGGAAATTATTCTAGCATCATTATTTGACCTATAATAGAAAGACTTGACCCTGACAAATAAATGTAGAGTCTAAGTTACTAAAACCGAAAGAAGATCAATTACTGATGATTAGTGAAATAATTCCTTGAGAACACCATTTGGCAGATACTTTTTATTATTCTGGGAAGCTAGTTGTTCAGTTATAGCTCCCGAGTGTTTAATGGGCCAGAAGGTAATCTTTTTACTACTTCATTTTGGAACTCAGTAATCAGAGGTCAGGATTTTAATAGGTGGATTATATATACTGCCAAGGAATTATATGCTGCCAATCATTTGTGCCTATAGAAACATCCAGCTGAGGCCTTCTAAGTTATTGCTACCAGCAAAGCTTCAAATCATGACTTCTGGACATTTAACTGGTTGTTTGTTTTTTTAGAAAAGAAATATGTCAGCACTGGTGAATTTTGTCTCCTGTGCATCACCTTTGTCACATTTGTTTTGTCAGATGTGCATTTTGAGCATTTATCCTTGAGGCGATTCCAGTGTTAGCTGTAGTTTACAATGTAAATCATCACTGAAATACCAGATTGAGAAGAAAGAAATATCCCAAAAAAAGGACATAGAAGTACCAAAAACAAAAAAAGGAATCTTTTCTAACACAGGAAGGTAAGAACTGGTTGAAAAGGTAGGAAGCAAGTTAAATAAGATGATGAAACACGCACATACACACATACACAATTATTCAGGGAATTTGTTTCACCTGACTGCATATGTGCTACAAGAAGTTTGTGGTGGAGGGCAGAAGGGAGAGAAAATGGATTTCTCCATTTTTTAAAAAATAAAGATTTGCTGGGGGTAATACAGATTTGCAGTGTTACTTGTCCTTTCAAAGGAGGTCATCATATTTTATTTATTATTAGTTTTGCTTAACTATTTTTCTTTGTTGTAACGAGATTTCTCACGAACTGGTAGGGGCCTGTAAGTATCTATAACGTAAAAAACAAGACACATCAATGAAACTGAAAGTAACCAAAAAAAAATCAGGACCTGGTGAAATTTTCAGGGTGGTAGAAGGAATACTTACATGTAGGAAGGAAGGTAGTATGCATTGTTCATTCAGTTGATATCAGCAAACATTTATTCATTCAATGCCAGTAACGTGGAATGCATCATGCTAAGTACCGGGGGAGACACAGGTCTGTGACCATGTTGAAGTTCATATGGAAAGAGCATAATGAAAATGAACAAATTTATCATTACTTAAGTATAATGAGGTCAAAGGCTTCAGAGAACTTTTGTGGATGCAGTAGATTCTGTACATTCAGTATTTTGTTTATCCCTTCTAGTAACAGTGTCATATGATAGGTCTTTAGATTTTACTGCTGTTGCCAGAAGTCCTAAATGCCATTTTGGTCTGAAATACAATAAAGAGATTAATGACTGAGTCTGTTGTAGATCTATTAGGAGGAAACTTGAATTATGATGGAGGAACCTCTAACCTCACATAAACCCATAGTGAGAGCTAATCTTTAGGATGAGGCCAGTAAGATAAGAATATTCTCTAAGGACTTAACCTGGTAACTTATTTAAAACATACAAGAGAAAAAGATCAAAGAATAATGTTCCTTAATAAATTCTTTTCTTCCTCTTGCCTAACCTCTTTCCCATGTTCTGATGACTGCCAAATCAAATAGACAACTTGGTCAGTTCAGTTAAACAACCAGTAATTTCAGTGAAACAATTAAACTGATGGATTTGTTACTGAGTACTAACATCCAGAAAGGTATTAAACAGGTAGGGAGATCATCACTCCAGACTTATTGGTATGCCTTCTCATCAGAATGCCTTCTGCCAATTCTACACATCTCCCAAAAGATCACTTAATATACTGGAAACTTTCCTGAGGTTCTTTGAGTCAGTATTTCAGGGATAGGGCTGTATACACTCAGACTGTCCATCTATCATTCTTTAAAATTAGAAACTTACCTTTTCTCCCTTGATAATCTTTCACCGTATTTACTGAATGCAAGTCGTTGTTGGCAAAGTGTTCAGCTTGCTGATGCTCAACTTGCATATTTCCATTGGCCTTCAGGCTGTTTGTAATTGTATTTAATTCTCCTGGGATTGTGGTGTTCCAGCATTCACAGCCAAAGGCATTTTGCCAGTGTCATTGAAGGTGCACTATATAACTTCAAGACAAAGGGAGCATCTTTGGGGGAGTTAGTGATAAAAAAATATGAGATTTTTGACTCATTGAAAACATTGTAGTATTGCAAATGTGATCCAGTCTGATCTCTACCTACTATTCTATCGTGAGTCCATTATTCATTTGTTGCTCTTTGCTATACACCAAACATACTGATGGTCTAATGGGCTGCCTCTATAACTGCATGTCATAGACTTTGATATTGCACAATTTTCATCCACTTCGTTTTCCTTTGTGGATGGTTAGTCTGATCTCCTTTATACTGCTATGGATTTCATATTTTAGGGATTGACACAATTAATTATCAGTACCATATTATCTGCAAATAGCATGTGAAGAGACAGAATTAACAGGCAATTCTTTTGTTTAGGCATTACCCAGGATATTATTGCTTAAACACATTTGGTGAAAAGCCTCCTTTAGATAGATGAATACAATTATCTTTTCAGTTGTATACTATTACCAACTCATAAGAATTAGATATATAGGTGAGAAACCTCATCTGAGGAGAGCCTTCCAGGTTGAATTTTGTCAGAAAACAATAAAGACTTCTTTTTATTTTCAGTTCTGTGACCATAATGAAATATGCAGAAAATTCCCTGTGAAAATCTTTCTGCTTTCTTCTGATGTTTTCATTTGTGATGGCCTTGATGTGTACATGGCCGTGCTGATTAAATTAAAGAAAAAAACTCTGAACTGATGAGTTAATTCAGGCAAGATTACTGGATCCAGCAGCCCCAACCGGAGTTTTTGCTTACTCAACATGTGAATACAGAAGCGATTAATATTATTGAAAATGCTGAGTCTTATCCACGTATTATTGAAAAGGCTTTCTTTCAATGATACAAAACACATTACAATGTTTGGATGAAGGGCACCAGACAGGGAGCAGAAAGCAATTCAATTGAAAAGACAGAATTGCCTAGATGGGAAATAGCTTTCTCCCGTGACCCTGCTTTGTGCTACTAACTCTAGGGTAATTTTTCCTCAGAAGTATAACAGAAAAGCTATAATTTAAAGTTCCTTTTCATAAAAGAAGATTTATTTTGGATTAAGTGATTTTATGATGCAACATGGTTTTAAACAAAAATAGAGATCAGTATGAAAATAAAACAAATTGTACACATTAAAATATCTTTCCCTCAAAGCATTTTAGAATCATAAAAAATACAACACAAGAGTCGTCAGATATTCAGATGAGGATCAGTATACAAATTTCCCAGAAAGCAAACATTATATTACATTTCAAAGTCACAGGCTTTATATAATACTGCCCATGAACCACTTCCTGTATGTTTTACAATTTGCTGTATTTGCCTTGAAGAAAGAAGATGAAATTTAACTGATGAAGGATGAAATGAGAGATGTGTAATCTTAATGCTTCTATCAAATATCTCCCATTTTTAAAATCTCTATTAAAAATTACATTGAATGAATGTGCAACTTAAATCAAACTCCCTGAAAGATAGAAACATTGCTATTGCATGTGATATGTAGAATAGTGGACACGTGAGGCAAGGAAAGCATGAAAAGGCATAAAAAACGCATTGCCGGTGCTTGACTTAAACCTTAGAAATAAATGTGTTTTCTTTTACAGTGTCTTAAATCTTTTAAAAAGAAAGACTTATTATAAAATTAGATTAAGTAATACTTTCAGTAAGAGATGAAGGAGATGCATGGATTTTATGAGTTCATTTTGGAATGCCTGCATCCCTATTATAAAAACATGTAATTTTATGCACTTTCCTCATATTGACAGCCCCCAGAGTTGCTTGGAACATCCTACAAAAGATAACTACATTACCATTAAGCATTCTGGAGCATTAGGGTTTCATACTGTGTGTTTCCCTTTTAATCTTTCCAGAATGTTCCTACTTGTCTTTTTCTACAAAGGATGGTGGTCAGTCAGAGCTACACTGATGGTCCCTGCCTTGTCTCAGTAAGCACTGATCTACTTTGACCTACACACCATCTCTAGCATATACTTCAAAGTCATGACATTTTAAAAGGAAGATGTGATGGAAAAACATCACCATAGCCTTAGCACAGTGCCTGGCATATAGTGGGTGCTGAATAAATGCTTGTTGACTTGACCTACCCAAGGATACTAGACATAAAAACTTTGTATAAATGAAACTTTTAGTCTTTTAAGATACCCTAACGCCATCCTTCCAAGTATTTTAACCTTTGCATTAAAATAATATTCTATCCTTTTGAATCACTGAACCATGAGAGCCAAAAGAAATGACCTTTTGTGGATGAAAGACCTTTCAGTCTTAATTTAACTTGTTAAATTACAAACCCTGCTCAGATCTTGCTTTGTCATTCTATAATTAAACTCTTCAATTTTCTTATATCTTTTAATAGATAAAATTTAAGATGCCACTAGAAAACATGATTTGAATAATTTCCCCAAAGCTCTTCTCATTGAAAGAATGTCCACTAAGTGTAACTTAAATATAATAAAAGTATTGAAGCACCACCCTTCGTTTAATTTACTATACAAGGCTCAATAATAATAATTAATTTAAAAAACCCACAATGCATATTAATGCTAGACTTTTGAACCTCCTGGTCAATAATGACTAGCTTTAATACTTTTTGGCTAAATTCTGCTGTACAGTGTAGATAATAATCAACCTACCATAGTTACAAAATGAGTGTTTCTCCCCACCCCTCAATGAATGAATTTTCAAAAAATGGCCTCACTAGACAATACATTATATTTTCAATAGTTGGAAATCAAGTTCAACTATATGTATACTACTCCTCCCTGCTCCACCAAAAAGAGATGCAACAAAATTAGTACTGTCCCTCTCTCCACCCCTCCTTTCGGTCTTTACCATCACTTCATCTGTTCAGTCCTTTCTGGTCCAAAAATGCTATGATGTAAGTAGCACACACCCTTAATACATTCTTTGTGCCAGCCCCATAGAATACTGTTGCTACTCCCATTGCCCGACAGCTGGTCAGTAATGACTTACATTCTTGGGGTGGCTCAAATGTTAGGCTCCTTGTCTCCACTTCTCATTTTGAATGCCCTCCTAATGGGCAGAAACTGGCCATAAGCCAAAACACAGCTAGCTCTAATGTCACTAGCATGTGTTTAGCTCTGTACCAGGCAAAGGGTGTAGTCATGGAAGACTTAAGGAGTTCTCAAAAAATTAAATTCTCACGTTAGAAAAAAGGCATCTTGCTTTAGCTTCAACCGAGTCACTTTATGGTGAAGAATGAAGATGCTTGGATGCCAACCTGCCCTGTTTCATTTGTACATAGTCTTTTGCACATAGTCTCTCCCATTAGAATGTGGGCTCCTTGAAGAAAGTACCGTTTTTGCTTCTGTTGGCAACCGCACCATTCAGGGCAGCATCTGATACATAATTGCTTAATAAATGCTTTTTGACTGCTAGAATATTGCTAAAAATCGGCTAGACTATGCAGAGACATAGCAAGGAGATTTAGATTTTCATTTCTCTTGGAAATTATACCAAATTCTTTACATTTTTTTAAATCATCTAGGATGAAAAAAATATTTTAATGAAATTATCATGTGCTAATTTTACAAACAACATAGGTGTAATTTGATTGTTACTTAAGTAACAATGTAAAAAAGTAACCTTGGTAGAACTCATTTAAACAAAAAATATGCAGAAAACGTTCTGTATCCTTTGGTAGTAATTTCTAATGCATTGAACTATCATGACACTTTTTTTTGTACACTTTAAAAAAATAATCCATCATATATGGCTAGAGGACTGTCCTGTGAGAGGTGGAGTATGAGTTTTGGAGAAATTTTTTCTTATTTAAGAGTACATATTTTGTCTCTTGAAGAAAAGTATTTCCTTCACCTGGGTCAGGGTACTATTGCTATATTGTTTACCACTGAAGGTAGTTTAGCAGTCTTTGTTTTGTCTGTTTCATTTGTGTGGACAAAAATAGGAAGTGTAAATAATTAAAGAGTATCTTTAACATATACTTTTGGGGATGAATTATTATGAAGAAGAAGTAAAAATAGTTGAGTACAAAATTTTAAAACTCCTATTTCCTTTAGCTAATCTCACCAATGAAAAAAGACATTAATTAGGAGCACTCGGCATAAATTGGTTGTAGGAAAGTGAGCGCTGGCTGTTAAATGTGCTTCCATCCACATCACTTTACTGGAATATCTTAGGGATTCATAATCTTATCTTCCTTGGGTACTATATTATAATACCTTCATCTCTTAGTGGACATATAATAAACTCAGGTCTTCCTGATTCCAGGTTTAACTCTCTATCCACTGTGCCTCCTAAGTGCTCCACGTTCATGAATTGCTATGACGGAGAAGGCTAATCCATTTCTGTGTCTCCATTTTTAATTGAATTGATCCCAGAGGAGAGACATGTATTCTCTCACTGGATCCATATCTGAAGCTTTTCCACCTTGGTAGGATCTGCCAGAGTTTTGTTTCTGCTGACAACCCAGGATTAGTTCCACATCAATATGAGGAATGAGGGTGGGGACTTCAGTGGAAGCGTCTCCATCTAACTAAAAAGAAATGATCACGTGATAACAATGAAAATGTGTGCCTCTGGTATCATCCAACAGATATCCACAGAGATATACAACAAGGAGAATTGTTATGTATATATATTACATAAATATGTAATATAAGAGTTGTGTCAGTTTTGTGTTATTGTTGTTTGAAGTCAGAGCATAAATATTGAATCAATATGTTTTAGCAGGACAATGAAAATAAAACATTGGGTTGATGTCTGAATTTCTCTCAAAAGAAATTAAAAAGCAACTATTAAATTTGCAGAGGTATTTTTTTCTCTTCATGGATGTAGGTTTACAGATATTTTTAGGAGGCTCTCTTATTTTAATAAGATAGTTTAAAAAGACAAAAGGCATAAGTCAATAAACTTATAAAATCCACTGATGTTGGAATATATTGACTAAAGCAATGATTTTGTCATTTTCTAGGATGGATTGTATAATACATGAGTTTATAGGAATAAGATATTCACAGGATAATACAGTTAGAGTCCCAAAGAACCTTAGGGGCCATCTAGGCCCCTGAGGAAACTGAAGCCCAGATAGGGTAAACAATTTGGCCATGGTCGCACAAGTAAGTGGTAGAGTAGGAATCTGCCCACAGGTCCTCTGACTTGAAATCTATGAAGCTTCTCACACTATACCACGTCTCTATAAACCACAGACAAACAATTGATCTTATTCCTCTATAGTTTCATTTCATATATTCAATCACATTTTTGACTCATTATATTGATATGAGTTGCCTATGGGAATGGATAAGATTTATGCTATAGATGTACTTTTAATTGGCTCGATAATAATTTTCAATATGTAGCAAAACATTTATGCTAAAGAAATATTCTTATGTTAAAAAGATTTTAGTATAGATCTCTGACAGTAACGTGTATACTGTTTGAGGACCAGCCTAGGTATAATGATAAAGGTTTATCACCAGAAGTTTGGCCAGTAGGTAATGAATTTTTTGGCCATGGAAATTCATGAAGATTATCTACTAGGACACAGAAAAAAGGGATTCTGCATTAGTGGAAGGAGGGCACACAGTGAAGTCATATGTACAAATCTCATCTCTCTTCCTGAGGGCAGGAAATGTGCCTTATTTCATATTTTTATCACTTGGACCCAACATAGTACTCTGCGTGTAGTGGGTACTTAATACAAGGGTTGATGCTGAATTAAAATCATTTAAGGAATACAATATGAGTCCATTTTAAGCCAATAAAGTCTACCCTGTTAAACATCCTGTGACTTGGGATCCGTGTTGTGAGCAAACATGAAGGTGATAAATACTGTTCAAATGGACCTGCATTTAGTAGCAAGACAGATTTTCATGCTTCAAACTTAAGATATGTTCTGTCTACTGCAGTCAAAGCAATGTGAAACTACATGACTCTTTTGGTATTTCATTTTGATAATTTGAAGAACTATGCTCTAGGTTCATCCTCCTCTAGAATTCACAAACCAGGCGCACCTGAACTCTTCAATGATGTAAATGCCCACTGTCTATCCAGGACATAACTAGCATTAACAAATGATTCCATGCCAAAGTTAACCAAATAGAAATAGCAATTAAAGGATCTGGGGGACTGTCTGTGAAGAAATAGAATGGGAATTTAAAAGAAATTAGAGAACAACTTCGTATCTCTGTTTTCATCCAAGGGATATTTACTGAGATATTTGGCATTGAGAATTACTACATATATGGATCCTGCTGTTGATATAATAAATGTATATCACTTCTGAATTCTTTAAAGCCTAGTTTTCAAAAGTACAGATGTCATGGACAGGAAAATGCTTATGGGTATTCTCAATAGTGGATTGCTTTTTTTAAAAAAGATTTTTTTGTTTATTGTGAAGAAATGTTACTTGAATGCTTTTGTTTAGTCATAGTTCTGTGTTTTTTGCCCTTTTCTAATGAAGGAGAATAAATTAGGCAAACATGCTAAGGAAGTCATCAGAAATTCCAGGTTCTGGGAAAAGTTTCAAATAGTCTAACTAAGAATGTTTGTATTTATTAGGCAATTCTATACTTTGGGAGAAGTTAACATATCTCATAGAGTGATCTGCTTTTAAAATAATAGAAAAGATGTTTTTCTCTCTCCACTTGAATCTCTTACCTGATGGATTATAGACTATGGCAAGCAAACTGAAATGATAGCAAATGTGAAAACTGAGTGTCATTCCTGAAGAAGTGAGATCATGTATATCAGATATTTTGTTAAAAGACTACCTTGTAAATACTAGTATATGAATATATTTTCATACACATTGATCAAAGACATGTGCATAAAAGTATGCTATACTATTTTGTCTCTATAACATGGGAAAACAGAATACAAAAGAGGCCATAATTATTTGCATAATTAAAGATATGATCTCTATAACTGTGCTCATTAAGTGCAAACAAATATTCTAAGTCCAAATCTGTTGTTTGCCTTTTATCCTTGTTTTTCTGGGAAGCTAATAGAACACACACAGATCTTCCTCTCTAAGGATATTCTTCCCCACACTGATCATGCCCTCAGTGCAGGATTGTAATATAGTCCACAGGGAATAAATGGCATCCTTCTTGGAGGTCACAACGGTAAATGCAACCCAACCAACTCAACAATAACCAGTTACAACATTATTGCCTTGAAAATCAGATGTATCACCTCTGGAGAATACCAAATTTCCAATGTTTTACAATAATAACCCTTGAGTTGTTCTTGTATCTAATTCTTAAAGAATGTTTCAGGCAAGATCCTAATAACATTAGACTGACCAATTACTCTAATGTTTATGTTATCCACCCCACCCCTAAATATACTTCATTCAACTGAAATTATGAGAGATTATGACCATAAAAATGGTACAAAGACATATGGAGACATCTCAGATGACTTTCAGGTAAAGGACAAACTTTTGTGAAATTAAACATACTTAAAATTGAAGATGTCATGCAGTTAGTGAGATACCATAGAGAATACCACCAATTAATTAACATTCTTAAGAATATTATGCATCAGTGACAACTCAGGCTTAGAAACACGTTACAGACAGTTTAAATTCCTGAGGTGGCCACGAATGAGGGAAATTGCCATTGGTACTCTTTAAGAGGGTTGATTTCTTACACAATGCTCTGGGCTTCCCAAGTGAATTTAGTACTGAACAGTGGAGTTACGACTATAGATGTGTGGGGAGGGTGGGGCAAGAAGGAATAGAAAAATATCCCTTTTAAATGCTATCTTAAAGTAGTTAATGGATGGGAAAAAAACTGGTGAATTTAAAATAAATACTTAATACATGATTACACAGTATGAGTCCCTTCCCCCCACCAAAAAAAAAGATTCCTTACATGACCAGCCTTGGTAGCGGTAGACACTGCCAGGGGAAGAAAGGTGAATTCTAAGAAAACTTACTTATTTACTTCTAAGAGTGAATGAGTTGCTGTCAGTCATACTGTAACATCTCGTTGACTTTGGTACATTCAGTGCAAAATATTAGGGGAAATTTTTTGTCCTTATAAAAATAAAAGGTATTTTTTCCCCTTGAGAGTACTTAAAAGTACCACACTAAAACAATGCATGGAAAATGGAAGAGATGAGACACATATGCAAGGTTCTTATTCACAATTTAAAGAACACAAATATAATAAGCCTATAAAAATAAACAAAAGTCACTGTGTATTTTTTCCTGATATGATGTGATAAATTGATATTTTAAAAATGGTTTCCATGCATTATAAAGCATAAAATCTGTAATTCATTAGTAATTCATGGTATAACCATTCATCTGTAGCCACCTTTACTTAGACACATCCCACCTGAATATGCATTTTTCACCAATCAGCTTTATGGCAGCCCATTTTAGTTACCTCCCTGTGACTCAGGTTCGTATTCGTGGCAACTCTCTAAAAGTTGAAACGTATGGTGCACACCATGCAGGCGCTCAGTCTTGAGTATAGCAAGAAAGGGTTGTTCTATCATAAGAGTGGGCATAGATTAATGTAATTTCAGGAAATATTTTTCTTTATTATATCATTTAACTTTAGCTAATTTGGAGGTTGGGTCAAGTGATGCCACAATTTGGCTTGAATAAAAGTCCAAGACTAGTTTCAGGATCCTGATAAGTCCTTATAATTACCGTGCAGTTGATCCCGTACAGTCTCATCTTGTTCTTGGAACATAATGAATGGAAGAAAAAAAAAGTTTGGCAGTCAGGAAGAACTGTTGATTGAAAGACTGTTGGGTTTTCCTTGCACATCAGGCCTATCCAGATTCTTCCAAGAGGACTCTGTCACCACTGTCCTATACGCCCCAGAAATTATTGAGCATTTGTTCTTGGAATCTCGGTCCCTAGACACACTATAAAGTAACCATTCTCTAGGAACTCCCAAACGCTGTTCACTCATTTTTCAAGAGGGCAAGTTGCATGAAGTCCTATCCACAAAGGGTTAGATGCTATGGTTGCCAGATCATTCAAGTCCAAAAGTACTTGTTTCTTCAACAGCTGTCAAAAGTTTTTCGTAAAGCATGGAGAATGATGGATAGGGGGGAAGGTCCAGACGATTAAAACAAGTATGGGCCCTGCAAAAATAAAATTTTAAAAAGACACATAAGTATCAGTCTATCTAAAACTTCAAATTAAATTAACCATGGATTTGTCATATGCTTTTTCAATTTATATACGGTTTCATGACCAATTCCACTATCCCCTGACTTTTTGGGGGAAAAAAAAGATTCTATGTGACTATAAATTAACCAGAATTAAATATGTCTGTTGTTTTTCAAGGGTATTTTAAATCTGTTATAGAGCATACCTTGTCTTATTCTCTAAACAACATGTGAAATCTATAATTTAAAGGGATCACTATTTTGGTGTGGATCATTTCTGGACAAGAAGATTGTAATCTTCCACCTAGGACCAGGACCCCCATCTGTGGTCTATTACAGTAACTCACAACTCTGCATTCTTCCTGAGATCAAGAAGGGACTCTTTAACCTAGCAAACTCTGCCTATCAGATTGAAATCATAGGAATTTCCCAGTCTACCTACCTCAAGGAGCTCATCCAAATCTGAATCTTGTGCCTTAACATTTTCCCCTGGTTCACAATGAGCAATAATGGCTATTCAATCCCTATATGAACTATTTCCTTTTACAAATGTTTCCTTTCCCCCAAGATAGGAATAAAATATGTCTTCCTGTTATTTGCACCTGAATCACAATAAAAACATGGTCTGAAACCAGTACAATCTTATCAGGAAAGAGATCTGAACTTTTGACATCGAATAAGCAGCATTCTATTTTGAATGTGAAACAGTTTAGTTTAAGAATATTTACAATCGAGTATTGTCCCGGGGCATTTATGCTTTAATTTCTCTTATACATCATTTATATATATATGAAATGAAATGAATGCACATGTACTATCTTATTCACTATACTGCCATCCATAAAGAATTTATAGTAAGGACTCTACAAAAACCAAACCACTTCTTTAATTCTTACCGCAGGAGACCCTCTGAATTTCTGTGCCAATCTATACTTCTATCCTCATTCCCCACCAGTACTGACCCTTCTAGTGAGTTCTCTGCAACACAGAACAACTAAGAGAGAATAGGGAGGTCATCGGGGTGCCCCTGTGAGGACTCCAGACATTTCACTCGCTAGCCAGACTAGTCTGTGGAGGAGTACTAGGCAGCAGGCTAGCGTCAGCCAAGAATATCCCCTCAAAAATATCTTCTCCACGTTTTTCCAACCACTAAAGGTTTTTCTATTGACGAGGATCCAAAAGCAAGTACCCATTGGGAAGCTAAATCCTATGGCATTCAAACATCTAGGGTTCTTAATTCCTTCAATCTAATCTGCCACTTCTTAAAGGGAAGTGGAACAGGAAGCAATTAGGACAAAGAGAATGAAAAAAGAAAAGAAAAAGTTAGGCACTTTCCCTGATCTAGCTTCTATTGTCATATGGACTTCTACCCCCTGGATCCCCGCCCCCAACACTTCCTTCTCCATCTTTAATATAGTTAGCCTAGTTCTAGAGGTCCTTTGTGAGTAGGGCTAAGGGTGACCCTCTCTATGTCCCATAAGTACCTAGGGATTCCTGCATATTGTCCAGTTTCTAGACACACAGAGCAAACACTGACCTGAGTCACTTAATATTTTCCCTAAATGTTGGCCTACATAAGAGAATACTTTTTACTTTAATATTAATGAAGTAGTGTTTCTAGATTTTTTAAAAATGTAATACAGCTGACTGAATTATATGCTACATGACTATTTTTTGTACTGATCTTCAGGTTACTATTTTGGCTTTTTGTTTTCCCCGCCCCAACTGTTCTTCCTGAAAGGGACAGATATCCAGGAAAGGCTTAAAATCCACCTTGATCCACAGTAAAGATTTTTTAATGATAATTTTACCTTAGTTTTGAGCCTCCTAATTCAATAATTATTTCTTAATTTTCATCAGGAAGGAAAAAGTTTTCTTATCTGAATATGCAAATCTTTTAAAATCATGGCATCTCAGAGGTATGAGATGTTATAAAGACCATTCTATCCAAATGTCTTGTTATAATGATGAGGAAAATGAGGGCATAAATTGCTATTTTTTCTCCCCTTCCTGATGTTGCTTTATTTCCAGATATTCTAGTTCATTGTGTAGTTGGACAGTATTTTGAAAGGGCAGCGTTCCATTTTTATGAACAGTGAACTGAGTTTTTGTATATTTAATCTTACCAGGTGAGTCCATTATTATTTCACATCTATACATATATTTCATATTTACAAATTGAGTCCTTTTACAAAACACAGAATTATTGTTAAAGTGAACAATCATCCTCAATTATTCTTTGTTTGCTTAAATCAGGATATCTTTTGTTGCACTTTACATATAAAACACTTTAAATCAACTCTCTCCCCAGAATCTTAACATTAAATTATTTTCTCCTTGACTTGCTATACATGATCACATGTATAGCAATTAAACTATAGAAGAGTTAGTAGAATACCCGTATAATGAAGAGACAAAAGGTTGCTAGTATAAATTCATAAATAATTAATTGTAGCTATACACTTATATTAAACTTATGAAGTTTCAGATTTCTTTCTCAGAAACATTTGGAAAAATAATTCTATTTTCCAATAGAGTGAAAACTCAAGGCAGCAAATGCTCTAATGAAAAAAATTGTTGCAAGGTGAAAATGGTGGTGAATGTGACTTAATAGAACCCCCCTTTTAATGATGGCACTTGGGGGCAAAGAACCTTTCCATTGTTTGTGAAGATTTCTGGGAAAAAGAAATGAATTCTATACAGTTTTCCATGCTTTCCCATATCCAACAACTCAGGAAGTATATGATGTCTCTCTCTGTCTCTCTCAACAACAGATTTATCCATCTTCCTTTGATGGGTAGGTATAATCTTAGATGTAGACAGAGAATGGTCTATACTCATGACTTCAAACTTTAAAGATGCTTTAGCAATCCAAGGATACCAAGGTGCTGCTTAGTAGAGTGGCAGCAGTGTTGTCCCTGGAACCAGAAGACCTGAGTTGACGTTCAAATCCTGCTTAACTAGCTGTGTATTCTTTGTCAAATCAGCATAACATTCTGAATCTCAATTTCCTCATCTGTAAAATGACAGGACTGAATGAAATGATCTCTCAGGTCCCTTTCAAATTTAATATTCTGTGATTTTTAGGGGTCTTTCTAGTCTGATCTTGTTTCAAAATGACTCTTGCTAAGTCATTTGCAGCTTAAAATGTAGCTGCAGTTACTCAATTATAATAGAAAGTTACCATGACCACCTGAATTAGATCTTGGTCACTATATAATTGAAATCATTTGTGTTACACATCTCCTTCCTTCTAAATAGCTTTAACAGTAACTTTGGAAAATATATTTTAAGTAGGGGGAAAATATACCATAGAGGGAAAAACTGTAAAAAGAGATTAGATGATTTTCCCAAGTCCTAGGCTGAGTCAATGGCCTAGCCCAGAACAGACCCTACACTTCCAGACTTTTAGGGGAAGTCCTCAACGGTTGCTAGATGAATACCCATTTCTACTCTCCTTTTACTCTTAGAAGCTAAAATGATGGTTGGATTCTGCTTTTGAGGGTGTAATGTTAGGCTACATCACCTCTACTAGACTGTAAACTACTTGGATTGAGAAGTTCTTGTCTTATATAGATTTCTATCTTTCATAGGATCCAACATGTATAGGCTCTTTAAGTGTTTATGGAATGAATGAATTGATGTGATTGGAGTGGCCCTGGGGAAAGTGGTCCAGTGAGTCATCACAAGACTAGCTTCACATGAGGACAGTGGGGGATTTCTGGAGCCAATTTAAGGTTTTGGATTGAGTGCAGTCACAGGAGTTTAGTTTGATTTGAGACATAACCTGTAGTGGAACTGGACTTTTAGTTCAGCCTTAAATTAGGACTTCTGGAATAGGGACAATTTAGGACCAGCTACATTAGGACCATGGTGGCCTCAAACCTTTTCACTTCTGCCCATGGGGCTGTCCCAGGTTAAACCAACTCTCTCAAGGGTCCGTGTTGGACATGGAATAATGCTGAAGTAGGAGGAGAACCGACTACCATTGGAGTGATTATTTTCTTCTACTTCTCCTTCCATACTCCCAAGTCAAGTATGCCAGGGGTTTTCCTGTAATCCAAGGTGAAAATGCTCTGGAACCTTCCCTATAGGAAGCAACACTTGGACAGTGAATGCTTACCCAGGGAAGGATGCTCAAGCTTGCACTGTGACCAGTGTTAGTAGCTAAAAGCAGGTGTTTCTTCTAGGGCCTCTTGCTGATAGATAACATATCACTTATGCTCAATGAGGTAGGAAATAGAATGGCATGTGAAGCCAACCAATCAATTTAACTCACTGAGCAGCATCAGTCCTTCTTTCCAGCAATTGTTTCACTGCTTCCATGGAACAAGCCTGAGACACACGGGCTAATTACAGGAAAAGCAATGATGACTTTGAAAACAATTTTACCAGTTTCAAACAATTACAAAAAATTCCAGTTCAGTCAATGTTAAAATAGGAGCATTTTGCACATTCACACATCTTTTGTGCTAATGTTTCAAAATGCCTTATAAACAAGATAGTATTGCTAATGAGGAAATGGAGGAACAAAGTGGTTAAACTACTTGCCCAATATTTACCATCAACTCACTGTATGAGCCAGGAAAAGGAAAAAAAAAACACAACAAAACAACAGAATGCTTGAGGCTTTTCACTTTCCAGTTCCTTGTCCTAGAGAAAACTCTTCCAAAAAAAAGAAGAGGGGGGACTTAGGACTTTGTTGATTTTGGCAACAGCAACTCACAGTCTTGGGTTTCAGTAAAAGGATATTTTTAAAAACGAATACAGTACTGCCAGACACTGCTACCCATGTAAGTATCAGAAGTTGAAAAGAATACATTTCATGTTCACCTAATCAGCCAGAAAAATGAGGAAAAGGGGAACCAGGAAGGGGAGGTGACGTGGGTCCATCCTTTGGACACCATTTTGGTATCTAGTCCATTTTAATATTTTTGTTGTTATGTGGACATCAATTAATCAAACATTATTATATCGCAGGCACTGCCAATCAAGTGCTTAATGAAAAATTCTTGTCAGTCAGAAACTTCCTTCTTATCCTTAGACAGAAGAGACAAATAATTATTTCAATGAACCAGAAATGTATTATAGGTGTACCTCTCTGTACTAGAGCTTTTCCTGGAAACAACATCTTTGTTGCCTTAATCTTTTGCTTTAATTCTGATTTAATTCTGAAAATGCTGTTTCTTAATTTCAGTTCTAGCTTTGTTTTTCCTATGGCTTTTATTTAAAGCTAAAGTTTACATGCTCCTTCTATTCCCATTGCAAACTACTTTGTCAGGTCTTTAGGAACTTGTAGATACTGCAACACTGATGAAGAGAGATGGGATCCATTTTTCAGAAGTTCAGTGATCTAAGCTCACATGCTTCTGTATGTTGAGGGCAGATCTGAGTGAATGAAAAACATTTAAAAGTATCTGGGTAAGTCCTAAAGGTGACCTGGAATGAATATCTGCTTTAAAAAAAACTTTTTAAGGTCAAGATTTCTTTTACAATTTATTGTTTATTCTTTTCTTTCAGTGTAATACATTTTCTAAAAGTAGGGTTCCCCCTTGTACTATGTAGTTTAGATTTGTCCTGGAGAAATGTAAGAAATATCAGATGAATTAAATGTGGCTCTATTAGTAGAGAAACAGGAAGAGAAGGGAGCAGTTTTTGGCAAAGTTGTCACATAGGCTGTTTGTTATCTCACCTCTTTTTCTATATTCTGTGACACTAAATGTTTACGAGTGCTTCCTCTCACTCTCTCTCATTGATGATGATGATGGCATTCAAAGCAGCATCAAGAAATGACAGCAGTTAGGTGGCATAGTTCATAGAGCACCAGGCCTGGGATCAGGAAGATCTGAGTTCAAATCCAGTTGCAGATACTTACTAGCCGTGTGAACTTGGACAAGTCACTTAAACCGTATTTGCCTCAATTCCTCATCTATAAAATGGCAACACACTGTAAAAGGAATTGGCAAACCACTCCAGTATCTTTGTCAAGAAAGCTTCATGGACACAGTCCATGGCATCTCATGGAGTTGGACATGACTCAACAACAAAAATATAACGAGTTAAGGTTTGAAAAGTGCTCTACAGACATGATCTTATTTGTTTTTTTTCACAAAAGGAGTATGAGATAGGTGCTATCAACAGAGAAAACTTATGTAAAGTGCTTTGTAAACTAGATGGGGAAAATGAGGCTAGGCAGTAGTGTGTGATTTGAACCCAAGTCTCTCCTCACTAAAATCTAGCACTCTTTTCCATTACACCAATAAATTTCCTTTCAAAGGATCATAGAATTTAAATATAACTTTTCTCTAATATTCTAGCTTAATAATGAAGAAACTGTGTCCAAAGGGATTCAGTGGCTTCCACTAGGTTACATGGGTAGTAAGTGTCAAATCAAGAGTCTCTGCCTTCAAATTCAGAGCTCTTTCCTCTATACCAGATTGCTTCTTAGGATATTCTCTTCCTAGGACCTCCCACAGCACTCTTCTCATACCTTTTCTGTGCTCTCACCTTCTACTGTGCACTACAGTCATGTGTCCACATTGTTAACAAATTTCTACATGTGTTCTATGCAGGGAAGGATCTTGTCTTATTTATCGTGCTATTCTCCAGTGTCTAGTCCAATTATACAATTAAATAACCACTCTAATCTTGTTGTTAAGGAAATAATTTCTTTACAGAAAAATATCCGTTTTCATATTTACTTAGCCAAACATATTGCTCTTAAGGGGAAGACAAACGTGTTGAAATTAAGTTGTGTACATATCACAATATCTCACAGGATGGAAAAATAAAAATATCAGTGGTAATATGACCTAACTCATGCCTATTGGTTTCTAAAACTGAGAATAGAATCCTGGTTTATTAGTACTTGTGGTTAAACTTTAAAAGATTCTTTTCACATTTTAAAAAATGAACTTCCCTCCATTTCAAATTAAATCCCTTGAGAAAAAAGACTGTCTACTTTCAAATCTTCATTTATTAATTGCAATTAGCAGATCCTCAGCTTATTTTTTATATCTTTCTCTAGACTCATCATCCAATTAAAAAATTAGAATCTTTTTTGGGGGGCTGGGGGAGGTTGAGTCTCACCCAATCAATACATCTTCCCTACTGTAGCTCTCAAATCCTTTTATTCCATCAGATCACACGGCTAAACATTCATGGATGAATATAGAAGCCTTTCCCCGTGTGGTGAAAGTGGATTAACTCTGACTTGTTCTGGTCTGGGACGGGATACATCTTCTACCCCAACCCTGCACCCATGCTAGAAGCCTGAGTATTGGACTACCCAGAAAGCAACTGCTGCAAGTGAACAAGCTGTGTGTGAAAACTGGGTGGTAGGAAGTATTCTACACAAATTCAAAAATACAGAACTAACCAGCAACCACAAAGCAGAGGAAGTACCAGCAGTAAGTTCTTGTTGACGTGTTCAGCATATAAGTCTCCATAGAGACACCCATCTGTCTGCAGAATTGTTTTTCATTTGATCTCAAATTACTTGTTCTCCACAAAAGAATGAAAAGGCAGTGAAGCACAAAATTTTTAATGGCTTCAGAGCTGTGCATCTTGCTATACAACTATCCTATTTGGGTGATTTCACAAACTGGTAGAGGAAAATAGGTCTAAGTAGAATGAAGATGGAATGACAGTTATATTTGGTTGCTAGAGAAAGTATAATGAATGCAGATTACAAAGTGTTCAAAAAGATGCTGGGATTCCCCTCTTCCATTATGCCTATCCACCACAGAGATGAAGTATGATATAGGGTTAAGCAAACAACCACTTCCATCATCCCACATTGATCTAGCATACTGCTATTCTGCATTCATCACATGATACTGCCATTTTGGATTAGATAGTAGACAGTGACTAACTAGGAAGAAAAAGACATAAGATAATGTAATTGAAGACCCTTCTCTGAGATCAGAGAGATTTGAATTCCTCACTGACACAGTCAGGTACCTAATGGCACTCTGAGAAGTGATGTAGTTTATCTTCTCTGATGATGTATGAGAAATGTGATCTGGCAAATTCTAAGAAATCTTATGACTAGACCACAAAGATATGTTTAGACTAAGTGCAACATCTCAAATTTCAATTAGAGAGATTTGGGAGCCAGCTTTGTCCATGAAACAAATATAAAACTCTCATAACAGTAGTGGTGCCTGAGCAGACAACAACACCCTGTACTAGTGGAGGTTAAAGTATGCTCCAAATCTAACATTCAGTAGAACATTCACTTACTCTGCAGGAAAGTCCAGATTAAAAGGTAAAGATTACAACAGTCAAGTTTAATTATATTAGTTAACAAAAGCCCTTTCCACGATCGTGTAAAAATCAATTCATTTGATATTGTGCTGAAATTACGAAGGGAAGAGATTTACTACGTGTGTCTTATTCTACATCTCTCTGTGTGATCTGATGAGTGGAGAACAACTCAGAATCCGGTGGCAGTCAGCTTACAAATGCAGGAAAGAGAAGAGGTTGTATAGTAATTACCGTCTGTTCCCATGCAATTGTTCCACGATTTACAAGTAAGTCAGCACAGAATCACCTGTCTCGAATAGGAAGAATATATTGACCCAACCAGCCCCCTAATATACTCCTACCTACCTATAAGTGTACATCTGTTATCTAAGATAAATGGCAAACTATCGGCTTTCATCAATATTCACGTGTCTTTTCCAAGTGCAGTGAATAATGTGGTGACTGAACAAATGTGGTTAATGTCACCTGTCAAAGCATATTGATGGGCTTAGAATGCCCAGAGTGAAGTAAAAGGAAGGTAACACAATGACCACACCCTGTTCCGTGAAGGCTAATCCCAAAAAGTTATGAGAGGGGAGAAAAAAAACATATCCTCAGGCTTTAGAGAGACATTCTAAATCTGACACAAACAAGTAATTCTCCAAGTATGACATAATTGCCATGTGGAAAAACAATAAAGTAAAATTATTCTTCAAGTAATAAAAGTTACCATCCCCCAAAGTTGATTCAAGATACACCAGTCACCTTCCCAACTGGGGATCTTATGTAGGGTTCTGAGGTTGCAGGATGTGGTACCTTAGTTTCGCAATTTAGAGCAAGGTTGCTAAGGAAGTAACATGCTGATGTAGACAGGATGAAAATATGCTTTAACTCTGTTCACTGTGATGCACTAAGATTTATCAAACCATGAGTGGATTAAAGAAGGCCTTGGAAACCCACTCACTGTCAGTCACTTAAGGAAACTTTTGATTATGTCTCATGGAAAAATGCTTTAGACAAGTCACTTAATTTTTCTGACACTAAATTTCTTTATCTATAAATTGAGGGAAGAAGGGGATTATTATTCTAATCAAAAAAATAAAACAACCCTAAAGCTTTTTCTCTAATTGAGAGGAAGTGCACTATAATCCATAAAGTTCTAAACCCAAGTTTGGAAAGAACTGGATTCAGATCTTGACTCAGATGCTTAGATGTGTGATCTTGGCTCAGTCACTTAGCTTTTAGAGCCCCAGTTTCTATGTTTGTAAAATGGAGATAATAATACTTATAAAACTGACCTAGATTTGTTGTGCTGAAAGTTCTCTTTGAACCTGAAAGAACTGTATGTGTCAATTACTATTATGCCCTGCCCCTAGCCCTCAGTCTTTCTATTCAGCCTTACGTACATTTTTTTCCCTCAAGGCTTAAAGTAGTCACAGATAATAGCTCTCACTCAAAAGTGAATTAATATTTACATATAGGTAAAATAAATATTTTTCTGATCAGAAAGAAACTCTGAGTTTATTGTAAAGGAAAGTAAAACAGTATAGAACACACTGTCAGATAACCTAATATCATTTACAAATGAGCACAGTATTACTTATTAAAAAGGAATTCATACACCTAATACTTCCAAGATAACTGGCACTACAGAAACTGGGATGATCCTGACAAACCATAATATGATTGCAAAAGGCATCTTCATATCAACATCCTGGCACACCAACAAACACACCATCTGTGCTTATGAGTTATGTTGCATTTTCCATCTTAAAATGCAGGTAATCACATCAATAAGAAAGCATTTTAAATCCTTTAGGAAGACCTAACTAGAGATGTAATTCAATTCTTTTCAATAAACATTAATTAAAATCTGATGCTAAGTGCTCAGGATAGAAAGACAACATTGACCTGAAGCCTTTTCCCACACTCCCACTTTTTTAATGGGAAGACATTTAACCAGTTAAGGTTAAGAAGTAACTTCAATTTTCTTTATTAAATATTGTTGGAACAGTGAAGAGGATTTGTTTAATTTTCTTTTGGTTTGCTTTGTTTACCTGGGAAGGGCAGTGATTTTCCCCCATTTCTCCACACAGAATCTCCTTGGCCCATTACTCCCTCGCAGAGAAGCAAATCCTTCATAGGGTATGCTGGATGTGCCTGTGACAAACTGCCAATGAAAGTAAAACAGGATAAGAAAATGAAATATGGTTCAATGGAAAGGAAAGAAGAATGATCAGTTCTGTTTAAAGTTATTGAGTAAGAGCAGCATGCTGTTTCCTGCTGGCATCGTTCTTAGGCTTTAATTATTATATCAAAAGGGATTTTGGCACAGAATAATCACAGCACAGAAATTCTAACATCTAGCCAGAGAAGAATGAAAGATTTGTATACTAAAAGAGGAGGCAAAATTAAATAAAGGAATATTGGATAAAGAGGACTTATAAAACAACCTCCTGGGAAGTGGGACCACCTGCCCAGAGCTGTTTTAGCCTCTTACCCTCCCTGCTTTGGGAGAAAGGGGAAATCACTGGCCTTGATTTGACCATGGAAAATTAATAGTTGGTAGATCTGATACATCTTGAGAAAGATGAGAAGTCAGGTGAATCCAGCATTTACTGAGGAAGAGAGAAGGCTGGCTCAGTAGATAGAAAGGTGGCCTTGAAATCAGGAAAACTGGGTTTTATGTCCTGCTTCTGCCATATATTGGTTATATGACCCTGGGCAAAGTCATTTTACTTCTCAGCGCTCTAGGCAACTCACTAAGATGGACAAGTTGCTGAGAAGGTGCCAACCTGCATGAGTAGAGAATGTTTTCTCTTCCAGAGAGTTTCCTATATTAATGAAACCCCAGATCTCAGCCCTGGACAATTTAGGCACAATTATGTGCCTGATGGTTTAAGACTTGAAAGTCAATAATACTGTATTGAAAAAAATAAGAGCTCAACGGACATCCGTCTCACCTGTAACAACCTTAGTCGTTGTTCATTGTTGAATCTTTCTACAGCTGCCCAGAACCACCGGATTACAATATGATTGTCATGATATCCTGTGAAAGCAAGATCAAGAATTTATGTTATTTTAATTATAATTTAAGCTATGAAGAAATATGTTTTTTAAAAATACCACCACACAAACTTTCAAATACAAATCATCATTTCAGTTTCTTCAAAAGCAGGACAATAATTCCCAACTCAAACTAAGTAGGCAGTGTGATACCATGAAAAGGATAATGGACTTGAGATCAGAAAACTTAATTTCAAATCTTGGACCTGCCAGTGGTTTAGCCACATGACCTTGAGGAAACCACAAAGTCTTTAGACCTTTGCTTACTCATCTGCTCTACAGGTTCATCTTACCTGGCTGCAAGACAGATCTTCTGAAAATCCCTTCAGAAAAAAAGGGGTGAGTAAGGTTGTCCTCCTACCCACTATTATCACCTGCATTTATGATCAGAACTCTATCTGAGGAAATTCTTCCTCTAAACACCATCTGACTGAATTAGGAAATAAAGAGGGTAGCCCTCACTCGTTCCCTATGCTAGTGTACCTGTTTTGGTTCATAAACTTAATAACATCCTTGGAAAATGCTCTTCTAGAGTGAAAATATTTATAAAATGCACACAGTAACATTAATTTGAACCAGCTTTTACCTCCAACCCTATCATTGTAATATAATGGGGGATATGACTTGATTGGTTTTTACTGCAGAGAAAAGCAAGTTGGGGCACGGTGTTCTAGTTAGTAAAAAACACTTTAGTTAATTGAGTTAGTTTTAAGAATGGAATATCGTGTAGAGAATATGTGAGGAAACTGGAAAGTAGTCCATAGGATCATAGATTTGGAGCTGGAAGGAACATGGAGGACATCTGGCACAAGCCCTTCTTTTTCTATACAAGGAAACTGACATCTAGAGAAGTTAAATGACTTTGCCCAACGTAACTTAGGTGACAGAGAAAGAATTTAAATACTAGTCCTTTGACTTCAAACCCAAAGCCCTTTCCATTCTTCCACACTGCCTCTCCTAGCTGCTAGAGTATTAAGGCTTAGAGAAGAAGTAATAAAAGTAGAAATCTGAAATTGCTTCTGGGGAGTGAGAAAGATCTTAGCTTAAAGCTGGTGTGATGGGATGAAAGAACCAAGGATGGGTAGTGAGATGGAAGTACGAATGGAAGCTAAGCTAAATCTTGAAAGATATCTCGGAATTTAAGGGCTACATTTTTTCCCTAGGGACCATATATTAAACCCAAATCACTCCAGCTCTCATTCATTGGTCAACAACAGGTCACTGGTCAAGCCCCACTTGGTCACTGTTTGGGCCCTGATTGGCTCAGAGTGAACATAAATAGCAATTGTTTCTGTTTTGGCCAGAAACCCGGAGGGTCTTTCTCTGTCAGACTAATTTTTTTTTTTTTGACTAGGTAAAGAAGCCCTTCTCTGCTTCATTTCATATCTAGCCTTAATTATGGAAAGGGCATTGCCTCAGTCAGACTGAAACCTATTAAAGACCTTAGCTTATACAAGACCAAGGTATCCTACTGCATCCAGGGGCATCTCCAGTCATCCTGATCTATATCTTGCCACTGAACCCAGATGACTCTAGAGGAGAAAGTGAGGCTGGTGACTTTGCACAGCCCTCCCTCAGCCTTATCTAATTCACATGCAAGTCATGCCAATACCTCCTTGATGTCATGGTCCTCTTCAAGAGCAAAGAACAAAGGACAACAAGGCTTCTCAAGATACCCACTTCTTACCTCAAACCATGAAGACTAAAGACTTATAGCTAAGAGGGTTAAAATGATTGAGCTTTTAAATGAATGGTCCCAAAGTGGAAGGAGCTGCCTCGAGAGGTGATCAGTTCTCCCCACATGATGGTCTTCAAGCAGTCGTGAGGACCAGTAGTTATATTAACAGCAGGGATTCCTTTTGGTGTGGTGTGGATGGTACTAGATGTCTTCTTAAGTTCCTTCTGACTCTTAAATGTTGTGATTCTGTGATTCACAGGCAGCTAATATTTAGGGTCATCTCTAAGACAGAATACTTTAATAAGCACTTTACAATGGCCCTATTTTTTTTTTGTTAACTAATTTCTGTTTAAATTGCTGTCTTTCTTTGAACTTATAGAGCTTTTTTGCTATGTGAAAGTTTTGGCAAGCATTTTAGCTTTCCCAAGATTATATTTAATGCTCACCTAAAGTCAAGCTTCATAACTTTAACTGTGCTTTTTTTTAACCAGGTCTACCTCATTGCACATGAAATTCTAAGGCATTTGTATGATTTATTTGACCGAAGATTTGAGTGAACTATCAGAAATAACAATTTTCAAATTGGCTATCTGTAGATAGATAATCTATTCATAATATCTATTTGGAACATTTGCATAGATATTCCAAAATACCTATCTATTTATCTGTCAGTCTATCAATTATCTATGTATTTATCTATCCATCATCTCTCTATTTCTCTCTCTCTCTCTAATCAGATAGACATTTGTTTGTCTGTCTGCCTGCCTGCCTGCCACATATTAGGAAATTCTGCATCATGGCAGGGAGGTGCTAGTAAATGTTTAACAACTGGCTTTCTGAAAAAAAATATTCTCATGACACACATTTAAGCTTAATTTGCTTTAACATTTTTTCCCCATCACTTTCTTAAGTCTACACAACAACAACAAACCCAATAAAACAAGCCCTGATTTGTAGCATTTGTTGACTTCCAAAATATAAATATTCACACCAAAAATTTAACAACTGACTCTTGGAAGCCTGTATGACCTGCTTCTAGCATATTCCTTTATAGTGGACAAAGACCTGACCTTAGAGTCAGGAGGATCTGCATTCAAGTCCTGACTCTGACACAATGCCTTTCACCTCTCAGTGTTTCCAGACAACTCTCTAAAACTCTGATTGCACTCCATAGAAGGTGCTTCCATACAGGGAGTTTCCCTTCACAGATGAGCTTACAAGTGAACAGCAAGGAAGCAAGATTAACACACATCGAGTCAAGGAGTAAGTGGCTCAGTGAATCAAGACTTCTTGGTCTGGAAGCCAAGGTGTGGCCCTTAAAGTTCCATAGAAGCGGAGGAAGGGATGGGCTGGAGGCAGTCTGCTGGTGATCCCCTGCTTCAAAGCAATTACTTAGTGTTCACGTAATCACTAATAATTAATTGTGATGACATGCTTGGGTGGTATGTAAATGGCATTTCCCTTGTTTGTCAGATGAGGAAACTAGGGAAAGATGGGAATGTGACTTGCTCAAGGTCTTTGAGTAGAAACCAGATGTTCTTCTCAGCACAGAATTCAGACCAAAGTGCCAACCCATACCCCTTCCTTTGGTTAAAGGCTTCAAACTCAGTCAGTTTCACCTCCTCTATATTCTGTGTTGTTTCTCCAGTCACTTAGATCAATTTCAGCAGTTCCAGCAATGACCAGTTCCAGTTCCCTTGCATCAAAAACAGACACCAGCCTAGCATCCACCACCTGTGAAAGGAAGAGTTCAAGGGAATGAGTCAAAGAAATCCCTTCTGTGAATGACTTGTCAGAGATTTAAAAATAGCATTGGGAGAAAGAATTTAGTAAGTGGTGCTAAATACACCCTTTCTATGATAAATCAGTCAACTAGCATTTATTGTTTATTTATATACACTTATAGATTAATTTATGTGCAACTTTTGTATGTAAATGTAAGATATTATAAGGTATAATTTTAATTGCAGCCTTGGTGTCTACAGCGCAAGAAAAATAACATCATCTTTCTTTGTATCCCTAGTGTTAAGTGGCACAAAGTAAGTCTTTAATAAAGGCTTATGGACTGATTAACTGTTTTGCTAAAGTGGATACTCACGTCTATGAGACCACATGTCCATATGTGTGTATAGGAGTATTAGGGATTTCTAGTTAAATCAAAGTACTTCCTCTCGGCATCGTCAAATAATGACTGGTCCAATCTACCTTTCTGTTCTGAAAAGGATCTTAGTGGCTTCCAAGGAAAAAGCCTCATGTAACATATAACTAGCTTGTTCTGACCATTATGTGTGATCATTTCACACCCTCAAGCATGAGATCTGATTACCCATATCTTAGCATGCATGACTTAAAATGATATTACTGGCCATTAAATCATCAAATCCTATTTAAATTCTAGTCAAAACATTTAACTCAAAGACCTCTTGAACCAGAGAATTCCATGAATTCAACAATCCACCCAACCCACTTCATTTTCTCAGAAAAATTATCATATAAACAGAGTATTCACCATAAATTAATTTGAGTTATGAATGCTTTATGTAAAAAAAAGAATATGCAGGTAGAGATAATATGTGACATCTGTAGACACAAAAGATGGATTTTGACACCTGTGGATATCCATATATGGATTTTGACATCTGCAGAAACCAAAATTCAAAGTATGTACTACAAAGACCCAATTTCTTTACCTCATAAAAACCCCGTACTAAGCTCTCTGTTTGTTGCACAACACCCCTCTCAATCCTCCACTTCACCATTCTCTCGATGTATTCTTTCTTGTTCTTCTCTGTGACTGGGATATTGGCACCCCCTGGCTTTAATTCTCGTTCAGTGATCTTGGAACAAATACATAGATATACATATTTACATAAATATTTTTAATGGAGTCAAAGTATTACATTTTAGTCACAAAACAGACCATTACCAAGAGCATGAACATACTGTATAATTGCATGTATCTCTGTAGTATAAGAATTGCCTTCCATACCTTGTCAACAAGACCCTCATCAAATGCTACACACATAGTAAGCACTTAGTAAACCTCATGTGACTGATTATCTGATATCAAGGAGTTTCAGAGTACTTATTTCTAATTCTAATAAATTAGGCTGCATTTCTTTGAGGCTCTGGTTATTTGCCATCTGAATAGCTGATTAGGACTTTTCATAAATCTCAATATAGTTTAGCATTTATTATGTATTGGTATCTAATGTTTAAATGAGGATTTAACTTTGAGAGTATAGGATTTATATTCAGATGCGGAATTCTGGAAAAATAACAGAAAGCTAACCTCAAGGTATATTAATGAAAGAAATCACTGATCCTCTTCTACACTAATGCTGCAGGAACAATGCAGACCAGTGTCACTAATTCTATTTTGCACATCTGCATCAAAATATTTATTCTATTCATTTTACAACTGCATTTTCCTGTCTGAATAATAACTGTTCACCAATATGTATTCAGTATGTGGGTTCTATGAAAACGAAGGCTTTAAAAAGTAGCTCATAGTGGATATTGCATTTTTGAAAACAATAAGGATTACACAACAACATATGTAATATGCTGTCATTAGTTCCTCTCCCTCTGGGATGGCATTGGTAGTTACGAGAGACAGCCTCCGCAATGAGGAAGTACCTTTACTGAGTCAATGGACACCCTCACCCAATTTAGGAATTGTCATACTAAACCAAGAATACCTATGCCTGATGTTTGCCCACTGACATAGTTGATCACCTAGCAATAAATTCTAACAAAGCAAATAAAGAATCTGACCACAATGCTTTAGCATGCACATACCTGTCCAAAAACTTCTTCATTTACAGTAAAGGTGAGGTCTAGAATGTCATGTATGTCATTGTCTTTCATCCACTGCAGGCTCTGGTGGAACTCCTCATCAAGGTATTCTAGATCACTCAAATCACACAGACTAATGTATCAAAGAGAAAGAAGAAGATTTTTAAAAAATATCATTAGTAGACACTGACAGACATTAGGAAAAAGATGAACCATAGTTCCTAGATTTCTGTTATTTAGAGTCTAAAACTGAGCTAGTGAAAAAAAATAAAGAAACTTTGTAAAGGTCATAGAGCTTATAGATAGTCAGGGTTGTTGAGATTGTCCATTTCAATGCTCTTATGTTCTGGATGTCCCAACTAAAATCCAGGTCCCCTAATGTCCAATACAGGGCTACTGCCACTATGCTACACAGCCTGCCAACAATGACTTCTCATTTTGTATAGAGAAGATGAGCTGGACCATATCCAGCTAGAGGGCAATGAGTTTGGTATGTGAAAAGTAGACCAATAGCAACAAAACCATTAGGGCGGATAGGAAGCCAGAATAAAAATCAATCGATCAAATAGCATTTATTGAGCGCCTACAATGCGCTAGGCAGGCCCTAAAGGGCATTAAAAAAAAGACAAAAATGAAAGCCCCCACCTTCAAGCAGTTTACATCCCATGAGGTGAAGGGTCAAGGGCAACTTATGCAGTTGTGGGGCAGGGAGAGGAACACCAGCCATTGTAGAGATCAGAAAAGGCCTTATGTAGGAAGTGAACCCTGGGTCAAGTCCTGAAGGAAACTAGTGAGTCTAGATTGTAGAAATACTAAGTGGGTGGTCTGCAGCCACCAAGATGGGAGACAGAGGATGTTTGAGAGGAATAATATGCAAGCCATGTTTCATACAGTTTCTGGGAATGTCAGCCCATCTTCACAAAAGAAGCTAGAAGGAAAGGAAAAAATACTGTCTTCCATTCAAACAATCAATTATCTTTCAAGGCTATATTTTCCTACTGGGTATTGGAACATTTTTCCAGTTGTCCTTTCTTTTTTTGTTGATTGGAAATTCTCTTTCTGAGTGTCAGGAATTCACTTTAAAGAAGACAGAGAGGTTGGTTGGTGCAGGGATAGAGCTGATGGTCAAAGGTGGAGAGGAGTATGGGCACTAGAAGCATTTCTGCTAAGATCTCCTAACTTTGTTTCTACTTGTCCCACAGACAGAACAAACAACTGCCTACCCGTGTTTCGCCTTTCAAGGTACTGCTTATTATAGGCCAGAACCAGCTGTTTGCTCCAATGAAAGATTGCTAGCTGCAGTCTTTCATTTTTATAATAGTACTGAAAATTCCCATGGAAATTTTATTTGTACCTCCCTCCATAAATCTAAATTTTCCTTTCACAGAGGGATGGCTTTGAGCAAGCAGGGTATCCAAAGACATAGAAAGGGCCATGGAAGATGAGAAGTGAGCCAAGGGTAATTTAAAGTTTGCATCAATGTGAAATATAAAATCCATCTCAAAGGGAAGAGGACTCTGTGAGTCATAAAGACTAACCCACAACTATTCTATTAATAATCTGAATTAATGCCATAAGCATTCCAAAACTGTATTTGAAGTCCAATTGTTTTGAAGAAACATGTGTTACTAAGTATGAGAAAGATAAAATGGTTCAGAAAATAGCAAACCTAAGATTTTGTGAGCAATCCAGAAATAAAGAGGGAGAAAAAGAGAATATGGCTGGACAAATAAACAGAACTTCAAAACTTATTTAGTTTCAGAAAATTTGTACAGCTATAAAAACAACATCACAGTGAAGATTGTTAGCAGATAGGGAAACATTGACTTTGACAACAGGAATTTTCCATTTCAGTTAAAGGGAAATACTGTATTTTTTCCATGCTGATTAAAAGAATAAAAATAATTTTACTCACATTCTGAGAAGGGCCTTATAAAATGGTCGTGTGAAGAAAGCATCTAACAAATACTGGTGTATCAGGGCAAGGCCAAGGATTCGACCACTAAACCTGAACCTGAACAAGGAAAATAGGAAACAGATCACATGACCTGGGTGAGTTCTCCATGGTCACAAGAACGTCCTAGGCTAAGTAAGCCTACAGTAGGCTAAAAATCTTAAACTCTGAGTCAAATTTGTTTGGCTCAGTTATCTCTGTTATTTGAGTACGTAGGTGGTTCAGTAGATGGAGTGCTAGGCCTGGAGTCAGGTGGACCTGAGTTCAAATTCAGCCTCAGACACTTACTAGCTGTGGGACCCTGAATGAGTCACTAACTTCTGTGTGCCTCAGTTTCCTCATCTGTAAAATGGGGATGATAATAGTACCTACTTCTCAGGGTTGTTGTGAGGATAACGATTTTAAAGTGCTTAGCACAGTGTCTGGCTCTTAGCAAGTGCTATATAAACGTAACCTATTACTAAAAGCCAAAGATTTTGTAGTATAAATAGCATTCTGTATGCACTAGATTTCACCAACATGAACTGCTCATTGGCATTTGTGAGAAACCCCTGAGGGTTACCACTCAAGGTATTAACCAATGCAGACTGGCCGCAGAGGATAGGGAAAGTAGTACTGATTTCGCTTCCAGTTTGTTCGAACTAATGCTAGTGGTATTTTCCTTGTATCTAACTAGTATCAACTCATTTTCTGTCACTCTGGTATACAACTAAATAGCTTACTTTGGACAACTTCCCCTTTTTCCTCTCTCTCTCCTCCCTAACTGTAGTGGTTATTCTCTCAGCCTTCAGGGCAATGAAAGTCTCTCCCTCTGGAAGTTTTTGGGGTTTCCCACAGATAAGATACCATCTTCTAAACATCTCAAGGCACAATTTACTCTGATTCATTTTGGAAATTTTCTTGAAAATAACTGACATCATGCACCTAGATGACTGAAATGTCTGCCACTACATTTCTCTTTATTTTGAGAGTGATGATGTTTCTGGTGGTTGAATTGGATAGCTTCTCTAAGTGAGTCTCTTGAGCAACAGCAGATATGAGATATACTAAGAACTAGAGTTTGGCCCTTACTGTTTCTTCCACCAAATGTCACTTAGATACCAGTAATTGCACTGCAAATGGTAGCTAAAGTGCAGTTAGGTTGAAAGTCGGACGCTTTAACCTCTAAGTCATAATTAGATTTTTCCTCAAGATGTTGGCAAAAGAAGGACAAGAATGATCTCAGTATATGACTAAATCATGTTTTACTCACTTGTACCCAGTGTAAAAAAAAAAAAAGGCACTCTAAAAAATAGGAGCTTTGAAAATTTTAATGAACATGAGTAAAGAAAGGGATTTGGAAAAAATAACCTGAAATTAAATAATAAAAATTAAAAAATAAGTTTAACTTGAAATGTTCATAAAACAATTTCATCTTTTTTTAAAAAAGGATTTTATGAAAAGTCAGTAGTATCAATTTAGAAACTGTGGACTTACAAATGAGCAATGACTAATCGTTCCTACTGAAGTTCTTTTCCATAATTAATGCCTTTTTTGCTGGTGCCCTCTCGCCAACTCTGGACCCTCCCCTCTGTGCCTAGAGTCCTCTCTCCCCCTGTGTCTTACTGAGAGAGATGAAGAATTCCTAATGTCTCTGCATGCTTCATTCCTACTTTGGCTGACCAAAATAAGCAAGTAAACTCCCTGAGGGCAAGGACTGTCTTTTGTTTCTTTTTGTATCCCAGGGCTTAACATAGTGTCTGATACAGTGGGCACTTAATAACAGTTTATTAATTATTGATAACCACAGTTGCAGATGCTGGACTAACTCTAAGCCCTTGGTTGCCAGATGCTACCCTAGAGATTCTGCCCATGGCAAATTTCCTCAAATTTTTCCTGCCCTTCTTAAGGTTTCCAAAGCACAGAAGAACTAAACTTTAGCACTTGTATTCCTTCTTTTTCTTTTTTAACCAGGCCTGTAATTTCATCAGTGTGGTGAACTTCTGGTGAGAAATTTCCCTTGCTAATGCTGACCAGCACCTACTCTGCAACATACACTCTTAGGGAATTACCAGGAAAATAGAAACAATAAGTGGCTTGTCCAGGGTCACAGTCAGTAGGCGTCAGAAAAAGGCCTTGAATCTAGGTCTTCTTGACTCCTAGGCTAACTCTATCTGAGAAGCCACACTGCTTTCAACTTTTGTACTGTGTTGACTAGGTAATGACTTTAATAAGCTTTTGTGGACTAGCCTGAGAAGCTTGTCATAATTTATAACATGGTTTTTCAGAGATGATGTGTTCTGTGTTCCAAGCACTCCTTAAAAATCAGCTTCTGGAAACAATAACAATGCAATATTTTGGAGACTGTCTATATATTTAAAAGCAATCTTAAAGAATCAAATGAGTTTTCTAAGCAAAATTGTGGTTTTAGTCAAGAATTAAAGTAAATATCTATATTTGAAAACAATCAGAGCATAAACTAGTGTTAGAGAAAAATAGAGAAAAACACAATTTCCCAAACCCCATCATCTTACCATTCATGGTGATTGTCTACAAAGGCAGACATGGGACTTATTTGTACTGTGTATGTATCGTTAGCTGAATATTCAAATAAGCCATAATATGGATTAAAGAGTTCTCTGGATACTAGGAAGAAAAACTCTCTAGAAGGTCCACTGTAATCCAGCCTATAAAAACAAAGAAAGAATTAGTGGTTTTATTCCACCCAATGCTATATGTAGCAAGTGTATTTTACATAGTTCATCATCACAAAGTGAGTTAAATTACTTTATCAAGACCTACAGAAGATTCATGAAACAGTTGCACTTCAAATTCTGAACTCAAAACAACTGTGCAGATAGATGCAAAAAAAAAGTAGAAAACATAAGGAAATGTTAAATACACAAGAGAAACTACATGCTTGTGATTTCATTATTTGCAGAAGCTCCTTAATAATAAAATATATTCTTCAAGAAGATGTATGGCTGGAAAATGGCATCATCTAGGTGGGGAATGAGCATTAAAGACAATGGATACCCTGGTGCCCCAAGAAATTAAGAGAATTAGAAAAGGTTTTCCAAGCATTCTGGGAGAGGACCTTCTATGGAGGACTGATGGCACCTCCCAGGATGGGATGGTATGCAAGTATTGTGATTCATTTGTACAGAAGGAGCACTCCCATTAACGAAGTCATGGATTTATTAGAGTATGTGAAGAATTGAAGTTAATAAAGTGCATGATGCAGAATTGTGAGAAATGGGGGAAGAGAAGGTCATAGAAGTTATTTGTTTAGAAAAGGTGGGAATGGGAGGAGATTTTCAGTCTCTCTCCAATTATTCAGGAAGGGCACCCTGAAACACTTATGATTCTAAGACCACAGACTCAGAGCTGGAAAGGACCATGGACATGACCTAGTCCAAACTTCATTTAATAGATGAGAAAACTGAGGTTCAGGAGGGACTGACTTACCCGAGGGCATATAGATAATAAGAGTGATAGAATCAAAATTTAAATTCAGGTCTCCCAATTCCAACACCAGTGTTATTTCTACTACATCATGCTAGATTTCAAAAAACTTCCCAGCCATTATGGAATGAAGTGCTACTTCTGCCACGTAGTGATTGCCTTCTTGACTGAAGGAAGAGAGAGAGGGCTTGAAAAATGGCCAACTGGGAATTTCGGAGGCGAAGGATACCCTGAGAAGATGATCAAAAAGCAGAATTGGAAAGTCTGGATTCAAGCTATCAAGGTCTAAAGTAAATTAGAGGAGACAAGGTTAGAGAGAGTCTGGGGATTAGAAAGAGACAAGGAGGACAAGGAAGTCCTCGGCTGTTGCCTAATAAGTGTTTTTGAAGTGGAGGATGAAGATCTTGAACTTGATCCATACATTGCATTAGTACATCTACAGCACCACAGTGAATTTTAAGAGAAGTTGATTTTGGTAGGCTTAGGGTGACACTGATGAATTCAAAAGGGTAAGTGAAGAGATCACAATGGTCTGAATGAAAACAACCAGAGTTTGCTGTGGCTGAAGTTGTAGAGCTGAAAGAGAAAAATAAGAATTGAGGTATATTAATGCCATTCAAGAAGTAAGCTATGGCACCACTTAAAAAAGTAGTCAGAGGCCTCATTTAGGAGTTCATTGTGGCACAACGAGGAAAGGGGAAGATGCAAGTTAGGGGACTGAACAGAAGAATGTCATTCACTTCATTAATTTTATTTATTATAAATTTCCATTTCTTGGATTAGATTATTTCAAGAGAATGAAACAGGATTCTGAAAATTATCAGATAAGAAGAACAAAAAAGGACAATCCTATCTACTAATATATCTGACGCATTTTCTTGATTAAGTCCTCTGTATGTGGTGTTGCTTTGGAGGCTATACTAAGTTGAATTCGACAGATATGGTCCCTGCTTTCAAGGATCTTGAGATATCACATATAGGACAAAGAGAGTTGAACATGAAGCAGATGAATAAATGCTACAAAAATGGATGCATTATTGTCTTTGCACCACAGGAGCGTAACACGTAAAGTGAAGCCATTTATTTCCTGCTTAAAATTTAACTGTCACATCAGAAGCTCATTGCTCTTGGACTTTATTCTGGTAGCATCTTCACTCTGTGGGAGAAGTTTTTATTATTTTTGAAGAAAAAAATGAACATCATTTGCATTTTTATTAGAGTATTATGCAAAGTCAGTAGGTAGGTGCTCAAAAAAGGCTGGCTGAACAAATCAGTGAAGGATGAGTGGGACTGCAGTTTGCCTCGAGGGACTATACAAGCTTAATAGTATGAGGGGTTTGGGCTACTCATCACTGCTTTCCCAAAAAAGAAAACAAACAATATTTGGCAGAAATCTCATAACTGGAATATGCCTTAAAAGTCTAGTGCTTTGTAACATTCAAATAAACTCTTTAAAATGTTGAAAACATCATCACTCTCGGACAGAGAATGCTTCTTTACTGAGTTCAGAGCTTAAATAAGATTAATACTCTCAGATGGGGCAAAATACAAAAGAATTGATTTTTTTTTTTCCTGAAAGACCCAACCTAATCATCAACATCCTTCTTCATGGGGCAAGTTTTCATCTATCCATTCTTTAATTCTAGAATTAGTCCCAGATTTACAGAGGCCAACACTTCGTTTGTAAGCAAGTTGTGCTTAGTTGTGTTTTATATCCTAACTCTACACAAAACGAGAGCATTTTGAAGAGCAAGTTGCCTACTCCAGCATATTTAACTGAACAAAACATGTCAGAGCAGCACACCATCGAGGCTATTTCTATCATTTCTCAACAGCATCCTTTATATAAAGAGTTAATATGACTCATATCAGATGGATCATTTGTTGCATTCCTGTTTTGCCAGTCGGGTTGGTTCCACGGCTAAAGCCTTGGCACAGAAATTCAGAAGCTCGTTACAGCAGGCATGTAGCCACACAACAGCTGCAACAAAGAGCATTTCAGTATCCAAATGCAGATGTCCTATGGTAGCTGTGTGGTTTAAGTTCTGGGAAGTGTTATTCAGGCATTTGCTTAACATCATTGTAGTACTATGCTATTTGACATACCACACAAGCTGTGGGGGCTTTGGAATGAGTGGATGCATTTTTTTTTTCCAATTAAGAATCACCAAAAATGGAACATCCATGTGACAAATGGACAGGATATGATGTAACAGCAACAAAAACCAACCCCTGAAAACCATTTCCTGGATGTTGGCTTTAAGATAGAAAGATAGTTCTTCAGCTGTCCTGTACATCATTTTGGAGACACACTGCTGCTGATTTCAGCCTGTCACAGTTATAAAAGCAAGCTGTTAATTATTGAATTATCTAAGAAGACCTAGCAGGTGACTGTGGCATCACATTAGCAAGCTTCCTGGCTAACAAGGATCTAGTCCCAATTATACCAAATCAGAGCTGAGAACAGAGAAACATTTATCTTTCCTCATCAGGATTGGAATTATTTAGGAATCTGGTGGGTAGATACTTTAGCCAAGGTAAATGTTGAAGAAAACAATAAGAAGTCTGTCATTCCTTGGTTTAAAACCAAGAGGATTACAGTGGGATTCATAGCCTTTTGCTTAGGATAGGCTATGTAGGACAATGGAACAAGGACAGACCCCCTTAGTCAGAAGAGAGATTTGAATCTTGCCTCTGATACAATCTCTTCGTCTCTCTTATGTTTTTTTTGGGGGGGGGGGGTTGATAGTATTTTATTTTTTCCCCTAGTTGTATGTCAAGAAAATTTTTAGCATTTATTTTTACAAGACTTTGAGTTTCAAATTTTTCTCCCTCTCCTCCCCTATTCTGAAAATGGTAGGCAGTCTGATATAGTTTATACATGTGCTATCATGTAAAAATATTATCATATTAGTCATAGTTGTGAAAGAAGAAACAGGTCAAAAGGAAAAACATGAGAAAGAATAAAAAAATAAGTGAAGAAATTATGCTTCAATCCGTATCCAGAGTCCATCAACTCTTTATCTGGACATAGGTAGTATTTTCCTTCATGCGTCTTTTGATCCATGTCTTGGATCATTGTGTGTCTCAGAAGATCTGAGACATTCATAACTGATCATCACACAATGTTGTTGATATTTCATACAGTGTTTTACTGGTTCTGCTCATTTAGCTTTGCATGAGTTCATACAAGTCTTTCCAGGATTTTCTGAAATCTGCCTGTTCATCATTTCTTATAGCACAATGGTATTCTATTACATTTGTATACCACAGCTTGTTCAGTCATTCCCCAAATGATGGGCATTTCCTCAATTTCCAAAATTTTGCCACCATGAAAAGGGATGCAATAAAAATTTTTGCATGTGTAGGTCCTTTACCCCTTTTTATGATCTCTTTGGGATACAAACCTAGTAGAAATATTGCTGGATCAAAGGGTATGCACAGTTTGGTTGCCGTTTGGGCATAGTTCCAAATTGCTTTCCAGAATGGTTAGCTCAGTGTGCAACTCCACCAAGAGTGCATCAGTGTCCCAATTTTCCCACCTTCTCTCCAACATGATACTATCTCTTTGTGACCCCTGGCTACTCACTAACGCTCTCGGAGTCTGTTTCCTCACTTGGAAAATGGGCATAACAATATCTGCAATGCCTATTTCTTTGGAAAGTTATGCTCATAGATAAGATCCTAGATCAGAGACCTAGAATGGTAAGGGACCATAGAGCCAAGTTAGGCCTACAAGCATTTATTAAGCACTTACTACATGCTAACACTGTGCTAAGTACTGGGAGACATCTTGGTTTACCTTCTTACTTTCCAGATGAGGAAACTGAGGGATGTTGTGAAGATTGAATTTTATAATGTATGTAAAAGCATTTCATAAACTTTACAGTGTGATATAAATATCAACTATTAGCATGAAGTGCCAGCTGATTGAATAGCTGATAGATATATGACTAGAACTTAGAGGCCACTGAATCCAGAATAAGAGGTGATTTGGCCAGGATGATACAGGTAGCAAGTGTCCAAGACAGGATTTGAACCCAGGTTTAAGGAAAACTTAGAAACTAAGGAAAAGTCTAGTACCTTCTTCATCTGGCCACATTGCCTACTACTATTATTATTATGAATAATAATAAGAAATGACTAATATAGAATATGCAGCAATGATAGAATAATAGCCATGATTTATTAAAATATTTTAAGATTAGCATTGCAACTTATTCACTTATTTTATCCTCATAACAACTCCGGGGGGGGTAGGTGTTATTATTATCTCATTTTAGAGATGAGGAAACTGAGGCAAGTTAAATAACTTGCCTACCAGGGTCACATAGCTACTAAGTGTCCAAAATTAGATTCAAACTCAGGTCTTCCTGACTCTTGGGGTTGGAGCCTTGACTTACTCCACATGACTTTGCCCACCTTTATGAATCTCAGCTTTCTCATCTCTAAATTGGGGCAAATAACATTTAACACTAGCATTTCTCAGAGTTGTTCTGATGATAGAATTTTGTAAACTATACAGTGCCAATGTACATGTGAGCTATTAGTATCAGTAAAAAACTAGAAATATTAATTCAGAATTACCAGAGGCAGTCTGCGTTCAACATGAAGGATTAAATTTCATGTGTAAATGTTACAAAGAAGTTCCAGTTTCTCTTCCTCTTTAGACACGCTGTTTTACTCATCTTATGGGAAGCAGCACAGAATAAAATGTGGCCTGGAGTCTGAGTGCTCTGAAACCCCCAAACTAAAATGATTTTCACCCATCCTCTCCCAGTTTGAAACATAGCTTTGCAAGCTGAGTGACTGACATCATTTGATTACACATGAGTAATAATGAACTCATTCTTCATCTTAAAGAAAGGCACCTTTTTACAGGGTTGGCTATAATAGGGAAAAGGGGGAGGTGAAAAGAGATGCTCCTTTTCCAGACTATTATACCTTTGTGGCTTTGGGGTTCTCAGAAGGTAAGGGCTTATCCAGGGTGCAGTAGAGGAACACAACTGCCTTCTCTGCCTTTTCACACAAAAAGCCACCTTTCCTTGACTCTCTAGGGCATAATATGCGACCTTTAGTTCCAAAGAAAATAATAAGCTGGAATAACATGTGGCACTTCACTGTTTATGAGCACAAAGCGATCACTGGTATGATTGTGGGAGCCTGAGAGAAGGCAAGCATAATGCACATTTTCCCACCATGTTCTGTCAAGATGACTTAGTTACAAGCCACTGCATAATTCCACTTTCTCTTTGCTCCCTGGCAAAGACAGCCAACCTGTTAAGTTGAATGGGTATTTTAGTGGCATGAACAAAACTTCCAGCTATGACCAAGTCAGATGACCACTTTTCCTTTTGTAAGAAACCAGGGAACAGGGTTAAAAAAAATTGTTCAGCTAACTAGGTTGTTACATATTATAGAACTGCAGATCATCCAATCCCACCCACTCATTTTACAGATAAGGGAAGAGAGAGAGAGAGAGAGAGAGAGAGAGAGAGAGAGAGAGAGAGAGAGAGAGAGAGAGAGAGAGAGAGAGAGAGAAGGAGGGAGGGGAGAGGTGTAATGTGACTTGCTCAGGATCACACAGTTACTGTCTGATTGGAGCTCAGGTCTTCTTGACTTCAGGTTCAAGCCCCAATATCACTCTAGAGGTAAGGAGCAAATGCAAATCTAGCATCTCTCTCCATTAAAGCACAGTCATCTGCATCCATGGTGACACTGACAATTGAAAAATTCTTGCTGGTTCTGGAAGCATTTTTGTGATTTCTTTTTAACAAACACATCTGTGATACTCTGGTAATTCACATGATCTCAACTAAAATACCTCCTAGAGCTACCCTGCAAAGGGCAAATTACATTTTCCAATCATTTATCTTGCCTCAATCCTCCTTTAATTCCAGTCTGTCATGAGAATGAACTACAGTATCCCTTATACTGATGACAAAGATCAGCTTCTCTCTCTCTCAGCAAACTTTCTAATTCATAACCAAGTTGGCTAAAAACCATTTTTAAAATATCTTTTCTTTCTATACTCACTGACTTACTAGAAATACAGATCCTACAGGTTCATAGGAGCATAGCTCTAGAGTTGGGACAAAATAGGGATAATAATAGCACTTACCTCCCAGGGTTGTTTTGAGGATATAATATTTGAAAAGCACTTTGCAAATCTAAAAATGTTATATAGGTGCTATTGACAATATAGTCATTGCCACTGTAGTTGTACTTAGAGTAGCAGTTAGAGGTCATCAAGTCTGTACCCCTTATTTTAAAATGAGGAAACTGAGGCAAAGAAAGATTATGTAACTTGCCCACAATGATACAACCAGTGTCTAAGGTAGGATTTCAACTCAGGTCTTCCTGATTCCATGGTCAGTCATCTATCTTCACTATATCATTTATGTATACCATAGCTCAAATTTATTCATCAATCAGGGCAAGTGATATCAGTAATAATCTTTGAGGAATGTTTCCAACAGATAATTGAGTTAAATTCTGATTTTAACTAGGGTTAGCTAGGTAGTACAAAGGATAGAGCTCCAGGCCTGGCATCAGGAAGACCTGAGTTTGAATCTGGCTTCAGACATTTACTAGCTATATAACCCTGGGAAATTCACTTAACCCTGTTTGCCTCAGTTTCCTCATCTATAAAATAAGCTGGAGCAAATGGCAAACCACTCCAGCATCATTGCCAAGAAAACCTCAAATGGGGTGACGAAGAGTCAGACATGACTGAAACAACTGAACAATATTTTAACTAAAATTTAACAATGTTAAACTCAATTGGGGAGGGATGAGGAGGCAGATAAAAGACAAGGATAAAAAAAACTAGAGAAAATGTAATTGTCTTATAGACCAATGAACCTATAATTCTGGGACTTCTATGAAGCGAGGTCTACTTTAAATTTGCATGTCCTTTTTATCATTCCAGAGCCAAGTGGCAAAAATACTTAAGGTAAAGTTAGGAAAAACAGCTGAACAAAGACATACACGCAGAAGAAATATATCCAGGCGGTGATCATTTAAAGGCACATTGGAATGATTTTTAAGACATCTCAAAGAGGGGAAGATTCCAAAGAATGAAAATGATCACAAGAGGAACTTCTGCTTGGGGGGTGGAGGTAGGGAAGGTGAAGCAAGGGAGAAGTCATCAGCAATCACCAACCATCACAAGCTCATAAGATCATGGATCTAGAACTGGGAAGAATCCTAGAAGTCAACTTATCCAACCCCCTCATTTTACACATGAGGAAAATGAGTCATGGACATGTTGAGTGACTTGAACAAGGTCACACAATAAGCAGAAATGTTGAGATTTGAACTCTAGTCATAGGACTCTAATTCAATGCTCTCTACTTTTTCATCTCTAGAGGTTCTTTATGAGAATGATTTATTCCATAGGTTTCTTTAGTGAAAACTTGAAGAAATAACAAGTAGACTTTTGTATATGACTTTTACAGTAGGACAGATCTTCAGTCATTCAGTTTTTCAAGAGGTTCAAATAATATAAAGTTTAAAATGGTTTTCTCAAACAAGGTGTTTCCCACACATATGTAAAAATGTCCTATGGCAGATGCAACCTTAAGAAGGCACTTAATTAATGCTTGTGGATTGATTGGAATTAACATTGAGTGAGGTATATATAACAAAGAGATATATTTACCACACATAGCAACCGCCCTACTTTTCAACTACACATTGCAATAGCCTTCTAATAGGCTTTCCTTCATTCAGCTTCTCCCCTATCTAATCCATCCTTCCCATAGCTGCCAAAGAGATATTCCCAAAGAATAGATCTGACCATGTCACTCCCTGATTGCTGCTCCAGAAACTTTATTGGCAATCAAAACTCCTCTGTTCTCCATTTAAACCCTTCAAGATCTGATCTAGCTTTAGCCTACTACACTCTCAAAGACCCAAAGCCAAACTAGCCTAGCTATATTATTGTTCCCTACGATTGATAATCCATCTCTCACCTCCATGCCTTTGCAAAGTCTGTTCTGCACACCTACGATGTTCTTTCTGTTTGGTTTTGGGCCTTCCAACCCCTAACTCCCTTCAAGGTTCATCTAAATTAGTGCCACCTTTGAGTGATTGCTCTAGCTTTTAGGGCACTTTTTTTAATGCCCTCTCCCCAGTAACTCTGTATTTAATTTGTATATATCCTGAACTTCCTTATCTTATCTAAAGTTACTTATTGAAGTTATAGAATTTACTTATCTGACTATGCTGTATTTTCCCTGTAGAATCAAAAGAACTTTAAAGCAGTCATGGTCTGCTATTACAGTCCTGCTGCACCCCACCTCCTTAGTAGACAGTGTCTGGAGCCAAGGTAAGTGAACTTATCTATAGAATTCAAAACTTCTCCATTTGCATAAGCAATGGTTCCACATATGGATGGTGTGGTGCTGACTGATGGAGCACATGCGTTTTCTTGGTGTTGTTAGGCCAAAATTAGCACAAGCAGCAGAGAATTGATTGATCCTTTGTTGCTTTTCAGGTTCACATCATCTGCCTAAAAGGCTATTTTACATAGAACTCACTCAGAGCAATTGCTCCGATGGTGGCACACTTTCAAGGTCTCTATTAAGAACTTGGGAATCGATTACATGATGTGGGAGACACTGGCACAGGACTGTCCAGCGTGGCATGCCTTCATCAGAGAAGGTGCAGCACTTTATGAGCAAAGCAGAATTGAAGTAGCTCAAAAGAAATGCCAGATGTGTAAATTTAGAGAATCCACCCCAAATGTTCATATGGGACTATTTGTACCTGAACTGTGGCAGAGCATTCTGAGCTGGTATTGATCTGATCAGTCACAGTTTTCTCACTATTAATTTGAATCTAACACAGTGATGTCATTTTGGTCCTTTTCAAGAACAAAGGCCAATCACACACACACACACACACACACACACACACACAGTGTCTAGAGCAGCAAGGTCTTTAATAAATGTTTGTTTATTACTTCAGTGCCCTAAGGTGTTAATCAAGGTAATGGAAGACATCTCCTACAAAACCCAAACAGAATAACTTGCTTTCCAAATGCTCCATTCACACAAGCCAAGTAATACTCCAGGCATGCCTCAGTGATATGATTAATATTTTCAGGGATCTTTATTTGAAAAACAAAAACCAAACCAAAGTGGATGAAAAAAATCTATATTGCCTAGATGAGTGATGTCAAACTCAAATAGAAATAGCTCCCTAGCTGCCAAATTGAGTTGGAAAACCATAAATTAACATTATCAATGTTGTATTGTAATTTTATTTCTTTTTGTCAAACCTTTCCCAATTACATTTTAATTTGGTTTGAGCTACATTGTGGATGGGGGTTGTCACTTCATGTTGGACTCCTCTGGTATAGATTATACCGAGCAGCTGGATGGACCGTGTATTGAGTTTGCCCATCAGCAAATGCATATGGCATGCACGTCCATACATACTTACACATGCAGATAACATAGATCGGGATGCTTGCAGACAAAGTGCCGACTGCAGAGCAGAATAACAAGGATGATAAGATTAGCTTGTGATGCGCATTTGAGAAATGTGCATTTTGCAGGATTGATTCTAAGCAGCTTGCTGCCACAAAGGCCTGTCATATTGATATCCATATTCTTGGTGATGCCATATGGTACAAGATGTCACATGTGTCAAAAGAATCAGCCTCTGTGGTACATTGATGCCCCTCTGGCATAAAGAAAAATCTATAGAAAGTCTTGGATGAGAATCAGAGAGGATGAGAATGCATAGAGGAGTCATTCTTGTTCTGTGCCAATGGAGAGAGTAGCAAAGAGTAACTATACTGTGGAGGGATTGAATCTTGTTTTTAACTCTAAAATGGCACTAAGATTTTTGGGACACCTCAAATAAAAACTGGCTGTGGAAAACTATTCCTGATTCTTTTATAAAATTCTGTTAAATTTTTATCACAAACTGGATCTGCCAGAATTTCAGACTTTTAATCATTTTAGCTACCTATGGAACAAAATGATGCACATATTTAAAGCTTTCAAAGCATTAAAAAGAATCATTTCTAAAGGGTAACAGTACATCTAAGGACAGTGGTAAATATTTCAGATTTGCTTTTTTTACTTCATTAAAAAATAATTGAATTAACATGGTTTCCCAGCGTAAACCAGAGTGAAAGACTAACGATCTTTTATTATTTATTTAATGTATTTGAGGAAATAGAAATACATGTTTAAATTTATGTTGTTCCTATTTTGCTTCCTAGGAATAGCAACCTGTTGCTTTTTCAAAATTTATTTGTTCCTCAATTCTACTTCTCTTTAAGACCTAGATTAAGCATGCATCCAAGAAAGAGACTCCAGCATAATACCAGAGTGATGTCAACAGGATCTCCTTCCATATGCAGCTGCTTAGGGGTGAGGTCATGAAATCAGATGGTCTTGTTCATAAAAGTTTGTAGTGCTAGTGGATAGGCCAAAGTAGGCCCTGGGAACAGTCAACTGTGGTTGGGATAGTCAAAGACTCAGCAAACTCTCCTGCTTCTTGTGTTTCCTGTGGATCAACTGTAGCTGTATTCATAGAAAAAGACAGGCACTGGGAATTGGGAGAGGAGGGATTATGTATGTTTATCAAAGAAAAGGGTGCCAAACTCACTCTGGCATTGCTGGTGGAGATGGCAGCAATATGTTCAATTTACAGGCAAGCTGGTTTGGCATAATCAAGCATTACAATAACCAAGGCTGGGGTATGATGGAACATAAGATCCTAGATTCAGAGTTGGAAGAGACTTCAGAAGTCATCACATCTACCACCTACATTTTACAAATAAGGAAACTGAGGCCCACAAGAATAAAGTGACTTGCCTAGAGTTGCACAGCTAGTAAATATCTGGGGCAGGATTCAAACTCAGGGTTTTTAACTCCAAATCCAATTCTCCTTTCCACTGTTCCATGCTATCTCTCACTTATGACTGGCTAAGATTCTTCAGGCCATAGTTTCATGCTTTAAACTCATTATGGTGCAGTAATGCCCAATGGTAAATGAAGCTGAGTAGGAAGGAAACTGGGGTGTCAGGTGAGGGAATTCATTCTCTCCTCACTGGTTGGGCAGAACATACTTCACATCCTATGCATAGCTGTGTTAAAGCAAAATATATTTCTTCATTTTTCTTTGGCACACCTGTGTCTCCCAGCTACCTTAATGAATACAAGGCAATACTTTGGGAATTCTGGTCATAAACCATGAGACTCAAACCATTTGGCCTCCATGTTACTATTTTCACATTTCTACATTGTTGGTTGCCTTGTAAAAGCTGCATTCAGTCTAACTGCTGAAGGGTGAGCCTACAAAAACCAGCAAGAATCAGTCATTAACTGGAATGACAAAAGAGATCCAAGGGCAAGAAAAAAAATCCACATAAAACATTGCCCTAAAATACAACTGAAGGTGAAGAAACTTTATTGTACCGTGACCCCATCCAGCACCTAAGGAGCTGAGCAGACAGACATTCCTGAACTTGGCTGACTGAGAGGCTTGAAAACCATGCAAATGAACATGAGCTAATAGAAGATGCTGAGATTTTCAACATACCTTCAATTCAAAGGCTCACATAGTGGGGAGCCTGGGTTATCTAAGGTCATCCTCACCCCTGAAAAGTCAAGTGCAGGATGGGACTGAGGAGACTGGGAAAAAACAGCACTGGGAAATGAAAGAGAACTTCACAACTGCTGTGTCTGTCTTGCTCCATGAGTCTTCAACTGTGTGGGAGTCTAGGACACCTTTATTGCCTAACCCTTATCTGTAGGTGCTTACTCACTAAAGAGTCACAAAGGTTTGATATATTTGTCAGGTGGGTATTTTGCATGGCTTCCTTCCTTTCCCAAGGAAACAGAGAAGCTGGAGGTGGAGCTAATTAGGGAGAGGGCCCAAGAAACATTGCTCACAAGGATCTCTTAGTAGGGTTAATAGGATTTCAAACAGTAAAGGCTAAATTGACTTTGTCTAAAATAGTGTAATGCTTTTTACCCAACACACCTCTGCACATAGTTAAAGAACAAGGACAATCAAATATAAACTCCCTCTCCTAAGCTTTGCCTTACCGCTCCAAAAAAAGAGGAGCCAAAAATCCCTCAGAAATTGTCTTCAGCTGAATATTCATAATCATTTCAATTTTTTCAATATATTTCAATGTCAAATAATTTGTAAATACCTTAGGAAGCCAAGAAAAAGAAAAAGAAGAAAAAGAGGGAAAACAAAAGAGAGAGAAATCAAAAGAAAAACAGGAGAAAGAGAAATAGAGAAAAAAAGAGGAAAGGAAAAGCAAAAAGAAAGAGGAAAAGAAAGGATGGAAGGGACAAATAGATATAGAAAGAAAAAAAGAAAGGAAGAAGAAAAAGAAAAATAAAAAAGAGAGAAAGGAAGGAAGAGAAAGAAAATAAGGAATAAAGAAAAAGAAAGAAAGAAAAAGAAAGGAAGGAATTGGGTTTAAAGGCTGAAGCTTACATGAATGGTATTTCCTGTCAGAATGCTTTCCTGTTTCAGGCAACCACAACATGGTGGTGAAACATCCGGGCACAGCTGCATAACAGGCAGCTTGTGCTTTTCAGACCACTTCTCTGTTCTACTTACCCTTCCTCTCCAACAAAGGTGACATAGAGCTTATTCCTCTGCAAGTCTTTTCTGGAATATCCCATAATCTGATTAAAAGCATCTTCCAACAAATGGTCTCTCCTGATGATTAACCTGTACATAATTATTTTAAAAATACAAATGGTTTCCATTATTAATCCTAGAGGGAGACACACAAGCATGTATAAATATGTATTTACATATGTATGTAAAATATATAAAACATATACCATCTATATATATTATGCTCTGCATATAAAACTATATTTTTTTAGGTTAACTTGATAAATAAAAGCACCACAGCCTGTTTGTAAAAAAAAAATTAAATAAATAAAAATCTCCAGCCATCTCTAACATGACTATGCTCTGTAATTTTTTTTTAAAGTAAATGTGAGAATACAAGTTGGTAGGCAGAGCAGCCTGCCTATGATCTGGAATAATAACCCCAGAAAGTCCATTGTGCACAGTGAAATGATGTTTTTTCCCCCAAGGATGAAATGCTTACCAAATAAAGCACATAAAACTTTTGTTTAATAAAGGAATTACAAGCCCATTAGGTAATGTTGTAGGTCTCACTGTACTTAGGCAAGGGATCTAGTTACTAAGTGCCCAAGGACATAACTTAAGACAACAAGGAGAGAAGATATCCTTCCAAAAGAGGTTTACCATGATTCTTAACTTCTGTTCTAAATTCAAACATCCATAACGTGGCATTCACTAAGAGAAAGGCACAGCTGAGTTGTATTTAAAAGTCTTGAATTACGAGCCTAATGTTAATAATAACAACAGCTAACATTTATAAAGTAACTACTCTATGCCAGGCACTGGACTAAGTGCTTTACAACTATAATTTAATTTGATCCTCCCAGCAACCCTAAGATTTAGATGTTACTGTTATTTTCATCTTCCAACTAAGGAAACTGAGGCAGACAGAAGTGAAGTGACCACTTGCTGGAGCCATAATCAGTTATTGCTAAAGACATTTTAGGTTGCTCTTAAAGCAAATGACAACACTTCGAAGACTATAAAGACATCAAAGGAGAGATAATGGTGAGCTATGCTGTGTGAGAGAGGATGTTGAGCCTGGAGATGGGAAGACCATGTCTTGCTCTTACTAACTGTGTGGCCCTGGGAAAGTCACTTAACCTGAGTTTCCTCAGTGCTAACTGGGATAACAGGACCCATAGCTAGCACCTACCTCAGAGAGTTGTTGTAAGACTCAAATGAAATAATGTATGTAAGGACATTTTGCAGTTTAAAGTCCTATACAAACACTGATTTTGATCATGATGATGTTATGAAAAGAACACTGACGCTGCAGTCAGAGGACTTGAGGTCAAATCCTTCCTGTGATACTTACTCCTTGTGTGCCCTTGCACAAGACTTTCCTAAACTTTGATTTCCTCATCTGTAAAATGAGGGGATTGGACTGGATAGCCTCCAAAGTCCCTTCCAGTGCTGTGGCTATGATCTTATAAACCTCAATACCTGAAGCACAGAGTGGGTCAAGATGATATTCTCGCCATCCTTTTCCTACTCATGCAATGCTGAGCTTCTTTGCATTCACTCCATTCAGCTGCATTGCATTCAGCCATTTGTTAAGGGTCAACTAGAAGAAGCTTTGCTAGACATTCTTTCTAAAGAGCCCTCATGGGTGGCCCTGGAAGTGCCCTCTGGCACAGTCAATGACTGCCAAGGTCAATACGGTTGCCTGAAGTAATTTTCCCTTTCCTCTCCTTTGAAGAGGTCCCCAAAAGGGATTACAGAGAGACCACTGAGAGTGACGCAAGGATGGGAACTCCCCCAGAAACTGGCGTATCTATATTCAGTAACAGCAGAGTTATCTGTAGGAATTGTGAACCAACATGACCCCAGAATTAATTTGGGGGCACATAAAAACTAGGATTTTTTTGAGTTATCAATCAATATCAAGTTAGATAATAATGAAATGATTTTAGACAGAACTAAAACAGGTCTTTGAAGTCACCTGATCCAATTCTCTCTCATTTCACAGAGGAGGGAAAAGGTTCAAAAACTACTGGGGTTTCCCAAGTTTACACAGGTAGATAGCAGCAGAACCATGATTCAAATCTAGGTCCTCTGACTATAATTTGAGTGTTCTTTCTACTGTATCATGATGCCTCCCATGTGCATGATAAATGGTAAGATTTGCTTTTGTTTTGCTAACCCCTCCAATGAAAATCCTACTCCTCACATACCCTACTTCTCTGCTCTCTGCCCACCACCAGCAATCTCTTCTGATTCTCCCACATAAACAATGGAGTTTTTACTTCTGGATAAGGGATGGAGATGGGGGGGGCATCTCCCAAAGCTTTTCTTCTGTCCTTTCACCAACTCCCAGGTAGCTACGAGGCAGCTGTAGTTAGATGCATTTCTTGGCCTGTATGTCCTTGGTTTCAGTTGGGTGTAACAATGTCCTGGCCTGCCTGATGCTGACTAATGGCTTGGTCATCCAGTAATAGGAGAAATAAGAAGGATGTTTTTTAGCTTTCCTCTACTCTGAGAATTCATTGCAAAAGAAGGTCCATGGCATCAGTCAAAGGATGAAAACTATCTATTGCTGCTTTGTACAATTCCTGAGGCAGGACGGTTCTACTGGAGAGAGTACTGAATTTGGAATCAGGATCACCTGGATCCATGTCCTGGTTCTGCCACTGACTAAGATGTGTTTCCCTGGGAAAGTTAATTAGCACTCTGAGCCTCCTCCATAAAAGAGGGATAATAATATATGCCCTCCTTATTCTTACAGGCTTTTGGTGAGGATCAAAGGAGATTACAGATGTGAAAATGCTCTGCAAAGTGCTATATAGATGTGAGAATTATGAATTTTATTAAAATTATGGTGTATCTCTTGCTACCTTGTAAGCAGCTGGGAAAGAGTTTGGTATCGTGGAGAAATGAGACTTCCATCTAGGGCTAAAAGGTCTTCCAGTGGTACTGTGGTCTAGAAATCTGTCCTTGAATTCCAACAGAAGCTACTTCTTATATCATTGATTCACTTGGATGACTGAAAGTTTCCAGCATATTCAGCAGGAAAAATCCATTTCTTTGGCACTCTCAAATGATGTAATGATAATTGGCCCCTACCAACACCCCCAAAATAGAGAGAGGGAAAACTCATTCTTGGCACAGCCACACGATTGTGCTGGTAGTTCCAAATATGAAGGAAGTTGCATGTGGATAGGGAGCAATAATGTCCTTTAATCACTTAGGATATTTAAAGATTTCTTTGTAAATTGTAAGGTTCTCTACAAATGTGAGCTATTATTATTTTTTATTGTGTGGGAAGAAATGAAGATGAAAGTTATTAATGCTTACGGATGAACTCGGGTAATAGTAAAATTTAATTCATGACATGTTGAAAGGCATCTAGAGCATATACTGTATGAGCTATTGAGAAAAGATGCAGTTTTAAGAAGAGAAAAAATACAGTTCTCTCCCCAACTGTAATTTTTTCTTGCCACACAGTGAATGGTGCTATTTTTAAAGCAATAAAACAAACAAAAAAGCTTAAGATTGAATGACACATCCTCAGAATTACGTTGATTATATAAAGATCTCATTGAACAATGCCAGGACACAAGTGAAAAACTAAGGCAAAGTCTGGTCATATTCATTCAGAATCAATTTAGTGATTTCCTAAACATAGGTCACTCTTTGATTATCTACAAATCTGGTTCCACAGAGCACTGTTACTTACTTTAACTTCCCTGGCCCTTGTCCATATCCTTTAGTTTCTAACTTCCTGTAGAAGTTCCGTAGTTTGGCTTCAAAATCTCGTTTGTAAGGGGCAGGAGCTCGAGCATTGGCACGCTGCGTACCTATAGTAAAGGACACAAAGAGGATGAATCGGAATGGCACAGCCTTAGGTAACCAGCACAGTGAAAACTCTTCCCAGAAGTCATCATTTAAAAAAAGGACTGCTCCAGTTTTAAGAACAAAATTATAAAGTAAAGCCAATAGCATATCTAACAGGTCCTTTTAATCTTTTTTAAAGTTGAAGGCACAATTAAACTTAACAGAGCTCTCAAGAGATATCTTCTTTTCAAAATATGTCATTATGTTAATGTTAGTCAATAATTATCAACTCCAAATTTTAATGGACAAAACAGTAAGAATGTGTTAATGAAATATGTTCTTTTCTTTATCCCAAACCAACATGAGTCAGACAAGTAACTCAGCTCCAATGGGCCACTGTTCAATGTGTGGAATCTCTCAGCTTGATGCTGGGATGATATAATGGTAACTTGACAGGGAGTTACAGTATGAAAGAATGTGAGACAACAGGCCAAGAATAATGGATTTTCTTTTCATAATTCTCCCTGAACTCCCCCATAAAATCAACTTCTGTCAGACATGCCCCATTACTAAAAGTGAATTCAGACACATAATTATGTAAGAAAAAGCAAAACATTTTATACAGTAAAACTAAATCCTGACATAAAATCAGGAACTGACATTACTGCCAAAGATCCTGCTTCTGGGTGGGGAAACAGCACAGGGTGTTCAATGTCGTTCAACAGTATGTAAGCATTGCTAGTGGACAGTATAAGAGGCCCTACTTACTTTTCATGAGAAGCTTGTTCAGTGTCACAAGGATGACTGACAAGCTGGGGCACAAAACTGAGAGGGAATGTGGATGTCAGACCTAGAGTTTTGAAAAAAACATGGATATTTCCACAAAATGCATGAAACACAAAAGAAATGTCCCTTTCAAATAGACAATAGGAAGGAAGGAAACATATTTACTAGTGCCTACTTGGTGCCAGGTACTGTACTAAGCACTTTACAAATAATACCTCATTCGATACAACAACCCTGGGAGATCTCTATTTTATAGTTGATGAAACTGGGGCAGAGAGCAGGCAAGTGACTTGCCCAAGGCTCTATAGCTAGTATATAAGGCCATATTTGAACTCAGATATTCTTGACTTCAGGTCCAGCTCTCTTATCTACTGCCTCTACTAATAGTTCAACAACAAATACATACTGAATGAACAAGTCAATTACCCAGTGCTTACTGGTGACCAGCACTCTGCTGGGTAGCATGAAATGTGCTAAAGTATGAGGCAGTATTGCCCTTCAGAAAGCTGACACTGTAGGCAGAGAGGCACAGCTAATAAGTATGAAAACGTCAGAGAATAAATAAGACCAGGACCAGGGAAGGGACAGATAAGCCTGCTGCCCTCTGCCCTGAAGAGTGTCTGAGTATCGTATGTGGTTCTGGGAACCACATTTTAGGAAGGCTATTGATCAATTAGCTGACAAGCAAGCTAGACAGTATCCTACAGGCAGCACACAGGACCAGGTTGGACCTTGAGACTGTGCCATATGTGGAGTGGTTGAATGGACTATGGATCATTATCCTGGAGGATTTTCTTCAAGAAGATGAAGGGAGCTCACATTTGCTTATCCTCCAAAGGGAGAAATGGGGAGAAAGCGGCAAAGAGGCAAATTTGTCTTGATGTAAGAAATAATTCTCAAATAATTAGAGCTGTTCAAAAAATGGAACAGGGACAGCTAGGCAGCACAAGAGGCAGTGAGGTAACACAGCTGATAGAGGGGACTGGAGCCAGAAAGAACCAAGTTCAAATACAACCTTAGACACATACTAGTTTTATGACCCTGGGCAAGTCACTTAAACTTTTTTCCCTCTATATACCTTCATCTATAAAATAAGTTGGAGAAAGATATGGGAAACCACTCCAGTATCTTTGCCAAGAAAATCCCCAAACCACAAAGAGTCAGACATGACTAAACCAACAAAAGTGGAATGGATTGCCTCCACAGGTGTTAACGTTATTAGGACAGCTGGGCAATACAGAGGATAGAGCTTTGGGCCTAGAGTCAGAAAGACCTGAGTTCAGAACTGGCCTCAGACACTTAAGCTGTGTGACCTGCTTGCCTCAGTTTCCTCATCTGTAAAATTGGGATAGTCATAGCACTGACCTCCCAGGGCTATGCTGAGGATCAGATGAGACAAGAAATGTGAAGCACTTAGCACAGTGCCTGGCACATAGTAAGTGCCTTATAAACGTTATTTAGCTAGTATCACTGTTATTACAGTTCCTCAATGGTGGTCTTCACACAGAGAGTAGATGACTACCAGTCAGGTGTTGGTTAGGCCAGATGATATTTGAAGTCATTTCCAACTCTGTGTTGCAGAAGTGGGGATAGGGACTGGAGAGCAACATGGGCTGGAGTAGATGAGTAAAGTCTCATAAAAACCAGTGGTTCTTGAACTTTGTTTTGGCTCATGACATTTTTTTGTTGTGAGAAATTACCATACAATATGAAAGAAATTGGAGACTTCAGCATACCCATGGGATTATTCCATACAATTCATGGTAGACTGCACAAGCACAAGTACTTATAAGTTTAGGGTCCATACAGTTCGCTGCATACCTAGAAAAGCCGATGGCAATCGACAAACATTTACTACTTACTACGGTGCCGGGTGCTGGGCTATGTGCAGAGGACTATTGTTGTTTAATCGTTCATTTTTGGAGAGTGCATCACAGGGTGATGTCCTATGCGTGAGGCAGAATGGCACAACATCATCAGCCTCACTTTCTCTTCTACAGTCATCAAAATCCAAGGGCAAGAAAAAATCTGAATGATGGGCAATGGCCCCAGGATGCAGTGGATGATGATCTTGGCATGTTCTGTGCATGACCAAGCTCTAAGCACTCCACAGAAGCACTGTGTCAGTCACCTTGGAGCAAACTGTTCTCATTCAGCCATTCCAAATGAAAAAGTCTTCACATGCTTAGGGTAAAAGTCCCTGATGAGTCTGAGGCCTGTCAGTTACCTTCAACCTGGTTTAGCTATTCTGCCAAGGTGGTCCTTCTGGAGTATGGCTGCTGCATGTGCTATAGCTTCTTGGAGCCACAAGTGAGAGTTGGATGAAGGTGGACACCAAAGGGGGATGAGCAGCCCTGAAAAGGGTTAGGCAAGACCAAACACCAGACATGCTAGTCCTCCCTGGACGCAACAAAGGACACAAAGAAGGGCAACAACATGCTCCCTGTCCTCAAAAAGTTCACCACTAATGGCATACAAATGAGAAGTACAGATAAAAGAAAAGAGCCTTGATCTGGGCCTTGAAGTATTAGGAAAATCTAGATAATTGTAATGGAGGAAAGAAAGCTTGGTGTGGAGAAACTGCAAGAGCTGAAGAGAGGAGATGAAGAACGTCCCCTGTCCTGTGAGCAGTGAGCTGCCTCACATGAATGAAGTAGATGTTTCACAACATAGAACAGTAAGGAAATAAGGTTAAATAGGTAGAAAAGAGCCAGATTGTTCAGGGCTTGGGCCTTAAAAGTCAGGGAGATACTTTTGGTTTTAATATTGCAGATAGCAGGGAACCCTCATAGCCAGAGATATAACCAAACTCCCCAATTTTTTTTTTTAAACTTCACCTAAGGCAAACAATGGTGGCATTGGAGGAGTGGGAGGGAGAAGGTTCACCAGAGGGTCATGAGTGAAAGAAAACTTGTGATTTTGCACAAGTTTGTTTGTGGCTAGGTGCTTCACCAAAGGGGGAAAACAACGTTCTCTGTCATTTTGGGGGGGAGGGGATTTGAGTGGGCTAGGGAGTAAATAGTAAACTACTAGGGGTATGAGTTAGGTAAGAGATCAACAGTGCTGGTAGTCAAGGTAGGTGGCCAGATGGGTAGAGGATGAATTACAGTGCTGCTGCCTGGAGAGAGGGAGAAGGAAGGATGAGAGGGACAGGTTTGAGGAAAAAGGCTCCCAGATAGCACTTACCCTCTAGTAATACCCTCTAAATTATCTAGGCTGAAGTCCCAGCTGCCCTATCCTAATTATAATCCTGGTTGTAGCCTGTTAAAGGGGGTAGGGGTGGAAAGTATAACTATAATAGCAGTAGTGTTTAAGAAAGATTAGTCTGGGAGTAATATGGAGAGGAAAAAAAGAGAATGAAGACATAATAACCATCTAGGAAGTTGTTGCAATAATCCAAGTGTAAGAATAAGGTCTCAGATTCCCAACCCCAATTAATCTAAGCAACAAGATGCTCTACACTCTGACGCCTTTGTCTGGTGAGACCACCTTTTGATGAAATCAAAAACATCAATCAAAAGTATAATCTAGGTGTAAACAAGTCCTTACTCATTTTGGAAGGAGTTAAGTCATTGGATGAAATCAGACAACCAAATATATTGGAACTGGTTTAAAGAATTAGACACGCTTCCGTGCTTAGTCATATCATGGAAGGTGATATCAACGGAAAGCAATTAAGATTTGAGGTACTTTGAAGAAGTAGACCATTGTGTCTATAATCAAAAGACAACCGAGGGGAGGGGGACGAGCCCCAAGAGACTCCCCTGCTTCCTCCTTGAACTCTCCCCAGTTGCCCATCTCACCAGGGAAACTGAACTGGCAACAAAAAATGTATGTAGCTGGAATTGAGACAGGTAAAACTAGTGCGTTTTTACCTCTATTTTACAGATGGAAGTTGAAATCAGTTGCCCAGATCTACACAGAAAACTCTCCCAGAGAGCTTAAGTCATTCTCCCAGGTTTGCTCAGAGAATACATAAGGTGGAATTCAAACCCAGATTTCCAGACTCCAAGTCTATCTATTTATTATCCCTTTCTGATGTGATAGGGTAGTTGGGAAAAGGGGTCAAGTTTCAGGGAGAAGATGGGGAGTTCAGTTTTGGGCTTGTTGAGCATGTAGAAATTATGGGACATCCATATGGAAATGTCTGATAGCCATTTGGAAATATGAAACTGTAACAGATGCATAGGAATGGGGAGGGGAACCACACAAAGGGCAGAGTACAGAGCTGTGGGGATATTACAGTCATAAGACTAGAGGTAACAAAGGGACCAGCTCATAGTACTGAGCAGAATGAAATGGAACCCTTGTAATAGCTAACAACTTCAAATGAATGACAAATCTACTATTCTCCTTTTCCCCATTATTTAAGATAGTTGAAGGGAAGTGTCAGATGCCATGACCAATACTGAGCTCATAAAATGAACCTAAACTCCATTTTCATGCTAGGCAAAAGGACCCCATTCTGAAGGCTCTGGGCACCGAAACTTTTCAAGTTCACTAATACCTTTGAAATGGTTCTATTATGGAAAAATTAAAATCACTCATGCATGATTTCATGGTTAAAAAATTACCCCTAAATGATTCTGTCCAGGAATGACAAATTCTTATTGCAAGTCAGATGTAAGTGCCAAGAAACTCCAGGAAAAATACAATAATTACTTCTACTTTGGGAATCAACCATACTTCTGAAAGAGTGAACCACTGCAATTGTGATATTAACATGACCACAAAAAGAGGACCAAGACAAAGTATCTTCATAATAGTTTAGTTTTATGTTTAGCATTTTGAGAAAGAAAGTAAAAAAGGAAACAAGTGTGCTCTCTCAATATGGATCTATTATATACAGATATATGTCTATATATACATGTATCTTTCCCTGTATCTATATCTCTATATATGGCATAGTGGATAGAGACATAGAAAGCTGACCTCAGATCTTGGAAAACCTGCTTCTTACATACCCTGGCTTGGTGATGAACTTGGACAAGTCGTTCTAGCCAACTCTCTAAGACTGTAAGTTTCAGAGAGGGGCTTGAATTAATTGATTGTGTATGTGTGTGTGTGTGTGCGCATGTGTGTGTGCGTGTGTGTGTGCATGCTCATTTAGAGATTTTCTGTACTAATGAAATCACAGATCTATCCCTATGTTTATGAAATGACCAGCTAAAATATTGGTTTGAATTCCTCTTCTTTTGTCCATCTTACATAGGAAGGAATCTCTAGCATTCATTTTACGCTTCTGTTGTGCTACACAGCACAATAAGATAATATTTCATAGTAGGCTAATTTAGTCATACATAGATGCCTTTCACAACTCAATCCAATAATTTTCTTAACATAGAATTCCATTTGACAAATATCATATGCCAAAGCACTGTGCTAGGTGCTGGAGATAAATGCACAAAATGTGAAACCACTCCTGTCTTCAAAAGTTTATATTCTATTAGGGTAAACAGCAGAACACAAATGAATACAACACATATGCAAAATAATTTGAGGAGAGGGGGCACCTAGGTGGTACAGTGGATAGAGTGTCAGGTCTGAAATCAAGAAGATTCATCTTCCTGAGTTCAAATCTGGTTTCAGACATTTACTGGCTGTGTGACCCTGGACAAGTCACTTTACCTTGTTTGCCACAGTTTGCTCATCTGTAAAATGAGATGGAGAAGAAAATGGCAAACCATTCTAGTATCCTTGCCAAAAAACAAAACAAAACAGGGTCACAAAGAGTCAGACACTGAAACTACTGAATAGCAGCAAAACAACCACAAAATAGAAATTCTAATAATTGAGGAATGAAGACTGGAGCTGAGCTTTGAATGGAATCTTGAATTTAAAGTGTATGAGAAAGAACAAGGGGAAATACATCTGGAAAGACAAACTGGAGCTGGATTGTGAAGAGCCTTCAGTGCCAACTGAGGATTCACTTTCTTGTCCTAGAAGCAAAAGAAAACAACTGAATCTTCTTGAATGGGGAGTGACAGGGCAGGTCTGTGCTGTCAGTATCTAAATTCAGCACTTTGGTGGATTGGACTGGAGAGGGACTAGAAGCAGGGAAACCGATTTATGGTAATTGTTAATATTTCTACAGCACTTTAAGGTTTGCAAAGCATTTTACACATGTTATCTCATTTGATTCTCACAACTTTGCTGTGATGTAGATGCTATTATTATTATTATTTTGGAGGCAATTGGGGTTAAGTGACCTGCCTGGGATCATATAGCTAATAATGTATCGGAGGTCAGATTTGAACTCTGGTCCTCCTGACTCCAGGGTGGATGTTCTATCAACTGCACCACCTAGCTGCCCCCATAAGTGCTACCATTACACTGATTTTAGGAAACTAAAATTTAAAATTTAAATTAAATTAAAATTTAATTTTTTAATTTAATTTAAATTTTTAAATTAAAGTTTAGAAACTGAGATTGAGATAGATTAAGTGACTTGCTCAAGATCACACAGCCAGTAGTTGATTTGAATTTAAATATTTCTGATGCCAAGTCCAACATTCTAATCACTGCCATTTAGTTGCAACTGTAATAGCAATGGATGATAGGGACCTAAATGCAGGTGGTGACTGTGAATGGAGAGAAGGAACAGATGTGAGAAATGTTGTGGTAGCAGAAATGACAAGACTTGGCAACAAATTGGATATGAAGAGTGAAGAAAAAGGCAGAGTCAAGAGGTTACAAATCTTTGTGAGTTAAAGAATGATAAGTATACTTTATAGAAATAGATGGTTTAGGAAGGAGGATAATTTTGGGGGGGAGGAAAGTAATGAATTGAAATTGTTCCAGATATTTTCCAGTTTGAAATTCCAATGGAATAATCAGATGGTGATATCCAGCAACTGGTAATACAGGGCTGAACCTTAGGAGACAGATAAATAGATTTAAAAGTCATTCACATAGTCTTTTTTCTCATGTCAATAACTGCCAACAATGGATACCATCTACCTAGGAATATCTGAATAATGTGATAGACACCTCCAAATGCCAGGGAAATAAGTACTCTACTTGACTCCTAGGGTGTGGCACTGTTCCTTCCTGGACTTTCCATGCATCTGTCTAGATTGATTTGGAGACTAGATATTTGCCCTACATTTTTCTGGAAACTCTTTTCTTTGGGTCACTCCATGGTCAAGTCCTTGGAAGGCTCATGATGCCAATTGTTTCCAAATCCTTTTATTTAAAAAACAGAAATCCTCATGCCAACTTAAACATCTCCTGTTGGCACCAGATCTAGCTGAAGGTTAATAAAATAATGAAACTAAACAGTAAAGATGGCCACATCCTGATTATATGGAGCTTAGGCTTTGGGTATCCAGAATATAGGTGAGAATCACGAAACAAGCAAAAGAAATCTCTGAACTGTGGAAATTGGTATCATAATGCCTATGCACAAATGTTCTAGCATTTAAGTTCAACTCAGCGAACAAGAATTTATTAAGTCCCTACTTTGTGGAAGACATTGTGTCAGATGCTGTGGAAAGAAAAAACAAAAACAGTCCCTACTCTCAGGCGAGAGGTGACATTTATGCAAAAAATGGAAACACAATATAACTTAAGAGGAGGAAAGCACTAATAATTGGAGGGATCTGAAAAGTCTTCTTAAGATGAACCTCTGAGGTAAAAGCAAGGAGGGAGTGCATTCCAGGCATCCAGGACAGCCTGGAAAAAGGCACTAAAGTGGCAAATAGAAATCTGAGTTCAGACCAGTTTGTGGAGAATATATATTTAAGGGATGTAATGTGAAATTCTGAGAAGGAAACTGGATACAAACTGTAAATGCCTTCAAATACTCAGACAAAGATTTTGTATTTTATCCCAGGGACAATTTGAAGGAAGCCACAGAAGTATCTTGAGTGGGGGACTGATATAGTCAGAGGTATACTTCAAAAATATTGTAGCAACTGTGTATAGTATGGAATGGAGAGAGAAACGGTTTTAAGCAGGAAAGTCATTTAAGAGATTAGGTAAATAAGGGATGATAAGGGTCTCCTCAGAGTGATGGCTGTGTGAGTAGAGAACAAGAACAGACTGAAAAGATGTTGCAAAGTTTGAATTGACAAGGCTTGGCAACTGGTTATATATGGTGGGTGAGGGAAAGGAAGGAGAGGAGGTTAACTCTGAGATAATAAACCTGGATAATAGGAACTGTGATTCAGGATGATGGTGTCCTCAAAGGAAACATGAATTTTGGAAGAGGAGATTTAGAAGGGAAGATAGTAAGTTGAGTTTGGATATACTGAGTTTGAGATGTTTATGGGACATCCAGATGGAGATAATGGATTGGAATTCAGGAGAGGGATGAGGGCTGGATATGTAAATTTTGGCAGTCTGATGGAAGTTGGATGATCAATTGCCTAGCTTACTGTAGGAATGACCTCTATCTGGTCTCTGAACTCAAAGTTCCCTGACTTGCTTTTGCAGAAGAGATGCTCAGAGTCCATCAACAATAATTTTGAACACAATTCCAACAAAAATGGTTTTTTGATTTCTTATCCTACAAAATATGATATATATATATATTTTAAATAAAACCTACAGAGAAACAACATAAGTAGCCACCGACAGAAAGGATAAAGACATTAAAGTTACTATAGATTAGCACAGAATGGTTATTAATAATTATAATGATGGCTGAGCCAACAAGAAATTATATTTATCTTACTCTGAGAAGGCAGGGAAGTGTGCCTGACCTGGATTTTTATGAAAAATTATTAAATATTAAAAGGTTTTGACATTTAAATGGGTAAATTTCATTTATCTGAAAGGTGTTCACATAAGAGAACACTTATCTCATTATTTAAATAATGTAATAAAAATGACATGGTGTTACAAATGTTTCTTAAACTGTTGGGTCTCATATTTGGAATAATAAATCATGAAATTTTAAAAGATCTTTTCCTCTTGGCGTAGCTGTAGTTGAGGCTGGCATTAGAATTATCCCACAAAAACAAACACTCCCATTCCAAGATTTTGATAAATTTTAGATGAGTAGTCTGACAGCTGCAAAGAAAATGAATCAAATTTTCCATAGCTCCTATCACCATTTTAGCTTGCAGAAATGCAAATGTACTTGAGATGAGAAGCACTTTGAAAAGATTACCAAGTCTCTAGAGGGATTTTTCAAATGATCATTAAATTTTATTATGTAGTAGTAACTTTTAACAATATTATTTTCATTGCATCCTGAACTGGTGAAATTCTAGAGAAAAGAGTTCAAACTTCTTTGAGTCTGTTGGAAATGTTGCTTTCTCAAAAAACTCAAGGGATAATTTCAAAAGGAAATTTTAATCTATTAAAAAGCCTCAAAAGGACCTTCATTAGATGGTGTTAGCTGATTCTAATCTTTTAGCATGTGAAATCAGTTATAATGGGTTCCACTGGTATCAAGCAATACATATCAACTTCAAAAACAAAGGAGTCCCACTAAAAAGAGACTCGGCTAAAAATATGGAGATCATTCTTTCCAAAAATTAAAAAATACCCAAATATTCCTATTAATGTCATGATATCTGGGTTATACATATACTCAGAAAATATATTATCCTAAACCTGAAAGTCCTGAATGCATTTGATTCCAACATAAAGTCAATTCTGTGATGTGTCTTTCATATGTGACCTTTGTACAATTTATCCAAGACTGATGCTTGATAGATTGTAGGGACTTTAAAATGAAAGTATCCTACATAAGAAGTAACTAATTTCTAAAACACTAAATAAGAAGACTAGGCATCTTGGTGATATCTTATGTTTCTCGTTACTATTATTTCCTCTTAATCTCTGCTTTGGATGACCCTATATTTCTATTCCTCGGTTCATCCAGAGGAAATACTGATGACCTTATATGATTGTTTTGTGAGGATGAATTATTTTTTCTTAAGGTTCCCCTTATCCCATAATTAACTTGGAATCCTCAAAGAAAAACTGAATATGTGACAATCTTTGAAGAACTTATTAGAGAGAAACCTGAGATAGCATTACATAAAGAATTCAGAGGGTTCAAATGAATGCTTCCTCAGATTCATCTGTTTCATCCATAAATGAAGAGAATGAGGAGAGGGGTTCATCACATGATCTTTGTGATCCTTTCCAGTTCTAAAAAGTCATTAGGCCTATGGGTCTTAAAAAACAAGTATATTCTTGGATGACATGAGCTTCCAAACATCATGTACCTCTTCAATAACTTAGAACTTTTAGCATCAGGAGAAGTGCAAATATTTAGATTTAGTAGGAACTGTTATTATGGTAAAGATTATTGGAAATGATAAAATAACCCAAAAGGCAACATAAAAGGATAGAAGAATGGTTTTATGTATTCTATTTATCAATAGAATTTGCAAGTAAGCCACCTCAGAATCAGGTTTTTGGTACGTGAGTTAGCAGGCTGCAGCCTATTATTAACTATGATTCATGCATAAGAATTGGTATTCAAGATATCCAGGAAATTTATGATCACTGGTCAACTTGTCATGTATTAAATGGAGAAAAGGATGGCAGACAGACAACCTTAGTACTACACTGGTACCGAAAGAATATTAAAGTCCTCTAGCAGAGTAGGCAGATATTATATAAGGGATCTATACAAGGGCATGAACAAGAAAATCATAGCATGAGAGGGGATAGATAGGTTGTAATCTGTACCAATGGAGGTAAAGCCTATATCATTGAAATCAGAGATTTGTTGAAGAATTTAGAGAACATTTCCTGGCAAGAGAATTATTTCATCAAGTATAGCCCCCTGAATGAGAGGAGATTATTTGAGATTCCTCAAAATGATGATGGGTAATTTCCATGGCACATGAGTAAACTGAAATTTACATCAATAATTTTCATTGTTGCAGAACACTAAACATAGTTTAGCCAAACAAAATGAAAGTGGCCAACAAGCATGTCACTTGGCAATTTATTTCATGCTCTAGAATCTTGATATCTTTGTCTATCAAAAGTAATCCTAGAAATAAGTTAGTTTTAAAGCTCTAAGAAATACAAGCATAACCAAAGAGTTACTCAGGTGATAACCATTGAAATGTCTTCCCAAACTATTCTTTCACTTGTCTCTGGTAAAGACAGGACTTCCACTGTCAGGGTGAACTTACCTGGAGAGTTCTGAGGTGAGGACACAGGGGAACTGCGTGGGGACTGGCAATAGCTGGGATGGAGTAAGGCATGTGGAGGCACATATGACATTATCTCTTCTTCAAATAAACTGAGAAAGACCAGAGAGGAGAAATTGACTACCATCAGAGACCAAAATTCCCTACTTTTAAAATTCTGCATATGACAGTGATTCTCACTTTATCATAATGTGACCTACTATCACTCTCCTTCCATTCCCTAGGACTTATAGGTTATATTCAGCTTCCCAGGGGAGGGGGCCTTTCATGTTATTTTTGTGAAGGAAAATAAGTCTTCTTGACCTTCTTTAAAAGAGGTGGGCATCTGTTTGTGAGATGTTTTTATTTTGTTCTGTTTTTTTAACATCTAACAAAAATTTATTCAACCACAACATGGAAAGGTTACTCAACTATGATACATTCTTGGTTCAGCTGGCTACAATTCACCTTGGTACTCCTCTCCCCGCTACCTCCTCCCAATTCTCCAAGGGGGCACAATCAGAAGAATTTTTTTTACTTGTATGGCAGTGGGAAGTAAGTCATGACTGAGGAAACCTGATTACTTGTGGGCTGAGATTTTATGCCTTAAAAGGCCTGGAAGTTAGATTGGTTGTTGTCCCTAAATCATTCAAGTCTCCAAGATGGTTTTATCTTCTTTTTTAAAAGAAATTAATTAATTTTTAATTTTCAACATTCACTTCCATAAGATTTTGAGTTTTAAATTTTTCTCCTTCCGCACCCCTAAAGACTACATGCAATCTGATATAGACTGTACATATACATACATATTAAATATATTTTCACATTGGTCACATTGTAAAGAATTAGAACCAATGGAGGAATTAGGAGAAAGAAAAAACAAAGAAAACAACACAAAAAGGAGGGTAAATAGTACGCTTCCATCTGCATTCAGACTCCAAAGTTCTTTCTCTGGATGTGGATAGCATTTTCCATCATGAATCTTTAGGAGTTGTCTTAGATCCTTGCATTGCTGAGAAAAGCTAAGTCTATTAAAGTTAGTCATCACACAATATGGATGTTACTGTGTTCAATGTTCTCCTGATTCTGCTCACTTCACTCAGTATCAGTTCAAATAAGTTTTTTCAGGTTTTTCTGAAGTCTGTTTGCTCATCATTTCTTTTTTTAAAAATTTAATTAGTTTTCAGTTTTCAATAATCGTTTCCATAAGTTTTACATTTTCTCCTCCTTCTTCGTCCCCCCATTCCCTAGACAGCATGCAACCTTATATGGGTTCAACACATAAATTCTTAGTGAAAACATTTTCGCATTAGTTATGTTGCATAGAAGAATTAAAACAAATGGGAGAAACCATGAGAAAAACAAACCAAACCAAAACTATACACAAGAGAAAATAGTCTGCTTCATTCTGTGTTCTGATTCCACAGTCCTTTCTCTGGCTGTGGATGGTATTTCACCTCAAGAGACTTTGGGAATGTTTTAGGTCCTTGTATTGCTGAGAAGAACTAAGTCTATCAGAAACTGTCCTCAAACACTGTGGCTGTTACTGTGTATAATATTCTCCCGGTTCTGCTCATTTCACCCAGCATCAATTCATATAGGTCTTTCCAGATTTTTCTGAAGTCCACTTATTCATCCTTTCTTATAGCACAATAGTATGTCATTATGTTCATATACCACAACTTGTTCAGCCATTTCCCAACTGATGAGCATTGCCTCAGTTCTTGGACACCACAAAAAGAGCTCCTGTAAACATTTTAGTGCATGTGGATCCTTTTCCCATTTTTATAATCTCTTTGAAATACAGACCTAGAAATGGTATTGCTGGGTCAAAGGGTATGCACAGTTTTATAACCCTCTGGCAAAGTTCCAAATTGCTCTCCAGAATGGTTGGATCAGTACACAGCTCCACCAACAATGCATTAGTGTTCCAATTTTCCCGCATCTTCTCCAACATTTATCATTTTCCTGTTTTGTCATGTTAGTCAATCTGATAGGTGTGATGTGATATTTCAAGGCTGCTTTGATTTGCATTTTTCTAATCAATAGTGACCTAGAACATTTCTTCATATGACTATAGATAGCTTTAATTTCTTCATCTGAAAACTTCCTGTTCATATCCTTTGACCATCCATCAATTAGGGAATGATTTGTATTCTTATAAATTTGACTCACTTCTTCTCCCTATGTTTTAGAAATGAGGGCTTTATCAGAGATACTGGCTGTAAAAATTGTTTCTCAGCTTTCTGCTTCCCTTCTCAACTTGGTTGCACTGCCTTTGTTTTTGCAAAAACTTTCCATTTAATGTAATCAAATCATTTATTTTGCATTTCATAATGTACTCTATCTCTTGTTCGGTCATAAATTCTTCCCTTCTCCATAAATCTGATGGGTAAACAATTCCTTATTCTCCTAAGTTAGCTGATAGTGTCAGCTTTTATATCTAAATTGTGTATCCATTTTGACTTTATCTTGGTATACAGTATGAGAGGCTGGTCTGTGCCTAATGTCTGTCATACTCTTTTCTAGTTTTCCCAGCAGTTTTTGTTAAATAGTGATTTCTTATCCCAGAAGTTGGAGTCTTTGGGCTTATCAAAGAGTAGATTACTATAATCACTGACTATTGTGTCTTGTGTACTTAACCTATTCCACTGATCTACCTCTCTATTTCTTAGCCAGTGCCAAGTAGTACTGCTATTTAAGATCTGGTATGGCTAGGCCACCTTCCTTTACATTTCTTTTCGCTAATTATGAGGTGTTTCTTTTAACCAATTATATGCAACATTCAACCAATCTCTGAAATTAAACTATTTTTCCTTCAATTATGTATTTCTGGATTTTAAATGTGAAATTTTAAGATATCACACTAAGGCTTCAAGATTTGGGGAAAAAAATCAGAAGGAAATCAAAGGAACAGAAAATTTTGAGCACCTTTCTGTATACCAGGTATTGTTGAGGCCACAAAGAAATCTAAGACATAATCCCTGCCCTCAAAATCTTTATGCTGTAGGTAGGTGGTATGGTGGATAAAACACTGGACTACAGTCAGGAAGATGAGTTCAAATCCAGCTTCAGACATTTATTAGCTGTGTGTTACTGGGCAAATCTTCTGTCTGCCTCAGTGCCCTCATCTATAAAATGCAGATAATAATAGTGCCTACCTCCTAAGGTTGTTATAAGGATAAAATGACATAATATTTATAAGCTGTTTTGTAAATATTAAAGAGTGATTTAAGGGCTAGTTATTGTTATTTATTATTTTTATAGATAAGAAATATACTGACTTTTTTTTTTGGTCTTCTTTTCTCCCTAGAAAAAATTAACTTCTCTATCTGTTTCATCTCACCTTACTTTTACAAACAAGTGTGGAGCACATAACATTAGTATAGTCAGTAATCTATTTTTCAGAATGGTTTTGCTCATATTCTTATCCCAAAGATATTAATTAATACCTACACAGAAGGTTGAAATATAGGAATCTTAGGCTTTCTTTTTTTAAAAATTATAATGATGGAGAATTGAGTGGGTTTATAATACTCACTATTTATCTCAAGACAGATACAGACAGACACAAAGATTTTACATTAGATGCTTCCGCAATTTACTTATATCTGAATGCTGAAATATGTATATACATACCCTTTTAATTCATTCAAGCTAGGGAAATTATGATGTGCATTCTTTCTTGCTTACTGATAAAATCCAGTAACTAATCACTTCTAAAGATGAGTACTGAAATTACTTTTTGAAAAAGGAATTATCTACAGGGTCAGAACATATTTTATATGAGATGAATTTCTGAAAGAACTAATGAAACAGAATGATTTATTCAAACTTTAGAATCCTCTGTTCATTTAAAACACACAGTAAGGAGAAAAAGATGCATTTTAAATTGGAATTATTTCCTAGAGCAATAATCTTGAAATTGTAGCTTTATCATAATCTTCTCCCATTTACCACAGATGATTTTCCTTTTAAGAAATATAAATATATAGAAACACATATTCTCCCTTACCATTTCATTTGTGGAAAAATTATTTAAGCATCAATCAAATCACTTAAACTTAAAAATATAATCAAAATAAATGTTGATGAACTGAGACATAAAGCTATGAAGACAATTTTCCATTATCACCATGACATAGTGATTAAACATCCAGTTATGCTGAGTTTGCATATTAGAAATTAGTCACTCAATAAAATTTCTAGAATTTAAAACAAATTGCCATTCTTATCTAAAGTCTTTTCCCCCCTTTCTCAATCAGAGAATACTGTGTATAGGTAACTTTTCCTCCCTTTCTCCAAAATGCCCACAAGTTTTAAAAAGTATCTTTATTTCCATAGGAAAAATATTAACTTGTCCTTTAAGTATGAATGAACTTCAAAATCACTTGTTTGGCTAAATTAAATAATGGGGAAGATGCTTATCAACTTTTGTACTCTTCCAAAGTGCAAATAATCTAATAATGACATGGCTTAAAACATTCAGCATCCTACCCTGAAGCTCATTAAAGTGTAGATGGTGACTGGTATTTTCATCAGTTTGGCTGTGACACATTTTTTCCTATCTCCAAGAATAAAACTGTTCCATTTAGATTTGGGTGACACACACCAGGGTGTGTTGAGTGAAATCAAGCAGTTGTGTTCCAGCTTGATTACTGTTACGTAAATGATTTGGGAGATAACTAAAATGTGGTAGAATGCATAGAATATATATGAAAGCACACAACTATTTGCTGTAATCTTAAATTAGATGCCATGGCCCCTGTGTGAAGATTTTAAAATAAATTTAATTATGACCTTTGCTGGCATTTTTTTAATGGATTTTACTCCTTGAGATATTATCAAGTAGCATACTACATTGGGAAAAGGATCTATAAACTTTTAATTAAATAGATTTTAAGTATTCCACAAGGAAGAATAATATAATTTTAGTTTAGTTTTAGAGATCAGTAGTTTGAGGCAGAGCTAGGAGAAAGGGATGAGCATTGCAAAGAATTCGATTTAAATTTGATGTCAGGGGATAAAAAAACTTCCTAACAATCAGAGCTAGTCCAATGTGGCATGGATTGCCTAGAGATTTTTTTTTTCTTGGAAGTTTCAGGTAGAAGCTGGATGACCACTTGTCAGCGGGGATTCCTCTGGTCACTGACCTCCCTTCTAACTCTCAAAATCTGTCATTCTGTGAGGCATCAGGCAATCAGTTATAGGTCAGTTAGGATGCATTTGGCCACAAGAACAGTACTAAGGAGTCCCTCCAGCTTTAATTTACCTCTGAAATAAATTGCACATTTCTTGAATGGCTTAGTAAGAATTTTCTGTATTGTTCTGTGGTTAGTGTTGGACTTCCTCAACACTGAGCAGTCATTACACTTTTCTAGACATATTAGAAATGACAATGATTATTGATGAATTCTTTCCACTTCTCTCTAACCACAGCAAGTCTTATTTATCAACAATGGAGACAAAATTGGTCAACATGTTTAAGAACTTTCAAGTTGGTATTTAGTATTATTGATAAAATGATAACTCAAGTCCTAAATTTCCACACATAAGTGCTCCAAACCACACAACTAAGTGGATAAGTTGAAATAGCAAAGGGGAGCAAAGCCCATTTTGTGCATCTATATGACAGTGTAAGGTAACAATGATCTTAAAGGCTATAACTATCCATTTTTCTCTCCTCTGAATTAGAGTTTGTCTGGATTATCAGTGCGCTATATTCCCTTATTAGAATTTTGCCTCTTTGATCTTTCCATCCCTTTCTACCTCTTCTCCCAATAATGTATAATAATAATAATAATAAAATAACAGTTAATAATACAAATATCACTTCAAAATGATCAATTTACAGCCAGAAAAGAATCTTGGAATTGTGTTAGTCTAGCCCCTTCATTTTAGAAATGAGCAAACCAAGATAGGAAAAGTGATTGACCCATAAAGACATAAATGACATAAATAAATGGTGATGGCAATGTTTCGACACAGGATTCTGATTTCAGATCTCTTTGATACAGTGGAATAAAACTACTTTATTTGGAATCAAAAGACCTATGGTCAACTCTTGACCTTGATACTATCACTTGCTTACCTTTGGGCCTTAGCTTTCTCATCTTTAGAATGAAAAGCTTAGACTAGAGGACGTCTGAGGTCCCCTCTAAGTCTAATTCAGTAAATCTCTTTTCTCTATTTCATGCTGACAAAGAAAGACTAAATTAGCCAAATCTCTCACAGGTCATGGAGCCATCTGTCACCCATTCATATCACATTACATACTTGAGCTGCTTTGCAACAGTCACAGAGGTATCTATATTAAGAGCTCACGGTCAAATAAGTTACCTACCTTAGCAACATTACAAGATCAGCATCACTGGAAAGACGTACCAGTCCCGGTGTACCCTCGGTCCGGATAAACTGAATCTTCTCCCTAATCAAGTAAAGATGTGTTTTGTGAATAATAAGACAGCATAAAGCAGAGTAAAAGAGAAAAAGCATAAGATATGAAAAGATAACCCCTCCCTTCTTCCCATATCCCCATCTCTTATTTTTCAGACACCACATTTTAATCCAGTTGTGCCAATTCCATGAAAGTAAGAGACTCTTATAACTTAAGACCTAAATGAAAGGGTTATCTGTTGCTGTCATCTCTGATGCTAGAGCTGCCTCGGGTAGCAGAACCATTCAACTAATGAAAACAAATTTCTCATGTCAATAGCGTTTGTGGCACTGACTTCCCAGCTGTATTCAGAAGGTTGCTACTTACAGAAGGGATCTTTTAAAAGGATACGCTCCTTTTTCTTAAGACACAAATTTAAGCTACATGTAATATGCTTCTCACACAGTAAAGCAGGCATCCTTAAACATCTTTCTTCTGCTTGTAACACCCTGCTCTGACTGTCCGTTTCATATACTCTCCAGTCACAGTAATTGACATCATAGATCTTAAAGTACTCATTATATGGCTCACATTTAAATAGAAGGTGAAGGTATGCCATATACTTTACATGTATTTTCTTATTTGATGCTTACAATAATAGCCATCTTTCTGTTGATTATTTCCAATTCATTCTGTATATATCTTGCTTTTATCTATTTGTTTTCATGCTATCTACACCAGTGGTATCAAACTCAAATAGAATCATAGGTAAGGATCATTGTAAGCTGCATATTAATCTAGAAAACTATACATGTTTACATGATTCTTTTTAAATAACACATCAACACAATGAAATCAGATGGCAACTACATTTTAAGCTGTATTTAGGAGTGTTGGGGGGCTAGATGCAAGCCATGTGTTTGCCATCTCTGCTCCTATGAATTCCTTGTGAGCAGACCTTGTCTTTGTAGGACAGTAGTACCGTGCCTGACACATAGTAGGCCCTTAAATGCTGAATAATCTGGTGCTATTTTATTATGCCCACTTTTACAGATGAGGAAACTGAGGTTGAAAGAGGTCAAGCATCTTGTCACACGGCTAGTAAATGTCTGAGTCAAAATTTGAATTCGTCTTCCTGACTCCAAGTCCAGTGCTTTTTCTATAACACCATGCTAACTACCTCACATTCTATGCATATTATCTCATCCCATGTATGTTTATTAATTACTACAACATATGTGCTTTTCAGATATTTCATGGCTTTCTTCACTCAAAGATTATATTATTATTATATTTTCTCATTCTTTAGCTTCCTTTGGCGTTCAAAGGGTAATCTTTTCCTTTCTTAGCTTTGAGTTACTCATCTTACCTATATCTATATAATTTTAATGAGAAACTCTCATGGTTGTTTTTCCCATATTACTTAATACTATTTCAGAATGCTAAATTACTAATTTGTCCTTGGCTATAGAGAAGGAAAAGACTATAAACCTCTTGCGAGTACTGAAAAAAATATTAATAAGATTGGAATATAGGATCAAAAGTTGATAGAAACCCTTATCCTGCTTATGATACCTTCATTCTACTTTACTTTTAGTATCAAAGAAATAACTCCCAGTTGCATAAATACATATTGATTTAGTTCCATTATATGTTCCAGGACCAAATCCTACTCTGAGTCATTGTGGATGAGTAGAGGTCTTGAAGGCTATGTCAGGAGAGTGCTAGGTCTGGAAGGCTATGCCCCACTGAAATAGCTTCTAATATGACCAGGATGACAGATTGTGCCAGCTGTCCAAGAAGTGGCCTCATTAAGTCCAGAGAATCTGAAACTATTTGGTTGACCATGAGGCAAATTATTTGGCTGTGAAGACCCAATAGGAAGACATAAATAATCCACAGTCTCATGTAGCCTCCTTCCACTTCTATATTGAGAACTGAATAAAAGAGGACAGAAGAATTTAGATAATCTACAAACATCATTTGATCATGTTGTTCTAAATGTAGTGTCCAATAACCAATGAATCAAAACATTACTGAAAGAAACGAATTATATCCACATTGACATTCTTATTACAAATAAAATCTACAACATAAAGAAGCTGGAGCAAAATGGAAACCCAATAGCTCATCAGAGTAGCAAATAAAGAAGTTGGATTTTTTTATGTGCCTAATGGCAACAGGGAACATTGTATCATGTGACATTTTATCAGCTCTCCTTTCAGGGCTCTTAATTAGCTTCCACGTAAGAGGACCACAGACAAGAGGGTTGTAGCGTATGCACTAAAATGTCTTGAAGAGGGTAAAGGAGAAGGGAAATCCTATGAAAAACTTGACAAGATTCTCCAGGCCAAACCAGTATACTTCTAAGTATGTAAAAGTATACTACAACAAAAAGATGAACACAAGGCAAAATAGCAAAAAATGCAAATAAACCCACACACATACATTGGAAAATATAATTTAGGATTAAGAAATGAAAGTGATCAAGGTCTCTAAATTACTTAGGACCCTCATACCTACATGTCATGAACACCTTGTCCAGAGGCAAGTCGGAAGGCAATGAATATAGCAAGCAGGACAACATCACCAAAAATAAAATGGACAATATTTTCATAGACATGTAAGAACTATCTGCAGACTATACTGTCAAAACATTGATATGTTAGAGCAAAGGCCAAAATGAACACCAAACTAGAGGTTGAGAAGCCTATCTTCATAAGGCACTGCATGCAATTATAACACTTTATGTTGATCTATTTCAATAAGCTGTCAATTTTGAAGAATGAGAAATGGATAAGACTAAAAGCTCCCATTTCTTGGAGAATTTCAATCATGTCTTATCATTAAATGTCCCAATAAGCAGGGCAAAAGAAACTGCATCAATGAACAAGCATTGAATCTCCTTGCCAAGTAGTGAGACATAGTTGCCAAGGATGATGAATAGTTTGAAATATAAGTTCATTTGTAAAATGAATATAGAAGGGAATGGCAGAAGATTATATATGGAACTTCCTAATAAAACAGTGGGGGGGGGAGAGAAAAGGGGAATAGAAAAGAGCCTCTAGAAAGATTGGTGTGTGAAAGCTGAGTCAGATCAAGAACAAAAATTGAAACTGAAAAGCAAGAGAAATATGAAGATCGTGAGAGAACAGCTGCCTTCAGTGAGGCCTAGAAGAATTACATCTAAGGGTATTTAAATAACCTATAGATGTGATTGCTGAGCCAATGATCTTTGAAAAAGTATAGAGAGCAGGAAAAGTACATAGGGCACATTTTGTCCTGATTTTCAAAAAAGATAAGGAAATAGTGTGGACAATTGAGATTGGAAATAGCACAAGAAGTAGATTTGAAATGGAAAAGAGCTGCCAGCATTCCAACTGTAATTTCTTCTGATTATTTTTGATAGTGAAACAACCACATTTGAACTCTAAAATCTGAACACTCTCATGTCATATGAAGAAGCAGAAATAGTGCTCAAGAAAAAAGTAGTTGGGCAAGACCTGACCAAATATACACAGAAGGAATCCAGGCTTGAGGTGATACCATTTTATCAGTTTTCAAGATATATCAAAGATGGGAAAATTCTTAAAATATGGCAAAGATTGTCAAAGATATTATTTTCTTAAAAGGTAGCCAAGAAGATGAAAGCAAATACCCAAACATAATTCTCCTTTATGGGACTGGCCTTTACATATATTGATGAAAATAAAAAAAAGGAGGGGACAGTTTGGCTTTCACAAATGAACCTTTAGTAGAATGTATCACATTTTCACACTTTTTAGGGAGAAATTTATGGAGAAATATTCAGGGGCAGTGAGGTGGGGCAACGGATAGAGTGCTGGGTCTGGAATTAAGAGGTTTCTTCTAAAATTCAAATCTGACCTCAGACAATTTATTGGGTGTGTGCTCTGGGCAAGTCTTTTAACCTTGTTTGCCTCAATTTCCTCATCTATAAAATAAGCTGGAGAAGGAAATGGCAAACTATTCCAGTGGCTTTGCCAAGAAACCTGAAAAGGGATCACAAAGAGTTTGACATGACTGAAAAGTGACTGAACAATACCATGGATACAAATGCTATTATATTAATTATTTTCTGATTACCAACAAGCATTTGCTTTAGTTAGTATAACAAAATGCAGTCTTAAAAATTCCAACAAAAAGACTTTTGTTAAGATAATACAAGATTCCTTGATCCATTCAATCACAGAGACACATTTGTTCAACAACCTTCTGACCAGTAATGCAGAATACAAACTCCTGAGGAACAGGAGCTATATCATAAGACCACATAGACTCTTTGATCTAGTCCTCTCATTTTATAGTTGACCAAATTAAGGCCCAGGTAGGTTAATCAAGTTGCTCAAGATGCTACAAAGTACCAGGGGCAGGATTTGGACCCAGGTCTATCTTAATGCCTTGCACATTGTGACTATTTACTGAACTGGACTGAAGTAAGCAAGACAAATGGTGATTGCCTTTGTCAAGAAAGATATCCTGTGCATGGTCCAAATAAAAAAGATTCCCTAAAAATGCTTCTGTTTCTGGATGACATTTTACTCACTGCAGGCCCAGAAAACTGAATCAGCAGCTGATGCATAGAGCGATCATTTGATTGATCTACAGTCAAAAAGTATGCTAGGAGATGATAAACAGAATTTTCTTTTCTTTTTTTTGACATTTCTAAGGGATTTTAAGATTCGTAGAGTGTTCTCTATGTATTAATTCATTTGACTGTCTCAACATATCCATGATATAGGCACCCCAGTCCTTACTATACTCCTTGGTATAGACATAAAGACAATAAAGCTCAGAGAAAATACACAGCAGCTAGCAAGTGCTGGAGGCAGGATTCATCCTTGGTTTTCCTAACAAGTCTAGCATACTTTCCACAGTACTATGTTGTGTCCACAGAACGACAATAAAAACCAAAAACCTTTGGAGGCTAATCTCCCAGTTATTGCATTTAGATGTATGTTACAAAATTTAAGGCCTTTGACCCAGGAACAGTATCTTATTTATCACTGTGTTTTCCCCAATGCCTGGCACGGGGCTTTGACCACAGCAGTCATTACATGTTTTTATTCAGTAAAGTAGTTAGTGAAAAATGATTATTTCTTCTTCTTCTTCTTCTCTTCTCCTTTTTCTTCCTCTTCCTTCTCTTCTTCTTCCTCCTCCTTTTTTCTGGAGGCAGTTGGGGTTAAGAGACTTGCCTAGGGTCACACAGGTAGTAAGTGTCTAAAGCTGGATTTGAACTAAGATCCTCTTGACTCCAAGGCTGATCTATCCACTGCACCACCTAGTTGCCCCAATATAACATTTCTTGGAGCATCTGATCAGTTATATGTTGGGTTTAATTTATCTAGGGATACAACAGAAATGTTATTAATTTATTAATTAAATATTTATTAAGTACATAATATGGACCTATCACTGGGGACACAAATGCAAAAAAAAAAAAAGAAAAAAGAAAAAAAGAAACCCTGCCCACAAGGAGCTCAGTTTCTATTGGGGGCAGAAAACAAGTACATATAAAAATAATCTACATATATATAAAGTAATAAAGTTAACAAATACAAATGTACACTAAGTAGTTAAATAAGGTAATGTGATAGGGCGTTTTGTAGCATTTGGAAGAATCAGGAAAAGTTTATATAGGAGCTGGTGCCTGAGTTTCACCATAAAGGAAAAGAGATATTCTATGAGGCTGAAGGATGGAGAAAATGAGTTCCAGGCATGTGGCATGGCCAGTACAAAGGCATGGAGATGAGAGATGAAGTACGGTGAGTGAAGAACAGAGAGGAGACCTGTTTAACTGGATTCCAAAGTGTGAGAGGGGATGTGATGTCCAATGATGCTTGTGTAGTGCTTTAAAAGCTAAACTCGGGAGCTTTCTATTTTATCCTAAAGGCAATAGGAAGCCATTGGAGTTGATTGTACTTAGATAACATGTACCCAGTCATCACAGTCCTGGGATTTCCTTCAGTTCTGTTCAGACGCTCAAAGACAAAAAAAATTCCCAAGAAATATGAAGTTCACATATATAGACACAGAACAATTGTTCTGAAAGACTCTGCTTGAGGTTATTTCAAATTTTGAACCAGGAAAAACCTTTTCTCATAGATATTTGGTAAAACTAGATTTAATGTATATAACAGGGAAACAAAATCTTACATTTCAGCAACTTTTATTTTGATTTCTTATTTCTTAAAAATTATCTTTGAAAATAAAATTTAATGCTTATTAAATAATTAAATAAAATTTATTAACTATCTTATATTAGTCAGAACTGAGTAATAAATTAACCTAGGAAATGTTCTTAGTGGGTCAATACCAATTTCCAAATCAAAATGCTTATACCAGAAGAATACAGTTTCTCTTTATAACATATGTATTTTTTTCTACATAGGCTATCCATGAACTCTGAAGGACAGATAAAATAAAAAATAAATCTAAAAATGAACGGGTTAACAGTTCTTTCCAGTTTCCTCAAGCAGAAGATTACAAATAACTAGCTAAAATATGAAGGACCAGTGATAAATCACTGAACCACTGTGGATTGTACGCTTCCTGTGTCTTGAGTAAAGAAACTTAACTTTTTGGGTTGTATGAATCACATGCTATGGGAAAGGAAAAGGGAAGAAAGCAGAGAAAAATTTACTCACTCATGAATTTTGTAGCACTCCTTGAAAATTATCTGCTAGCCAGATGCTACTACAAAGTAAATGGGTCTGAAAATGGAAGGATAAAAGAGGGATTGTTGGGGAGGTGGGGTAGGTTAAGTAATAGGAGGGCAAGATAGCTGGCAGAAGTAAAGTAGAGGAGTCAGGAGGGGTAGGAGACATAAGAGATAGGCACAAACATAAAAATAAAGATTAGCAGTAGAAACTGTTATGGAAAGTTTCTGTTTATATGTTATTATATATTATATTTATATATGTATGTATGTATATGTTCATGTATATATGTATATATATGTAAATATATCCATGCTTCATTGTAACCCGGGGAGGGGCAGAAAGGGGAAAAAAACAAAGTAAAAAATGTACAGCAGAGAACAAAAGAAAACCTACAAGGAAGCCAAGAAAAGATAATGTGTAGTATTTATTACATAGGCTTTCTTGAAATGGAAATTGGTTGCTCTGTTTTTTGAATCCTCTCTTATGTTCTGCTGTGTACATGACATTTTTCTTTTTTAATTTTATATTTAAGTGTAAATATTTGAATTTATATTATGTTTCTTTTTATTTTTGCATTATGTAATTTAAATTTTAGTATTTAAGTCTAAAACAAAAAAAAAGGAAATGTATCTAATTTGGGGGATGGGGGGAACTCGTGGCCTTGTGGCCACATGTGACTCTTTAGGTCCCCACCCTGTAGGTCTTCAAAAGGATATTCTCTGAGTTTGGATTCAGCAAGGACCTAGAGAGTCACATGTGGCCCTGAGGCTGCAGGTTCCCCTACCCCTGGTCTAAACCTACAAGGAAGATTGTGTGAGACAGGCTCATACTCAGAAGGTATTTATCACAATGGCAAGGCCACAGGCCATGTCCTTCTGGAACTAGGCCTTTACATCATACAACTTAGCACTTCCTTTTGTTGATAGAAGATGTGGGCATGTGTACACACGTATATCAAGTTCCTTTTCCCCTTTATAATTAGAGATGAGTATCTTCCTTGAAGAATGAACCAACCCAGATGAAACCTAACTTCCCCATATATACACACCTGCATATACATACATGTATATATATATATATGCATATGTGCATACACATACATATATACCTGCAAATATAACACTGTCTTCTTCACTCATGATTTCATGCATGTATAACATCTCACTGACACAACTAAAGGTTCTTTTCCCTTTTTGTGTCAGTTTTTTGTATCAGTCTTTTGCATCTTTTGTGCCAGGCTTATGGCGGGCATGGACTGCTATTAAGGATGTGGCAGAACTAGACCTCAATAGTGAGTGACTCACAAATGTTCTACCCTACTGCCCTGACTTAAAACAAAAGTGAACCACTTCCTAGTTCCTGAGTGAATTAGGCCATCAAGCATTTACCTCGATTTCTACAGAACTAATCTGACTAATCTGACCTGGCTTAGAAGCGCAATTCTGGAGGCATATTTACATTTCATGGTCATAAAAGGGCTTATTTCATAAAATCATACAGAATCATAATATTCCTTACCCAACCCTCTCCCACCTCCTTTTTCTTCCTGGATGACGAACGTCTATCTTATTCATATTGATCTATTTTTTTTTAAAGTTATGCTCAAAGTCTTCCATAGTCCATTTCATCACCTGACAGCCCCTTGAATTGGTGATTTTTTTCTCATGACCAACCCATATATTTTTAGTGACCAAAAGAAATAAGGTACTAATTGGATCCTACTCACTGAACTTAAAAAAAAAGCCCTCATTTTATTGCCAGGATCAAGCCACATTTTCTTCTTCTCTTAAGTGAACCAATTACGTAAATTAACTTAATTTTCTTGGCAACACAATAAAGGTGGAATCCTGGCTCATACAACCACTAAATAATATAGTGATGATAAACTAGCACTAAAAAATATAGAATTGATTCCTAACATATTTACATAAAAGTATTTTCAGTACTGTGGATCAAAAAAACCCCACTTTGATATAATTTCTCGGTTCTAGAAGAAAAGTGGACCCTTGTTAAACTCAAATCAATAGCTTAACAGAACAATGGTAACTCTTGGAAGGAAAATAATAAAGGCATAGGAAGACTGTACCTTCCTCTCTGGAAAAGCACTTATAAAATAAAGGGAGTGGAAAAATAAAGTACAACTAGAAGAATAGAGTACATACTAACCGTGAATATTTAAGAGACAATGTAGATGATAATGAATGGACAAAGAATCCCAATGAGAGTTTAAAGGGAATGACTGAAAAAGTGTTATGATACTTTCGGTAATGAAATCCAGCAATTTCCTTGTAAATAGATTAAAACACATTTACTTTGTTGCATTAATATTCAATGTTGTTTTTAATGAAACATTTTAAAATTGCATCTTTAAGAATAATAATAGCTACTAAACACTAATAGCTCTAAAACGAGATGCTAGGTAGAAGAGGAGTTAACTCCAGGAAAAGATCACCTGTTCTAGCCATCTGGCAGTGTCACAAATACTTAAGTACTTTCACCACTTCCTCCGGAACACAGATACGCCCTAGAAAATCAGCTCCAGCAGGTCATCTTAGGACAATCAGTTTTAAGACAAAAATTCCCACAGAAAATGCTCTGTTGAAGCCAAGTACTCATTTTGGTGAAGTTAAAATATAGTATGAGCTCTGAAATAATCAGAAGTAACAATGTTTCTAAACCACAAAATGCTCTGGATTGCAAAATCTGCCTACAAATGAGTTAGCTTTTTGACTGATTCCTTCAATTTGGCAATAATTTAACAGATATGCATGAAACTACGGGGGTCAGGAGGCGTAGGAGGAGAAATGGAGAAGCAAAGAAAAAAATTAGCTATCATGACTTTTGTTTGTAGAGCAATAGTATACAAATTTGGATTTAGTTAAAGAAAAGTGTCTTTACCCATTCCAAAGCAGAAATTTCAAAGGTAGAAAAAATATGGCTCATTTCAAGTCCTTCTCACCATTATCATCAGAGGTTAATATCCAACTTGAAGAATGAACCAAACCATCCGTCTTCCCCTTCCATTTCAGCTTGGCTCACATTTGAGTTTAGACCTATTATTGTATTAAGCTGGCGCTGGAGCCTGGGAGAGGCCTGATTTCAAGTTACATCTTTGCTACAGTTTACCCATATGATCCTGGGCTGGTCACTTGACGCGTCTTTGCTCTATGCAATTCTCTAACCATTATAGTTAGAGATGAATATCTTCCTTGAAGAATGAACAAACCCAGATGAAACTTGCTTTGTAGGAGTTTTTTTTCCCCTTTTTTGTTGCTGGTAGAGGAAATTCTTTTCCCTACACCAATAAAAGCATGGGTCCAGTCCCTACCCCTGTCTCATTGTCTAGTCTCCTGTAGAAAGGGATATAAAATAGTGCCACATACTTCATTATATCTATTACTAACCCCACAACAAAGCAAACAAACCAGCAACTGTTTACCCTCTATAGTCCCCTGCTCCTACCAACAAATTGTGCTTGGCTTAGTGGCAAAAAGACAACGCAATCACAAGTTGATTTTCTAGTCCTGAGGTTAGAGAGGAAGTTTAAGTGCAAAAAAAAAAAATACGAGCCTCACAGGAAGAGACAGTGAAATAAAGACGTTCATAGAGCCAGATTATGTACAGGTAGGCAAGCAGGCAGTCTCCACTTCCTCCACTTGCATATATTTGGGCAGGAAGGGGACTTCATACAAGGTGAACAGACAGCTCTTCACATCTTCCAGCCTGACCACAAGTCTGAAAAAAGATGTAGGGGAACAAAAGATCACAGCTGTTTTCACCCAACTTTGAAAGATAGGTAGGACCCAACAACTCAAAGGGGCTGAAGGGGGGAAGGGAGAGCCTCACACATCCAATCTTTTCATCATTATTTGTTAGACCTAGCTAAAGCTTGTGTATAGTCCATTTTCCCAACCAATGTTGCCCTTCAGGTCACAGCACCACAGAAGCCATGGTGCTGTATACTAGGAAAGGGACAGGGCCTTTTCCAGAAACAGCCTAGTACCACAGTCACAAGGTAGGTGAATATTTCTCTTCATTTCTCACCTGTGTTACTCTGAGACTTCTCTCTAACTGCCTTCTCCACCAAGCCCCAGGAACCTCATCATCTGCAAGATCTCATCAGCCTTGGTACTACTCTATTTCATCACTCTCCTCCCAACCTCTATTTAGAGACACAGAGACAGCAAGAGCACTCAGCTCAGACAGCTTTCTCCTCATTTCTCACGTGCCTACAGTACTTTAGGACTTCTCTAATTTCTCCACCATGCCCCTCAATGGGTACCCTCTCCTTCCAACCACACCCCCTTAAACCCCCATATCTTTAACTTCATTTTGCATGTCATCTTCCCCCATTAGGTTATAAGCTCCTTGAGGGGAGGAACTATTTTTCTTTTTCCACATTTGAATCTACATTGCTTAGCACAATGCCTGGCACATGGCAGGCACTTAATAAATGTTTATTGATTGATTTATCAGGATCTAGGCATCACAGTTGAAGGAGGGCACTAATAAGCTAGAGGTTGACAAGAAGAGGTCAAGGAAGGGCCGTTAAGTCTTGGAAGGATCAATTGAAGGAGCTGAGGTTGTTTGGTTTGAAATGATTGTCTTCAAGTATTTGAAAGGTTGTCCTATGGGAGAACAAAAGCTTTGTGGCACACTGGCTTCAGAGGACAGAACCAGGAGCAATAGGTAAAAGCTATAAAATGACAATTTAGGTTCTGTCTCAGGGATTATTTCCCTTCTGTTAGAACTGTCCAAGAGTGGACTGGGTTTCTTTGAGAGGTGATGGGCTCCCCCTTCTGGAGGTCTTCAAATAGATGTTGGGGGATCACTTGTTGGGTATGTTAGAGAGGGGATTCCTTTCAGGCATGAGTTGGATTATATGGCTCTTAAGGTCTCTCCTATAACTTTAATATTTTGTGTTATTAGCTTGAGATGTCCAGTGGAGTCCTAACAAATAGAGAACCCTTTCTCTCCACATCCTCTCTTCCAGCTACTACCTCATTAACTTTACATCATAAAGCCAAGGTTCCCAACATGTTTGGGACAATCTAATAGCCTCTGGGGTTGACACAAAGCCAACGGTATTGGGGGGAAGAGGGACATGGGGAGCTATGGTTGTTTGGTGCTGTGCTATACATCCTGCTTCTTACCTGAGGGCACGGCAGAAATATGGAAAGCACCTAGAGTGGAACACAGAAACTGCTGTACTTTTCAGGGCTCTTAACTAAAAGGCTTTTGTTTAGAAGGGGAGAAAATAAACCTCTTTATTTTGGATTGTTCAATATATAATGTGACTGAGAGCTGGACTGAGTGGATGGGACTTCTTTCTTGTTTTGTCTATGTATTACTCTGCACCTCAGTTTTCCTTCCTCCAGAAGTGACGTATTCTTGGGGAAACAACGGCTTGAAAGAGAATATGTGAAGTGCTTAAATTCTTTGTATTTCAATATATGAGAAGACATCACTCTAATACCATATAGAATAAGAAGCAGGTGTGTCTTGAAAGCCTAGCCAAAGAATTTGACTTAATGACAATCTTATGATTCACTTCAATTCAACAAACATCTATTAAACCCTTTCTGTGTGCAAGATACTAGAGTGACAAAGGTGGAAAAGAACAGTCACTTTCCTCAAGGACCCCAAAATTTTTAATAGTAAATACTCTCTAATCTAATTATAAGGTAGCCTCACCCAAAATGCATTTCAAGTGTCGAACTCTGAATTGGCATTATAGTGAGGCAGCGCTAATAACAAAACCACTTTTTTGCTAGAGGTTAACAAAGTGTTTATACAGTTAACACAGAAACCCACAACTCTCAAAACATTTTAAAATGTACTTTAGCAATCAATGCTTTCTTTGTTACCTTATTTTGAAATTCAAACTCTTTGGCATATGTGTTTGCTTGTAGCAACATCAAAAATACATACAACAAAAAAAAATGGCCTGCTAACACCTGAGAAAAATGGGTCCACTAGTCAAAGCGCATATCCAGAAACAGAGAGTAAGCAAAGTAGATTTATAAGGAGTGATGGAAATGTCAATGGATGAATTAGAAAGTAGCAATGTCAGCTTTAGAAATCAGCACCACACGGAGTACTCTAAGAGCTGTGTGAATAGCTTGATGTCATTCTAGTTTTTAATTTGATAAGGCTATAATCCCAGGATAAAGAAATTTCAGTTCTGTCCAATTTGGTATTAGGGGAGAACAAGTGATAATCAACAATGATCCACATCTTAAGCATTTTGCAATTAACTGTAAGAGGAAGGGAAGATGAAATCCCACTGCACTTAGTCTGTTAAATGAGAAAAGTGTTTGATTCAGGAGAACAAAATACCTCCTTAAAATTCTATTTTCTAACAAATTGCCTCCCATCCATACATAAAATCATTCAACATTCTTTGCTATAACAACAGAATTAACCCTATCCAGTGACTCTTGGATCATTCACATAAAATATGGAGATCCAGTCTTGTTGCAGAAGTTTGCCATTGTGATAGAGGAGATCTAGCACAGAGTCCAAGTTGCAGAGAGATTATCTGTGAGTGCTGAGGTCCTTCAGATGCTCCCATTGGCAGACAACTTTGTGCTGGTTGTATCAAACCCCAGTATACTACAGAAACTTCTTTAAGATAATTGTCACCACTCAAAAGAATTTTACCTGACTATCCGCATGGAAAAGACCAGGCAGACTTCTGCCAAAAGTACAACATGCATTTGGATAGAACACAGAAATTGTCCAAAAGTATCATATATCAGAGAGCAATAATAGTACAGCAGAGAATGAGTTGGTCCCAGAGGTGAACAGAGGAGAGAGAAGCCTTGTTTACCTTTAGGAAATTGTGGAACTCTTTTAGTAACGTCACGCATTCCATGAAATGAAAGCTCACATTTTCAGTATCATTTTTCTATATGGAATGGAAATATCTCCAAAGAATTAAAAATGAGTATCACATAGATGGGGCAGACAGGTAGCACAGTAGATAGAGTACCAAGCTTGAGGTTAGAAAGACTGGGTTCAAATTTGGTTTCAGACACTATACTATTAATGTATTTTTGCTTAATTTGAAGATCTTTCCCATCCATTACTAGGCCCATGTGACCTGCTTAAGTCACATAAAAGCCTGAATCACATGTGGTGGGAGGAACTTGCTGAATGGTATAAAAGGAAGGGTGGAGCAAAGCTGGAAGGAAGTGAGTGAGAGCATTAGAGTGGAGAGGGAGGACACAGGCAGGCAGATAGCTAGCATTGTGAGTGTTTGTTTGTGAGAAGACTTGGGAATGGTGGTGTCCCCTGCAGTGATAATGTGTATTGACTTCTTTGTTGCTATGATGGAGTTGGTTTTCTGGTGTTGAGGTCTGGCTTTCTGGTGTCTGAATAAATATTTTCTTCTGCCTTCTATATGGAGAGTCTGTTATATTTTACAATTCAGAACTATACTGGCATATTCATAGTTGCCATCAGTGCTGTGAATATGACCTTGGTGATACAGACACTTACTAGCTGTGTGACCCTGGGCAAAGTCACTTAACCCTGTTTGCCTCATTTTCTTCATCTGTAAAAAATGAGTTGGAGAAGGAAATGGCAAACCACCCAGCATCTTTAACAAGAAAATTCTAAATGGGTCACCAAGAATTGGACACAACTGAAATGACTCAGGAACAATGACAAAAAAATTACACAGAAGGTAATGGAGAGGGACATGGTGGTCATGAGTAGGCAGCAATGTATATTCAATGAAAAGATTTGAAGAATAGGGAATATGTGCCAGGAGACAAGATGATGGGGCAGGGGGGAGATGATGACAGGTGGATAGCCCAAGTGTTTCATTGCTACCCTCATGGTGTCAGAAGAAATATCTCTAGCATGTGGGATGGACCTCCTGTGATGAACCTATGGCGGGACATGGACAGGTGTCATCTAGGATGAGCAGGAATCATGAGTTGTGATTTGCATCATTGGAAAAGACTTCTGAATCAATGAGATTACAGAATCGTTTGAGTATTTCAGAGAGACAGAGGAAGACAGAAGTAGAGAAAGAGAAAGGAGAATAGAAGAAAAGACAGAAGAAAAACCTAGAAACTATTGGAAATTCATGGAGTAAGTTAAGTTGATCACTGTGGAAAAAAGTCATCAAAAACATATTTTATTGACTTTTCTAATGGATTTGAATTGCCCACCCATCCAATCAGGACAACTAACTGGATGTAGAATTAATTAAATTAGTATAATATAGAGGCACCAAGTACAGCACTTTGATTAGACCCAGAGGTGGGGGGAGGGAATATTGTCTAGCTCATTTTTATAGAAAATTTAATTCTTTCTCTTCCAAAGCTTCTCCCTTTTCTTCTCTCAATCACTAGCTCCCCTCCACAATTCTGATCATGCATACATACAAAACTATTTTAAATAATAAAATAATTATTTTTCCTCCGATATGTCAAATCACTTCCTGATCTCTCTCTCTCTCCCATTATTTAGCCCATTAACTTAAGGGGAGAAATTTACTTAATTCTCTCAAATTTCACCAGCAGTCTCTCTGTTTTGTTTTGAATCACTCAACAGTTATGTAATTATTGAGCTTGTATGAGTAAATGTTAATTGTATAGGTCTTTATCCTGTACACCTGATTAGACAATGAGCTCCTTGAGAAAGGATCCGTAGTCTATTCTTTCCTATGGATTGCTGAACACCATGCTGTACACTCCATGGAGACCCAGTAAACACGAGCTGGTTGACTGATCCTTTATCACTTAGGGATGGGGACTAGGTTTCTTAGAAGTTATTCCAAGAATAAATGAAATGCTGAATCAAAAACATCTCCCTTAATGTCAGATTGTTAAATATGAAAGTTGCCTCAAAGCACAAAACATGACAACTAGTCTAGCTGAGCAAATGAGTTGAAAAGAGGCCATTAAGTATCTATCTAAACTAGTACCATGGCTTCAGAAAGTAATTTGTTATTACCATTATCATCATCATCATTATGTCTGATTATCCATTATGACATAGATTTGGATAGATCATAGGTGAAATCACATCTCCTGTATTTATATGCAGCAAAAGACTTCTCTAACACAGTTAGCTTAAGAAGTGGGTGCTGAGACTTATTTCCTTGAACCATTATTGTAAGTATACAACAACCATTGCTATAGGCCCCTCTTTAAATAGAAGTCCTGTTATTATAAATATGTCTTTCCACAATACCTTCTTTCTTAGCTATACACTGATATTCTGCCACCAACAACAACTATTTTCAACAGCAGCAGCAGCAACAATCACAAACATATATTAAGCAGTTAATGTGCCCAGCACTGCTCTAAGTACTAGGCATACAAAGAAAAAGTACAGCATTGTAGGTGATCCAGTGGACAATGGAAAAATCCAGAATAGGCATAAATGGACCACAGCATACGATCACCATTGACTTGTATTCAATAAAAGATATCATTGAGGAACTTCAACTCTATCATTACAACTGGAAATTAAGCTCAAAGGGCATGTTATATTCTAAAAGCATAATAGAGACCTGGTCTCAAAGCCAGGAAGTCCTGGGTTCAAGTATCACCTCTGACAAGCACTGGGTAAGTCCCTTCACCTCCCAGTGTGGTAGACAACTGTTTAAGACTATAAATTGTAGGGCCATGGCCAACGTGCATTAGTCAAGTGAGTTTATCTATCCTGGAGATCTCATTATCAATGAAATCAGAGCTATAGTTCTGATTCATCTTTACCAACATAGATTAGTAGTTTTGTGGGAATTACTGTTATTTTTACAAAAGCAACCTGTCACAAAGGCAGCAAATTTACCCACTATTACTGTGAGGTATGTACAAAGAGGCTATCTAGCCGAGCCCTCTTTACCTTCCTAAGTATATGTTATTTTTAAAAACATACAAATCAATACCAGATTAGGAGTAAAAGAAACCAAAGGTACTCTTGGGTCCACACATCCAAGTTAAAGTGTCTGACAAGTTTAAGGGGGGAAAACACCAGCTGAACAACTTTTTCATTTTCATTTGGTAAGCTACAAAATTAACCTTGTAAAATGTACTTCCAAATGTTTAAATGGTGATGTGCAAATTTTTGACAGCCATCAGCTATGCTGATTAATATCAGACCCGCTTTACCAGACCTTTCAGGGAATAATAACAGGTAACCATAGGCACACACAAACACTCATACATACTTAAAAGTATAGCAATGAATATGATTTATTAACAAACTATTTCCATTTTTACCACTAGAAACACCAAGGGCCAGAGGAGATGTTATTTATCTAAAATGATGCCAATATAAACCAATTGCTGAACTAGAAAAAGAACTTCATTTTTTTCATCCCTAGTCCTATACCTTAGTACTTAGAATCTCTCTTTGATATCAAGTTTGCTACAAATATCAATATATTTCCTTCTTTGGCAGGATGTAAATGTCTAGACAACACTAAAAGTATACCAGATAAAGTATACCAGCAAAAAACATCTTTTAAAAATCTGTTGTATTTTCAGAAATTGGTTGGCTTCAGACTGGCTGAAATATTAGAGCATTTGAATTTAGCCTAACAAGTCTCAGGTTGTTGGCTGATTTAATCAATTTTACCTTTTAAACTTCAATTGAAATAATCCTGGAAAATGTCTGTAAGGAATATTCTTACCATGTGCATGTGTGGTTGTGAAAAATGAACAATGTTATCTCAGATTCAAAATCATAGGTGATCCAGAGTACAACAGAAAGATGAAGAGCAAACACAGATTGTAGTATGATCAGCCATGACTTGTATGCAATAAGAGGCCTAAAAAACATCATTAAGGACCTTCATGACTGGAAAGGAAGATGGCTCAGTCACCTAACAAGAAAGACAAATAGCTTGCTAGACACTCTATGCACTGCACTGGCAGTCACAAAATAATCTAAAAAAATTGAGGTAGGCCAACCAGCATGACAGCATGGGCTCTTCTATCAAAGATTTATGCAATGATATGGAAAAATTTCACACAGGAGGAGAAGGAATGCATGAGTTGCCTGCACTGCAGACAGAAGTAGACAGGATAGTGAAATCAAAAGATCATCAGTGTTGGATGATGTGTGTATCGACAACATTTACATATGTTTATATGTCTGTATGTGTATATTATTGTGTGTGTATACACACATATACATATACATGTGTACATCTATAAACATAATTGTGGATTCTAGGGGAAAAATAAAAGACCTAAGTAAAATCAGATAAATTAAGGTAATGAGTGGAATTGTTTTCTATCATTGTGATAATCATAACCAAGACATAATGATTTAAAGTGAAAAAAATTATCTTTCCTAATTAACAGATTTCTGAGATGGAAACCAGGGAAATAAGTGGGAAAAATTGCACAGAATGGATATAGAAGCTATAAATAGCATACCATGAGGTTGGGAAGCACTACCTTGTATGTATCAGAAGTGCATCATAGATTACTTTCATCTCCAAATGGATTTTTAAAAAATGGTCTATTCTGTGTCAGTAAATCCATTATGAAAAGTATCAAAAATTAGTGACAGACAAGCCCGGAAGGTCCATCTGGAAATTATTTTTGCAATGCAATTTAGAACTGCATGGGACAGACTGTCCTTTCAGATATATAAACTTCCCCTTTATTTTGTTATGATAAGCTCACTGTCTGACTACCCAAAACTGCCCTTTTTATAAGAGAAAACTGTGACATACACACTGGCTTAGAGGACCAATGTCATCTCACTGATTTGTTGGTCTCATTTCCTTCCATTTCTCATGACAGCATGCAATTTTTCCATTTTATAATGTATCTATGTTATGAATGTACACAATAACAGTTCAAAACCTGGCAACTCATTGCTTTCAGTCAGTAACAAATACACTGGAACCTCATGAGAATACTGTCCTCTGAGTCTAAAGCAACAGGCCATGTTATAGATGAAACAATATTAAACTGAAATGCTAGACTCCTCTTCCTTTTCCTCCTCCATAACTATTACACAAATAGACCTTGAAACATTTTAGGTAAGTGGGGATCAAAAAAACCAGCTTGACAGGCTACCTTATGGAGAGCAATTTTAACCAAAGTTAAAATTGATTAAATCTACTGGATCCCTTCTATTAATTAGCTTGAAGATGTTTTAATTCAACAAGGGATACTGACAATGCTATCAAAGACCTGGAAGACTCTTTAAAATACTCCATTTATCTATTGTATACACTTACTCCAGAAAAACACTCCAAATTTGTGAGTGGGCACCCCCACTTGCTGAAAATTAATTCTTATATTACAGAGGGCTAATTATTAAAAACATAGGGGAAACTACAAGACCTGTTCAGCTCCCTAGAGGCATCTTTACTGCCCAAGCAATACATGCTAGAGAGTGTAGCAAAAAAACAAGACAACTATAAAATTTCTGCTCTGGAACCTCAAATTTCTAGTTAAGATATTGAGTTGTAACATTCTGCACTTCTGGTTACAAAATCCTTTTGCATATCATAGAACCACATTGCACTGAATTCTGGGCCACAGCAGGTGTGATAATGAAGGTCTAGAACAGGACTATAGGGAATGTGCTTCTACAACATAAAATGCTTACGTCATGGACCAAGAATAATAATGATGTTTTATGAGGCTTTCATTTTACATAGCACATTTCTAGAAATACAATTCGATTCTTCTCTTGAAATCTGTGATTTCTATTGGAATTTATGCAATGTGTCGATGTTGTAATGGGTTTATAATGCATTACTGTTAGAATAAAAGGAGAATGTCAACCATTGGACTTTGGAAAACCTGATTTTAATCAGCTCCATACTTCTTTTGGGAGCACAGCTGGTTCTCAAAACAGAAAGATTGCTGTTTCATTTCTTCTACTGGGTTTGGAAAACTGGGATGACCTCTAGGAGCAGATATAATTTACTCTTTTCTCATTTTAAGAACCCTTCTGTCGGTGAAAGCTCCAAATTATTGGGATGTTCTTTGACCTATCACACCAAAGAAGCTGACATTCAATATCAAATGTTGACAGCATTTGTGCTGAAATCTCTCTCTCTGTAAGGCATATTTTATCTTAATGTACCAAAAAGAAAGACTGAGTTACTAATGTCAGTATTTGTCAGTGTCTTTTAGGAAGGAGATGGTTGCTTCCCAGAAATAAGACAATGAAACCAACAGCATCATGGTTACCTGAGTGAGTGGTTCCTGGTAAGGTCAGGTTGACGCTCCTGCAGAATTTCAAAGATATTGGGCTGACGCAGAAATGCAACAATCTTGTCATTGTAGGCTGTGTTGATGGAAAAGGAGAATATTTTTAAGAACAATATGGAATTTCTTCTGTACAAACAACTATAATGAAGACTCATGCAAAAATTTTAAAAAGATACTTGGATATTTTGGTTATACCTTAAGTTAGTGTAGCTATTATGACTTTAATTAGCATCTAATTTACTTTATAGCTAGGCAGCTAGATGGCACAGTTGACAGAGCAGTGGGCTAGGAATCAGGAGGACTTTGAGTTCATCCTCAGACACTTACTACCTGTGTGACCCTGTGCAAGTCCCTTAATCCTGTTTGCCTCAGTTTCTCATTTGTAAATAAGATGGAAAAGGAAACAGCAAACCACTTCAGTAGCTTTGCCAAGAAAACCTCAAAAAATGTCATGAAGAGTCAGACATAACTAACATTTACTTTATGGTTAACCTATTACCATATGTCACATCTGGCCTCATTAAGCATTTTTATCAAAATCATCTAATAGAATTACTGCTATTATCAAGTGGCAAGATATGATTGATGCTAAGACACTTTGTACACCCCATCAGACAATTCCCAACAGACAATAGATACGTAGAAGATGAGTGACAGCCAAATAGTGGCAATTACAAACAATTTTGCATAAAAATGTTAAGAAAACTACAATGCATGGAACATAAAGAAAATAAGCTGTATCTGTTAACTCTTCGGAGGCTAAGAACAGAAATCTCACGCTAACATGCAACATTCAAAAAATAGAGAGGCTCTTTTAGGGTTTGAAATGTTAGGTAGCCTATGGAACAAATGCTAGAGCCACAATTAAGAGGTTCTATAAGTTCTATGAGTAAGAATAATGGACACAAGGAAAGGGAAAAGTCATTTCTAAAAGAAATATATAAATGGCAGTAGGACACGGATGGGTCTCTTCCATCATATCTGCAAAGAAAGCTACATCCCACTCCCACCCCCCAATTAGCAGCAGCTGCTTCAGATTTTAGAACACATATAGATAGATGTCTTGGCTGATACTGGCTAATAATGTCTGCTGCAAGAATTAGAAAATCCATGAATCAGAATTCTTTTTACTCTTCCTCATTTGTTTGTTTTAGGTAAAATATTCTGTTGCAATCAAAGCTACTAGTAGTGAGATAATATAAATGGATCATTGAACCATTTAAAACATATTGTAATATATTGTGTGGGATTCAGATACAATCTTTTTTTTTTAACTATACTATAATCTGATTTTCCAAAGTTATTAATAAGAATTCTTCCTCCAGTATTTCATTATGTTAAATTTCTACACATCATATTTCTCTGAGTCTGCTTTTGGATTATGGATTCAACCCCATGGATCTTTTTTTTCTAATGTTTCTTCCTTACTACTATACAGTTTTATTTATTGCTAACTGAACAACATAATTAGACATCTGGCAGTCAATTACTTCTTCATTTTTTCCCTTACAATTTATCTTGATATTCTTCACAATTTGGTTTTGCTTAATTTTATGAAGTTCCCCATTGGTACCTTGAGTGGCACCATATTAAAGCAATAAAATTGTTTGGCTAATATTGAGAGTTTCATTATATTGCCTTAACCTCAATATGAACATAGAGAAGAACCCACATTCTAGGACTTGTAAAATTTAAAGAAGTGCCCTTATAGACAACAAGCAAAATTTTAAAATATTAAACAAAGGCAAACGATAAAAAAACAGACTTATATGGAAGTCAAATTGATTGATCAGTGCCTGGTTTAAAGAAAAAAAATCATTAAAAATAGATCTGTTTTATTTAGCCCCCGAGTGCAGAAATAAGACTGATGAGTTGAACTTCCAAAGAAGTAAATGCAGCCTGGAAGTAAGGAAGAATTTAAGCATCAGAGATATAAAGAATGGAATGCATTGCCTTAAGAGGTTGCATATTATGTTCCTCTCCTCCCCACATCCTCCACTAGAGGTATTCAAGTATAAACTGAATGACTGACCACTTATCAGGTATACTGAAACAGAGATTCTTTTCCATGTATGGGTTAGATCAGATGATCTCTGAGGTTTTTTCCATCTCTGACATTCCATGATGCCATAAAAGTTATTTAAATGGCTATAGATCTTTTTAAATGTTAGGTTATGAATATCTCATCAGGAATTCAGGTTCAGCCAACACTTTTATATTCTATAAATGATATGTAAGATCTTAAACCAAGTAATAATTATCTATTTATAATAGAAGTAAGTATACTCAAACCCTGCTGCAGACATTTGCTAGACTTTAACATAGCACATTATCTTTCTTTTCCTCCTTATTCTCCCTTTCCTCCTTCTCCTTTTTTTCCTCTCCCTCCTCCCCCTCCTTCATCATCATCATCATCATTATCTTCTACAACAGTGGTTTCATTGTTTAGGGAAATTCTGATGTGGAAACTCTTCTACTTGTGGAGATTGTTTAATGTTTATCAATTTAAATGCCTTAGAGATCCCTGTCTGAGATTCTAAGAAGTCAAATAACTTTCCCAGGGCCACAAAGCTAGTACCTGACAGGAGCAGAACTTGGATCAAGGTCTTCTTGACTCTGAAGCTGGCTTTCTATTGATTTCACCATGCTATCTTTATGTTCTGTTACTTAGTACACATACATTGAAAACAAGCATATAAATAATAATATAAAATATTCAAAATGGCCAATATTGTTGACCATTTTATATAAAATCAAAAATATTTTTAAACTGCTAACATATAATCCCATTTTCAACATGGAGTTTCTTAAACCCATGATTTTTATATTATTTCCCAAGAATGAAAGCAGTTAAAAAAAATTCAATAGCTTTGTCCAAACAGGTTACATTTAATCTGAGTCAACTGGCAATTTTAATGACACATGGTTTGATACTTTGCCCCACAAAAATGCCTATCTATTTTACCTTAGCATATTGTTTCTAGAGAAACAAATGTTATGTATTTTATATACCTGGTAGAGGACTTCAGCACACAAGTAAGGACAGCAATAAATCTTAAAGAATGATAATTGGTCTGATTGTATTAAAACCAGGAACCTAAACGGCTGACTCATGCAAGAGGAATTGTCTCATCTAGGATACCATTGCTTTCTTCATCTCTTTCCTCACTTTTATTTATAAGACAGATAAAAATTTTTTGCAGAATCAAACCTATTCTTGACAGTGCTATAAAGCAGACAAAAGATGAACTTAAAAGAAAAAGAATACTGCATTAAAATTCCAACAAAGCTCAAAGGAATCAAGAATACCATAGATGACGATGAAAACAAAAGAGTTGGAAATTTTTCAAGTTTTTCTCAAGATTTTCTCTACTTGCATTTTTATATCAGTCAACATAATTAATAAGGTACTATCTTTTAATTAAACAAAATTTTAATATCTACAAAAGTATTGTAAATCTATTCATATTTCACATAAGGGAAAATTCTCATTATCATTTGGCAAAGGAATCATGAGATCACAGAATTTTAAAATTAGAAGGAATCTTACAGATCATCTAGTTTAACCACTCATTTTATAGATGAAGAAAATAATGTGACAGAGAGATTAAGTGACATAACCAAACTTAATGACAGCGGAAAGACAAAACCCACATCTCTTGACTAGCATTCTTTCCACTACACTATGCTCCTTTTCTTCTTTTTTCTGGTATTGGGGGAAATATTTCTACTTTGCTTGAGTGAGCAGCAGGATTGAGGTGCCACTTTTCTCAAGTCTTTTAAAATGTAGTACAATTGTTTTTCCCGTTTAATTAATTATGCCACTGTAAAGTCATGTGACTTCAGTTTTAGACCATATGGTTTGGGGCATGTTTATTTCAAAACAGCAGTCAACTAATTTATAATGTTTTATATATGTTTTCCTTAATAAGCTATTTTTTCTGTCACTTTCAATAGTCAAATACTCACATTCAGAAAAGGTTAAGGAATGTAAAAGTCCACCTTAATTTTTCTGTTGTTCTTTTTAATAATGCAATGCTTTTAAAATTAAAATATGAATTAAATCTGTTAAAGGTTTCTTAAGATAAATGCAACAGAACTTCAAAGTACAAAAGCCTCTCTGCCAATGCTTTTTAACATGACGCACTTATGACATGCTTGCAGTTTTTAAATTACTTCAATCTTATGTGTCCAAAGGTCAAAATTTCCCAGGAAGGAATGTCAAACTAACAGAATCATCCAAACTCCAAACCCACAGCAACAAATAGCATATACGCATGTATACTGCACTCTGAAATGACAAATTAAATGAGAATTTCCTTCTCTGAAGAACAAGAGAACAGCTGATGACATACCCACTGGAACCATGTCCTGGTACTGCGACCTACTGACAGTATTGAAGGTGCTGGATGGCCTAGGAAGAACTGGTGGTCCTGAATGTCGAGAGTCCTCTCCTACCTGTAAAGAGAAGCACAGTCATGTCCTGCCAAAGAACTGGAATCTAAAGCATGCCTTCGGAGGGTGTCAGTTGGAAATAGCTTGTACATTCAAAGAACTGAGTCCTACAAATGAACAAGAAAAGGGCCAATTTGGGAACTGAATTAGGGCAATGTCCTAATGTTCAATTTTTAAACCAAGCTCTCTCCCTCTTTTTAAAAATTTCAGCAGATGAACTGACCGGTTATTATTAGCTAGATTTCTAATGCCTATTTTTCTGGTATTTCTATTTGGAAGTTACCACACAAGATAATTGGTAGCAGTAGCAAGTAAATGCATTTAATTTAATTGTACTAATTTGAATTAATATATTTTATAATATAGAAACAGGCTCTTGAACTAGATATGCAAGTACATGCATATAAAACAATTTTGTTTTTAAGATCTGATCATTTTAGGGAGAGTTTATATTTTATGATTTTTTTATCTTTATAAACAGACATTCTCTTCCACCAAAATTTCAGAGAACACCAAATTATGAGGAGTAAGAGATTCCATGTATCATATTTTTATAGTAATACTCAGTAATGTGTCCCTACTCTTATTCATTCAAAGACTGCTATCAATTTTAACGTATTACATCATTTAACTTTTTGGGAATATTCTAAATGTCAAAGGTAGGGCACTGGAAAGGCTCATATGTCTTTTTTCACATTGACTTATTGTAAATTTGGGGGTTTGCATAATGAGGTCAGTCACTGCCTTTGTGAAATCAATCATTACCTATTTTTCTTATTAACCAGGATGAAGGTACTATTTAAAGATACCAATGACAGATATAAGGTTTTTCTCCTGCAAGTAGGGCGATATGTGTCACTGGTTCTTAGAACAAGAAATGAGACCTGTCCCCAATTCCTCATTTCTTGAAATCAGACCCAGTCAACAGGCAAATTGGCAAAGGAGATAACACAGGATGTATCTCCTACCACCAATTCAACAGTAAGCACTTCCTTTGAAGGTTTGACAATATTGTAGAAAAAAAGGTGAACATTAGGAGGGGTGAGCTCTGATACACCCATATATCTTTCTTTCACATGAAAAGTAATCTTCAAACAATGTTAGTGTCTATTTCAGCATCTCTTCCTGAAATTGGGTTCATTAGGCTATAATAATACTTTAGATCCTGGGGAAAAGATATAAAAGGTTTTAGTGACAGTTACAATTTTTATTTGTGGCATCCCTGAAAATGGGTTTGGAATAGTCTGGAAAACTATCGGTTTAATGAGAACTGAAAAATAAAGTGTGTTTGCTGAAGAGCAAAGTGACATCAGGCATAGTAGAAACGCTACCTATTTATCAAGTCCAAAGGTAAGAGATTCATTTGTGTTGGTATAATGGACTATACCAGTATCTTGCGATATGACATTATTAATTTACAGGATAAAGAGGGTAAAGATTTATATGCTGCTCTTGAGTTATAAATACCGAGCATATCAAGCGTCCATAAATTTTATATGAGCTTCACATAAATATGTTTACACACACACACACACACACATACACACACAATTAGCAAACACACAGTCAGAACTGGACTATGCATTGAGAAGGGGAATACAAGAGTTAAACCCAAATGAATCAAATACAGTCATGGAATTTCACTCTATTATGTTTTCTCCTTATCAAGGAAATACTCTGTCAAAAATTCAGAATGTAAAGGATATCATGCTGGTGTTGGAAAGATGCATAGAATGCAAATTTGGCTGTCATCCAATAATGCTTTCAGGAAAATTTTTGAATTATGCATTTGAATGAATAAATGTAAAAGCATTTGTTATGTACCTACTATATGCCAAGCACATCTCATATAATGCATTAAAAACCCAAGCAATAAAGGCATTTCTGCTATTGAGGGAAGGACAGATGACTTATAAACCTGAACACTCCCTTTGCTCACACAAATTGTTACAGTAATAAAGTGAAGTTGTCTATGACTTGTAATTAGGAAATCTGAGTGCCCTCAAGTGGTTATACTATAGCACTGCATTAAGAATCTACAGAAAACAGGTCAAACCTTATAGAATCAATAGAGTTATCAGATTGAGGGCTGTAAGAAACCTTAAGGTCCAGCTAGTTCAACCCATAACTGACTTCTGAGGTCCATTCTAGCTCAAGTCTATGACATTATGAACCCATCTCCTCAGATCCAGCAAGCATGCACATGAGAGAGTCTTCCACAGATAGATTCCAGTTTTAAAGACCATTAGTAAAGGAAATTCCACACAACTTTTATTTTACCAACCCTTTCCCAAGGAATTCTTTCTTAGGTTTCACCTAATTTTCCAATTACTGAAATTTAAAACTTTTGCAAGAAATCTTTTCTGGTTTTCCTTAATGGTGGAAATTGGAGAAATTATGTCCAATTTATCCTGTATGTAGCTTGTTTCTACCACTTTGTTGCATGTTCTCTTTTTCCCCAGATTATGAGGTCCTTGAGTGCAGGGACAATTTTTGCCATTCTTTATAGCTCTAGTACTTAGTACAGTGTCTGGCACACAGTAGACACTCAAAAAAAGTGTGTTGATTTTACTTGAATTTATACTTCCTTGTTATTTTCAGTTGATATGTATAACAAATGATTATGAAGTCATCTATACACAAGGATGTATAAACAAAGACTGTGACGCTCCCCCACCCCCATTCCTCTGGACAAGATCATTACTTTAAAAAAATCTTTCATTATATTTCGTTGTGTTTTCAGAGAATTGCTGATTTTTTAAACTTTCTCAAATTTTATCAAAATACCTCATATTAAACTACAAAAAACAAAAGGAAAACATTTTTTAGGCCATCTCTGCCTAACTGCAACCACATCCTGATGAGTTTTCATCAACCATCAGGAAAGTCCCCAAGAAAACTTTGTGACTCACTTCACCAGCACTGTGGCTGCGCTGCCTGGTCAGATGTTGTCGATGTACCAAAGCGCTTGTGGGTCTGCTGCTCTGCAGCGGGAGCCGGGGATCAATGAAGGTGGTGGTACGGGAATTGTGGTCGACAAAAAAAGCCTAGGAGACAGACAAACCTGTAGTCAATATTTGCTACATCTATAGATCTAACATTCCTACAGTAGGAATATATTCTGGAATTCTAGGAATATACTTAGGATTTACTTCCTTAGCCCTCTTTTACAATGTCCTTCAAGTTTTTGTCTTATTGTTAACATTCTTTTACAACAGGGCTTACATAACTAACTATATCAATATTGATTTGTAGGACTTTGAATTTGGAATGGAATGACCAACAGCTGTTTTTAGTGAGAGCCCAGAAATTCTCAGGGGCATTCCATTGTTGTATTTCTGACTTTTTCCCTTTCTGTTCTGTTCCTACTGCTAGCACCCTACCTTTGGCCTAGAGTCTAGGCCCCAAACTATTGCAATAGTCTTTAATCTCTTAAGGACCCTTCACCATCCATCTGGCATATTGCTGCTAGGTTATTTTTCTGAAACTTATGCTTTGATTAGGTCAATTCTCCCATCACCTTCAAAGCCTTTTATTGATGTCCTCTGACCCACAGAATAAAAATCTATAGGTTGTGTCCTAAACACTTGACCTCAAGGCTCTTAGGAGAATTAAGCCCCAGATCTTTTCTGTGGAGCGACTAATTACATACATTTAAAAGACAGGATACCATCATAGATAATAAGATTTGAGCCTGGATCCAGCATTAGTACTCCTTACTTAAAAGAAAATTAGTTTAAGTAAGTTTACCATTATTGGGATAAAATTAATTAAGTCATCCAAGATAAAAGGGCCTATCAGGATAACGCTAGTAAACCAGCAAACCGCAACCTATAAATGTGACAGAATGTGAGAGGGCAGATGATCTCAGGCTTTAAGCAGAGGGGATTACTTACTGCACAAGCCAAATATAAAAGCAATGGCTTTTCACACTGGGGAAAATGATGTCACACGCTATTGTGATCACAAAGGGAAGAATGTGACTAGATGAATTCCATTGTGCTACTGGAAAAATGCTGACTAAGAAAAATAGTTAAACCATTCTAGATATTGAAATACTGTGTTATAGACTGAAGCTCATTTTGCTTTGTGATAAAACACCTGCAAACTAGACAAAAACAATTTTTTAAAAGATTTCTGAGGACAATCTAATGATTCTCATTGATGAAAAATAGGCCATTTAAACTATAATAAGCTATAGTATTAGGAAAGAGAAATAAACATTATAACAGTGATGATAATTGACATTTAAGCAGCTCACTATATTATGTAGCACATTTATAAAGAGCTTTAAGTACATTTTCTCATTTGATTTTCATAAAAGTTCCATAAGGAAGCTATGTGTGTTATAATTCCCATTTTACAGATTAAGTGACTGAGGCTGAGAGATGTTAAGTAATTTGTTCAGTTGCTGAAGTTAGAAGTAGGATTCAAACTCAGGGCTTTTAAACTCCAGTTTCTGTATTCTTTCCACTATAACAAGGTATCTTTGTACACCAGAAATGGAAAAAACAAACCCAACCTCTCTCACACACGCACACACACACACACACACCCACTTACCTATTTTGTGCCATCAATCCCTGAATTACAAGATCTACAATCATTGAATTACAGGATATAAAGAATATAGAGAGTGGAGGTCTTGGATGAAAAAGTATTCTTAAATCTATTCCCCTCTACTGTCAGATCTTCTGCCCTCATTAAAAGGAAACATAGGACAGGAACACTTTGGCATCTAAGATCTTCTAAGAGTAGACCTACATTCTAAGCTCTGCCCATACTACTGCCAAAGAGGCAACACAAGACATCATTTCATGGTACACTTAAGCGGTTGCTTTCAGACTTCTTCAATGGGAACTAAATGATTCTCACACATGGATATTAGTTATACCTATTTTAAGGAAATGGGCATCCCAGCCTCAAAATTTTACCTCCTAGAGTCATGGCCAGTTCTCATGCACTTAAAAAATTAATAGCATCTCTTGATCGAAGGATGTTGTTTAATTATAATATAAGCCACAGTGATTAAGAAAGAAGATGAAGCACTTGCATTAAAATAGGATCATGTATTTACTCAATTTAATTTCTTTGAAATGCTTTTTGTAGAGTGGTCATTTAATAGCATCAGCAATGTATTTTGAAAAACAACCCCCTATGTAATTATTGGGGCTGTATATATAAGACAAACATGATTTACAATCAGTGTCACAGTATAATTGGGTGTTAAGAAGCTTGTCTGGTGTCCATTCTCTCAATAAAGTTTTTCTACAAGAAATTATTTGAAAACAGACCTAGCCAAGAAAATAATAAATTAATTTACCAAGAGTAATAAAAAAAAATTCTGTACCACTGGAGAAGCACAGAAATGCTTGATTATTTCACTTGATAAAGTGAGAAAGTAATAAAGTTAGATACCCCACCTCTCTTCTCTTTCCTCCCTCTTATCGTCAACACTTAATCTTCACCATCTCCTCTACACTATGTCCTATTCCTCTGAATACAACCATGGTGAAGTTTCTGCTGTCTTTAATTAAAACAAACATGCAGACAAAGAAACTCTCTCTAGACATCTGGAGCAACTGCATTTTCTTTCCCTATGTAACCTTGACTGCCTTCCCTGCTCAGGCCTTCTTCCTTTGCACAAAAGGGTTAGAAAGAGTAGTCCACACTTACTGCTTTTATTTACCATTTTAATCCTAAAAACCTATACACTCTGGCTTCCACCCTCAGCACTGTAAAGAACTTCCTCCTTTAAAAACTGCTATATTTAAGTTCTTTTTCTCAGTCTTCATGCACATGGAACTCTATGTTGCTTTAGACTCTGGTCCTTCTTATTTTCATGGAAACTCTATTTCTGTGGTTTTTGTGACATAACTTGCTCCCAGTTCTCTTGCTACCAAATGACTCTTTTTCCTTCTCTTTTGTTGACTCATTTTCTTCATTGTCTCCCTTTAATGGGTCTCCTAGGGTTCTAATACAACAACAAGGTTCTAACAGGAGCCTCCTCTCACTTATAATTTCTCCGTTGTCTATTGTATCTATGACTTTGACTGACATCTCTATCATGACGGTAAGTAAATCTTTCCCTCTGATTCCCACCTGTCTCTAGTTTCAGAACTTCACTTCCAACTCTGTTAGAGCTTTCCACACAGGTATTTTGACAAGTTCAAAACTTAAGTCATCACCTTCTTGCTGCTAAACCTATGCCTTCTTCCTGATATTTTAACATATATTTAGGACATTATATTTAAAGACACCACCAACCTCCCAATTATTTTAAGGAAGCAGCCACTGGGTAGTGTATAGAGCACGTGGCCCAGAATCAGGAAGAGATTCAAATACCTGCTGGTTGTGGGACTCTGGGAAAATTGCTTTATCTCCATCTTCCTCAGTTTATTCAACTATAAAATGGAGATAATAATAATACCTTCCTTCTAGGGTTGTTGTGAAGATGAAATAAAAAAATATTTATTAAAAAGCTCTGTAACTTTAAAGTTATGTAAATGCTATTATAATTTTATTATTATTCAAGAATCATGTTTTTCTTCTTTCTCTTCCTTGCCCCTTATAATCAATCAGTTACTAAGTCTTTCTCTAGCAACTGTCTTCTTGTTCCTACTCATCTAATTCAGGCCTTTATTATTTCTTTCCCAAACTATTGCAAAAGCCTTCTAACTAGGTGCTTTATCTCTAATCCCTTTCTTTCCAATAGGGGCAGTTAGGTGGTGCTGTGGATAGAGCACCACTGCAGGAGTCAGGAGGACCTGAGTTCAAATCTCACTTCAGACACTTGATACTCACTAGCTGTGTGACCTTGAGCAAGTCACTTAACCCCAACTGCCTCATCCTGGGTCATCTCCAGTCATCCTGATGAATATCTGGCCACTGGATTCAGATGGCTCTGGAGGAGAAGTGAGGCTGGTGACCTGCACAGACCTCCCTCACTCAAAGCAAAGTCAAGTGCTAGTCATGTCATTATTTCTCTGATGGCATGGTCTTCTTCGGCAGTGAAGGATGAACACACGTTTCTTCCCAGTTCACTTCAATGGATATATTAGCTCATTGATGGATAGGTTTCCTCTATGAGTGCAAATTGTAACACATTCATACTTTCTAATCCTGTGTAAATTTTATCCCTTCCCTTTCACTGATTATCTACAAAGGATCTACACAATGTGCTGAAGATCTTCCTCTAGGTCTTTTCATATTTTGTGGGAAGTAGTGTAACACTTGAGATTTCTATCCCTTATTCCCACTATGTGACTGGCCTACTTCCTTTTCCCATCATACATTTTCTGGATGAGCTTCTTTAAAATTATAAATCCCCAATCTGGATTATTTAAATAAACCATTAGTACTTAAAAAATGGCAAGTAGTTTCATACAAAATTTCAACCAATTGCCATCCATAATGAGGAGACTGATTCTTATTCAATATACCTTCGTTCAATGATTATTTATATCAAGGAAAGCAAAAAGTAGGAAGATGTATGCTTGGGGCAGCTGCTTGGGGCAGCTAGGTGGCACAGTGGGTAGAGCATTGGGCCTGGAGTCAAGAAGACTTGAGGTCAAATCTGGCCTCGGACACTTATTAGCTGTGTGACCCTAGGTAAGTCAACCCCTATTTGCCTCAATTCCTCATCTGAAAAATGGGGTCACACTAGAGAAGGAAATCACAAACCTCTCCAGTATCTTTGTCAAGAAAACCTCACATACAATGTTCATGGGGTCACACAGAGTCAGACACAACTGAATGACTAAACAACAACGTTTGGGAAGAGTGTTTGTCATTGTCAAGGAGAAGATCCAATAGAATCTAAGTTGGAGAGAGATTCCTTATTGTAGGAGTTCTTAACCTTTTCAGTGACACAAACACCTTTGTCAATAAGGTGAAACCTATTAATCCCATCTCAAAATAAGATTTTTAAGTTCATAAAATATATAGGATCAAAATGGAAATTAATTATGCTGAAATATCACTATCAAACTATTTTTAGAAAATCCATGAAAGAACTCTCATCCTACACGATGTTGGATTTCTTCAAGATGTTCTTGTTTATACACAATACATCAAGACCTAAAGCAGTGCTCAGTCTCCCAGATAAGATATAGCATTGCAAATTTGCATTGAATTTGCTCCAATTAGCCACAACAGAAAAAAGAAATGGATGAAGAATACCTATTGTCTAGATTATAGTATGCAGTAGAATGGACAAAATATACAAATATGTATGTATATCTACACATTATATATACACATACATTACATACACACACATATATGTGTATATATAAAGACTAACATCTTGGAGAGATCTTGCAAACTTGGGCCCAGAAATGAAAAGGAGAAACTTCTTTGCTTTCTTCCTACCTTCTTTCCTTTCCTTTCCAGTTGGGATGTGTGCAAAGAAATAAGTCTTTTTTCCTTTTTTGGAAAACTGCAAAATTCTTTAAATGGTCACAAATTTCTCAGCGAAACAAAGGATTACAAATATTAGTGATGTTGTGTGGTTGTGAATCACCAAAGACTATAATCTTTAAAGGCTTGAAGAAGAAAAATGATGGTAACTAATACACAAACCAAGAAATGCACTTTTGGATGTGATCAAAATAGGAATTTGTTTTAATTGACTTTTCTTACATGATATAGAACCTTCTTTTTCTCCCTCCTTCTAGAACCTTCTTTTTCTCCCTCCTTCTCTCCTTTCCTTCCTTCCTCCTTTCTTTCTTACCTTTCTTTCTCCCTCCCTTCATTCCTTCCTTCTCCTTCTTTTCTTTCCTTCCTCCTTTCTTTCCCCTCCATTCTTCCATCTCTCCTTTTCCTTCCTTCTTTCCTTCCTTCCTTCTTTTCTGCCTTCCTTTTCTTTCTTTCCTGCCTTCCTTCCTTCTTTCCTGCCTTCTTTTTCTTTCTTTCCTTCTTTGTTTTCCTTTCCAGTTGGGATGCGTGTGAAGAAATAAATGCTTGACACTTGAAAAAAATAAGTTTATTTTAAAAATGAAATACATTTACAAATCATTTAAAGGTCAGAAGTCACTCAACTGTTGAGGACTGCATGACTTTGTTGCTGAAGAAAACCATGGCATCAGAGAAATAATGACATGACTTGCACTTGACTTTGTTTTGAGTGAGGGAAGGCTGTGCAGGTCACACTACAAACAAAGAGTTACAAAAAATACATGATATAAAGAATGCCATCAAAGAAATGTCTCCTTAAAAAAAGAGCTGAGCTTATTATAAGAGTGAGGAATAGTCTGATGGACAAGTTATGTGCTCCATAGTAGCTTCAAGATTTCAAGAGAACATGAGGTGGGTCTCTAGTATACTGAGTTGACTCACTGTGATGAACTCTGGAAGGCCATAAACAGGAATCACTCAGGTTGAACTGGCATGCACTGTGACCTTTGTCTCTGGAGGAAATATCCATGTTGATATGATGACAGGTCTTCTGGAGTTTTGGGATATCTTTTAAATGGCTGTTCCAACTTAGGAATCCCTGGAAGTAGGCTACGGACAACTTGCCCACTCAATTGACCTTTGGGTCTCTTACAACTTTTATTCCTTGGAATGGCAGTCAACAATTTGCAACATAGAGAACAGCATTTTTATTTTAAAAAAATGGACTTTTTTGGTGAGGAGCAATCTGGTATTGTTAAAAGCATTTGCAATACAATTTACTCTCTCCTATGTAATTTAGGATCCAATTTATCATCTGTTTATAGTTCTGGTCCCAGTTAAACACATTAATGTACTGATAATGGACTGGTCACCAGTTAGCTATCCAAACTATCTCATAGTTTGAAAAGGGTCTTTTTCAATCATATAGTTTTCCTTTCATTAACCACTCTTTTTTGAGTAATCATGGGTTTCACTGAGGTGGCATTATTATGCTCTGGGTTTGATGCAATCAACATAGTATCATCCTCAAACTAGGATGTCTGGACTATTTCAACAAGGATAGGGAATTCTTTCATTTATACTTAGCACAGGACCAGTTTAATAACAATGGAAAACATATTTGGTAAACACATGTTTCTCTGTTTTATGCCTTATTTGATGGAAGTAATCTGAGGATGATTAAGGTGAATTATCTATATGGTTGTTTTATCAAGAAATCTTGTAATACATTAACATATACATATATAAAAGAGTATATATATATATGTATATATATATATACACATATATACATATATACATATATAAGAGTCCTTATTAGAAGAAAACCTTTAAAACTGTGCTTTGTTCTGAATCAAATGCTTTCTTGAAACAGGCAAAAAAGTACCTAGAAATCTTGTATTCTAGAAATCTTGTATTCTTTGCAAATTTCAGCCAGTTGTGTGACTGAGAAGATGTAGTCTGCTTAATAAGCCATCTGTAAAAGCTTACCTGTCTTTATGGAATATTTTCACCAAAGACATGTTTATGTCATTCTCAAAAAAAATTGCATGATCAAAGAAGATTAGGGGAGTCTTGTAGTGTGAATGCAGACTACTCTCTTGCTCCAAAGGCAGCAAGTTGCCATTTGCACATTGGGTGGACTCCCTGCAGTAAACTTATGGAAAGATATGGACAAGATTCATATAAGATGGGCAGGAATGGTAGGATTACAATCTACATCACTGAAGGGAATACCCACCTTGATAGGATAACAAATGCAATGGAAGATTGGATTTTCACCTTGGGTGACATCTTTATTGGTCACCATGGCCCTCCCCATGATTTGGCCCCAAGCTAGTTATCAAGGCTTATCTATCATTCTCCTTCATGCACAACAAGCTCTAACCAAACTAGACAATTCCCTAAATGTGCCCAAGCTTTCTCGCCTTTGTGCATTTGCTTCCCTAGAATGCCCTTCCCTTGTGGTTCTGCTCACTTAATTTTAATCCTTTTTAAGGCTCAATTTAAATGTAATGATTCAATGTAGCTGCCCCAAATCCCCCCAAAGCTAGAAGTTTTCCCTCTTCCAAAATCCTACAGCATTCTGAGTTTCTTTTCTTGCCATTTTAAGTCCTATGTGGGATAATGATTTGTGTATGTCTTATTTCCTTACTAAACTATAAGCTCTGGAGAAGCTAGGTGGTACAGTGAATAAAATGCAGGCCCTGGAGTAAGGATGACTCATCTTCCTGGGTTTAAATATGGCCTCAGACTCTTAGATACTTAGTTGCATGACCCTGGGTAAGTCACTTAACCCAGTTTGTCTCAGTTTCCTTATCTGAAAATGAACTGGATAAAGACTGAACAACAAAAAACCCTGTAAGTTCTAGGAGAACAAAGACTATATCTATTTTCCTATACCAAATAGTGTTATGTCACTTAGTAGGCATTCAGTAAATTTAGAGGGCCATCTATGAGGTCAGGAAGACCTAAGTTCAAATCTCACCTCTGACACATATGAGCTATATGACTATGGGCAAGTCCCAACCTCTCAGTGCCCAGGTGACTCTTCAAATCTGTTATAAAGAGTTGCATACGTGGAGGGAGTTACCCATTCTGATGAAATCATGCATCTCGATTAAACAAACAAAAAAAAACCTGACCGGGAGGCCACTAGTCCACTGAGGACACTACCACTCCCTATATCATGGAATACACTTTCTCTCTCCAGTTCTGTCTCTATAGTTCTCTCTTTCTCTTCCTATGATCTACTTCTTTGTTCCTCTATTTCCCCATTTATGCTGCTTTCCTAATCACTGCCTTAGGCCTGTTAGTGTCTTCACAGATGACTACTCTGGTTATCTCAGGCTTCACAAGGCCACTGGGAACCTGCTAGGGACAGCATGCTTCAGTCAGTGCATGAAATACCCTTCCCTAGCAGCCATTTGCGAGACTGCTGTGGGTGGTAGAAAGGTGACATTTTTCTACCTCACAAAGGGTTCAGTTTCAGAGGCAGATGGAATGCTACGTGTATTGTTTACACATGCTCGTTGAGTCTGCCAAGTACTTTGGGGGCAAGGTCCGGGGTAAGAACTCACTCAAAACCGCATACCTACAGCACTAAGAAAATGCAGGATGAGGAATCCATTGCTGGCACAGTGTATGACCTTGGGGAAGCCTGCTTAGTTTCTGACTTTGTCTGCATATAAAGGATTACTTAATTCACAGGAGAGCTATGAAAATTTACACACTTATTCAAAGAAGAGGGAAAGCATTTGAAACGCACAATATAAGCAGGACTGTCATTTCTCTATGTAATGCAGATATTAATTACTACAAGAAATCTTTCCAGTGCTCACCACCATCAAAAGCTTTCTAATTAATTTTTGGGAAAGGAATATGTCCCATAGGACATCTTAACTAGCTCAAGCTGGCACAGAAATTGACCTAATATTCTTTCATTTAGGGCACACTATATTTCATAATTCCCTAATACCATGTAATTATCTATTAAAAGTACCTAACATTTGTTTATGTGTTCTGTTTGAAAAACAATGCATTACACTGATTTCATGAACAGAGGATTATATCAAAGAACATCTAGGCTAGCTCCCAATAAAGTAAAATTGTGGAATAGGGTGGCATACCACCACTGATGTGGTTTCATTAAAGAAATTAATTCAAGGTTCCTAGCTCTGCACTAATGAGCACTAGAATCACAGCTAAAAACAAAAGGAATGCAAACACACCAAAATCTAGCCTCATTTGAAAAACTTCTACTCTTTCACTGCTCCAGGGCACAGTCAAAGCCAGGAAATTTAAGACACTTGGAGCCAAGTAGTGTTTCACCAAGGCCAAAAAAAATACACTTTTTCTTCACACAATACTAAAAAAGTTATTATTTTAGGAATGGAAAAGGACATCAGTATTTCTTAAGACATAACAACTACAGCCTCAACAAAACTAGAATGTAGCTTTACAAGAAATAAAATTTGTCTGCATAGAAATCGTTATTAAATAAACTGGGGATCCATAAAAGTATCCATACCTACCCTGTTCATACATATACACCGAGCAATTGGGCTTGGATCGCAATATAAAGAACTGTAATTTAAGAATGAAGCACTAGAGTAAATCTAGATTGGTGATCCAAATCTTAGTTGCGTAAAGGACTATCACGTTGGAAGACATAATTTATTTTAATTTACTCCAATTAAAAGTAAAATATTACTCACATGTTCCTTCCCTTCTTGAAATCTCTTACCTCTCTTTCCCCAGTGCTGTGGGGGAGCAGATATCACTATTTTCTCTACATTGTTCCCTGTCTTCCCATCACAGAAGAATAGAAGAGGCATGAATGATACTATTTGCTGAAGACAAAGGGAATGTTTCACTTTTTTTCAGTAAAATTAATTAGAAGGCAAATGATGGCGATGAACAGAGAAAAGATCCTTTTGGTTAAAGAATGATAACTTGTTATTAGGAAAAGGGAAAGGGCTGACAAGAACACACACACACACACACACACACACACACACACCACACACATTCTTTTAAATGTGCATATGCATGTCTTTGAGCAACTATCTGTTGAGCTCCCAGGACATTCTCCTTTCTTCCTCAATGGATTCAATGTTTGGCACCAAGCATGTTTCTCCAGAACCCCTACCCTTATACAGGGGGACTGTAACATATATATTAATGATCCCTTAAATAACCTAACTAACATCTGAGTAGTGAGGGGAGTGAAACTCTTAAAAAAGGACTACTCAGAGTCCCATCCAAGGATAAAATGGTCAAAAGAAACTCTCAAAGCAAAACACCAACCTCCCAGTATATATAGTTTTCAGCTAATAGGCTCAGAGCCAGAAAGTATCACAACCCACGTAACTCAGCATACTTGTGAACTGCCAGGTTTCAAAGGAGATTAACCCTTCAGATGTTCACAATTTAGCCTGAGCCTGGGACACTGAACTCCAAAAAGAAAACAACAAAAATCCTACTTTGCTTGCTCTTACATCCTATGACTGGTCACATATGACCAAAGTCCAACTATGGAATATTCCCACTTTCTACCTTCTAGAAGAAATGAACTAGAGAAAATCATGAAACATGGTAACTGGGTCTACTTCAAATTTATGTTATCCAGTCTCTGGCCCTCACTGAAGCAACGCAATCATTCTACTCTGGATCAACTTGCGACTGAAGTCCTCACATCTGTAGTTTCAAGCCTTCTCATCGTTTCTCAAATCATCCACAGCACCCTTTCTCTCTTAGCTGGGCAACCTCAAATATCACCTAATTTTAAAAGAGGCTGTTATCTGAGAGCTCCTTCCTCTTCTTTCCTTAATTCACATCACTCAGACATCTTCCCCCCTCTATCTTTTCCTGTACTCTAGTCTCAGATGAAGAGATAGCCCTTCTCCTTCTCAAGAATACACTGTCCAAATGCACTCGTGATCATATCCCCTGACATCACCTCCAGAAGATTTCCTCATCTGTCATCATCCTCACTCCCTTTAATCTTTAATCTTTCTCTTTCTACTGCCTCCTTCCCTGATGTCTACAAACACACCTATGTCACCACTATCTGTAAACAAAATTTCAATCCTTACTTAATCCTACCATCTCTACCATTATCCTACATCTCTCCTCCCCTTCTCAGCTAAACCTCTTGAGAAATCTGTTTACATTAGATAAATTAAATTTACATCCACTTCTTCTCACTTTCACTTCTAAATTCTGCCCAATCTAGCTTGTGATCTCATCATTTGACTGAAACTACTGTCTCCAAAGTTACCAATGATATTTTTTGTTTAAATTATTTTTAACATTCATTTTTTAAAAATTGACTTCTAAATTCTCTCCCTCCAACCCACTGAGAAGGCATATCAATAAGGCATATATAGTATAAATTATACATGCAAAGTCAAGCAAAATATTTCCATATTAGTTGTTACCCGCACCCCCAAAAGTAAGAAAAATAAAGTGAAAAAATATGTTTCAATTTACATTCAGAGTTCATCTGTTTTCCCTCTGGAAGCAGATAACATTTTTCATCATGAATCCTTTAGATTCATCTTGGATTTTTTGTTGATCAGACCAGCTAAGTCTTTTACAGTTGATAATCATTACAATATTGTTATTACTGTATGCAATATTCACCTGATTCTACCCACTTTACTCTGCATCAGTTCCTATAGGTCTTCCCAAGTTTTTCTGACACCATTCCCCTTGTCTACACTATCCCTTACTCTTGGATCTTTTGCTCCATTGTCTTATCACTGGTCACACTGACCAAAGTTCAACCATGGAACATTCTCATTCTCTACCTTTGGCACAATCCATCACAATCATATGCTACAACTTCTTCAGCTACTCCTCAATTAATGGGCATCCCTTCAATTTCCAATTCTTGTCACCACAAAAAGAGTTGCTATATTTTTCCATAGATAGGTCCTTTCCCTTTTTCTTTGTTCTTTTTGAGATATAAACCGATTAGTGAAATTGCTAGGGCAAAGGTTATACACAGTTTTATAGCTATTTGGGTATAGTTCCAAATTGTTCTCCACAATAGTTAGACCAATTCACAGCTCTAATAATAATGCATTACTACTCTATTTTTTCACATCCCCTGTAGCATGTCATTTTCCTTTTCTGTCATGTTAGACAATCCGATAAGTGTGAGGTAATACATCATAGTTGTTTTACTCTGTATTTCTCTCATTATTAGTAATTTAGATTTTTTTCATTCAACTATTGATTGCTTTGATTTACTTTTCTATAAAAAGGCCTGTTTATATCTTTTGACTATTTACCAATTGGGAAATGGCTCTTATTTTTATAAAGTTGGTTCAGTTCCATATGGATTTGAGAAATGAGTACTTTCTTGAGAGAAATTTATGGTAAAATTTTCCCCTGTTTTTCTACTTTCCTTCTAATTTTGACTGTATTGGTTTTGTTTGTGCAAACCCTTTTGAATTCCATGTAACCAAAATTATCCATTTTACTTCCTGAAATCCTCTCTTTTTTTTTTTATTTGGTCATAAACTCTTCCCTTATCCACAAAATCTGAAAGGCACATTTTTCCATACTCTCCTAATTTGTTTATAAGATCACCTTTTATGTCTAAATCACATACCCATTTTGAGCTTATCTTAATGATGTGGGATGTTGGTTTATGGTTAGTTAATACCAGACTGCTTTCTAGTCTTCCCAGCAATTTTTGTCAAATAATGAGCTCTTGCCCCCAAAGTTTGGATCTTTGGATTTCACAAATAAATGGCCTTTTACTCTTGTATATTGTGTACCTAATCTACTCCACTGATCCATCACTCTATTTCGTAGCCAGTACCAGATTGATAATTATTGCTTTGTAATAAAACTTGAACTCTGGTACTGCTAGGCTGCTTTCCTTCACATATTGTTCATATGGTCCCATAATATTATTGACCTTTTGTTGTTCCAGATGAATTTTACTATTTTTTAGCTCTATAAAATAATTCTTTGGTAGTTTGATTGGTATGGTACCATCTGTTTTTATTTGCATGAAAAATGTGTTGTCTGCAGTTATTTTAAATGGAATTTCCTTTTTCATCTCTTCTTGCTAGGTTTTGTTGGTGATATATAGGAAGCTGATGATTTATATGGGTTTAATTTTATATCCTGCAACTTTGCTAAAGTTGTTAATTGTTTCAATTATATTTTCAGTTGATTCTCTAATTATAGCATAAAATCACCAGTAAAGAGGGATAGTTTTGTTTCCTTGTTGCCTTTTCTTATTCCTTTTTTTCTTGTCTAATTACTACAGGTAGCATTTCTAAAACAATACTGAATAATCACGCCGATAATGGATATCCTTGTTTTATCTTGATCTTACTAGGAAGGTTTCTAGTTTATTCCCTTTACACTTTTGGTCTTAGATAGCTACTACTTATAGTTTTAAGAAAAACTCCATGTATTGCTGTACTTACTAGTATTTTTAATAGGAATGAGTAGGACATTTTGTCAAAAGCTTTTTCTGCATCTGTTGAGATAATCATATGATTTTCATTGTTTTTGTTACTGATACCGTCAATTGTGCTGATTCGTTTTCTAATACTGAACCAGCTCCAAATTCCTGCTATACATCCCATCTGGTCATAATATATGACTTTGTGATATATTGCTGTGTTCTCCTTGAAAGTATTTTAATTAAAATTTTGACACTGATATTTATTAAGGAAATTGGTCTATAGCTTTTTCCTCTGGTTTTGCTCTCCTTGGTTTAGATACTGAAACCATATTTCTGTCATAGAAAGAATCTGGAGGGCTCCTTTTTTCCTTTTTCTTCAAATAATTTTTGTAGCATTAGAATGAATTGTTCTTTAAATGTCAAGTAGAATTCACTTATAAATCTGTCTGGTCCTAGAGCTTTTCTCTTAGGGAGCTCTTTGATGATTTGTCCAATTTCTTTTTCTAAGATAGGGTTATTAAATATTCTATTTCCTCTTCTGTTAATTTGGGCAATTTATATTTTTGTCAACATTCATCCATTTCACTTGGATTGTCAATTTTACTGGTATATAAGGGGGCAAAATAAGTCCTAATAATTGATTTAATTTCATCCTCCTTGCTGCTACAGTCACTCATTTCATTTTTTATATTGATAATTTGGTTTTCTTTTTTTCTCAATCAAATCAGCCAACGGTTTATCTGTTTTGTTGTTTTTCCCATAAAATAGGCTCTCAATTTTATTTCTTAGTTTAATGGCTGTTTTATTTTCAATTTTATTAATTTTCCTTTGACTTTTAGAATTTCTACCTCAGTATTAAATTGGAGATTTTTAATTTGTTCTCTTTCTAGGTTTTTTTTTTAGTTTCTTGCCCAGCTCACTGATCTGTTCTTTCTTTCTTTTATTGATGTAGCCATTTAGAGATATAAATTTTCCCCTAACTACTACTTTTTCTGTATCCCACAAATTTTGGCATTTTGTCTCATTGTCATTATCTTTAATGAAATTATTGCTTGTTTCTGTGATTTGTTCTTTGACACACTCATTCTTTAGTATTAGATTATTTAGTTTTCAATTAATTTTTGTCTATGCTTCCAAGTCCCTTTTTTTTGCTGCATAAGTTTTATGAGGGGAAGTAATTTACAAAAAAGAAGGAAAGGAGGGAGAAAAAAAGGAAGGAAAGGAAGGAACAAAGAAAGGAAAGAATGAACACAGGAAAATGTAAAGGAGAGAAGAAAGTTGGAAGGAGAGAGAAGAGGAAGGTGGAAGGGATATATTAAATACTTACTATAACAAGGTACTGTGCTAAACACTTTATAAGTATTATCACATTTAATCCTCACAAGAACCTTATTATTGTTGCTGTTATTATCCATATTTCACATATGAGGAAAAAGACAGTCAAAGGCTAAGCAACTTGCCTAGGATCACACAGCCAGTCTGAGGACAAATTTGAACTTGGGTCTTCCTGACTCAAGGCTCACCATGATCTACAATACCATCTAGTAGCCTAATAAAACTAGAAAGGTGATGTACAGAAGGGATACCATTACAGGCAAGTTTTTGCTTATTCAGGAGTTGCTAAGATATTAGATTATTTTTCCCTCACAAAAGTTCACAGTTAGTGGGATGTAACATGATAAATGGCAAATACCAGACCTTGTGCAAGCATTGTATCATTTATTTAGGGGCAGGGGTGGAACCTGTGATATCCTTGGTAAAAGGCTCTCTCAGGTGCATTAACTCCCTTTACCAATGCAAGTCAGCATCTTCTCTGAAACTTTATAGTCTAAGAAAGTTTTCTAGATGACTGAGAGGTTAAATGACTTCCCAATGTTCCCAAAGTCAGTGTGTGTCACAGGCAAGCATCGAACCACATGCCCTCTTCCCTCCAAGGTCAGATTTCTATCTATTCCGTCACACCACATCTCATCATTTATCCACCTATTTTCAATCAGAGGATGTAGCTTTCCCTCCTTGCTACCATAACTTTCCTCTTTTCTTCTTCTTCCTCCTGGCTCCCTAGTAAAATATGGACTCAAAACTGGTCCTCTCTTTTCCCCTTATCCCTCATTCCACTGGCCTCTTTATCCCAGAGTTCCTGTTCTTTGGCAACCAAAGTACCCAGGATAGTCTGAGACAGCTGTTCCTCTGAAATGTGGAAGAATTATGGAAAGTTAGCTAGCAAAACATGAGTACAACTCCCTCACATTTTAAGTGAGAAAAATGAAGCCAAGAGATATTAGGTCAGGATGGAATACAAGTCCCCTGTTTCTCAGTGTTCTGTGTTCTTCTTGCTTCAGGATACTCAAGAATTATATGATATCTTACTTGAATTCTCTGAGTACAAAGTCACTTTATTAACTCTTTCCAATATCTTTACTTACAAAGTTTAATTTTTAAAAAGAGAGAGAGAAGGAAGAGGAACTCAAGAAGACTTTTTAAATCCCTATTCTTTTAACAGCAAAAAAAACTTTAGAACACTTCAAAAGGACCACAGTTTTATTCTATACATAAAACAGCTAGGAGGCACAGTGGAGAGAGGCAAGGGTCTAAAGTCAGAAAGACTCCTCTTTCTGAGTTCAAATATGGCTGCAGACACTTATTAGATGTGTGACCCTGGGCAAGTCACTTAACCTGTTTGCCTCAGTTTCCTCATCTGTAAAATGAGCTGGAAAAGGAAATGTCAAGCCACTCAAGCATCTCTGCCAAGAAAACCCCAACTGGGATCACAAAGTGTCAGACATGACTGAAAATGACTCAACAGCACAAAGAACTGTGAAGGAGAAAAGTTATGACTCTGTGCTTGTCTTCCACAGTTGGTCAGGGAGGAGAGAGATCCAGGGCAGAAGCAACAAGTAATAGCTCCAGAAAGAAAACCAGCTGACTAATTCCTAGAGTAAAAAGAAGAAAAGAAAAGGGGTGGCAGGAATGACAACCAGAATAGAGAAGTATCCCTGAGTATTTTCCCTGTCAAGAAGCTCTCATCTTTTACAGTTACTCCCTTGACTCCTATCCCTTACTCTAGTCTCTCATTTCTTGTATTAGGGCCTAAGAGCTGCCTAGTGACTTAGAGCAGGGGCAAAGGGAGTGTTTCCAGTCCTACCTGATACACGTGTGTGTGTGTGTGTGTATGTGTGTTTGTGTTTTTAGCATGAAGAGTTTCAAACTGGAACTCTGAATGAATTTTCCCACACAAACTGCTACATGGACTAGGTCAGATTAGATTTTATTCATAATACAGGTACATTATGGGTTAGAAAGCTTTTGTGGATTAGCCTGAAATATTAACCACCATTTATATGGGAAAATGAATTCTGAACTCTAAACAAGAGACTTGCAAATGAACTTCTGGAAAAGATCTTATTAACTGGGGATCACTGACTCCAGACCGGACCCATGCCATAACTAGTATAACCTATTAAGCTAAACAGAACATTAAATTCTGGTGAAACCAGAAACCAGGAGTGGGCACTGACTATGATATTCTTCCTCCAATGAAAACTCCTACTCTGCCATCACTTTGCTACTGCCACCACCTCAATTTTCATCTTAAGGATATGGTTTAGGAACTAGTCAATGGGCCAAACATTGACTTGTAGAAATGAAACCCAAGGCCAGCTTCAGCTGTAAAACCTAAGGATACAAGTATATTCCTAGACTTGGAAAAGTGCAACTTTTTTTAAAAATGGTAAGAATACCAGACACATTTATAAGCTCCTTTATGACAAGGACTGGTTCCACTTTTGTCTTTGCATTCTCGGTGCTTAGCACAGTGCTGAGAACATATTAAGTGCTTAATAAATGCTTAATGATTGTTTTTTAGAAGATCATTTTAAATGAGATGGAATTCTCCCACGTAGCATTTATTAGGTTGGAATTGGGTAGGATCTCTAAGTATCTCCAATCTTTATCTAGGGAGAAGGGGCTGAGAAATATCTCCTAAGCTAGATGAGATGGGAAGGACAAGGAAGAGGTCAGGGAAAGAAAGTATGAATTTACTATCATTTCAGCCACTTCAGGAAAAAAATAAAAATAGCACTAATTAGGGAGGCAAACCATTTTTGTAAAATAATCTCTAACATTTGCCCTATGGCATGAATTCTAAAAGTGTTAAAATTACCTCCAAAGTAAAACTTCCTAATTTCCAAAGCAATTTTTCAAAATTTTTTAAATTATCCCTCTTTTCAAACTAAGGTTTTCAGAAAAAAATAGGCCAAAGTAATGGAGGGCCCTGTACTTTATTCTTTCTGAAATCAAATTTCTTGAATGAATTCTGTTCTGACTGTCCCCACTACTTCCTCCTCACTATCATTAACTGCTTGCAATCTAACTTCTGCCCTCTACTGCACTATTGAAACTGCGTTCTTCTGATCTCCTGACTCCTGAATCTCATAACCTGTTCTCAGTTCCCATTCTTATGGCTTACACTTATATAAACATTTGTAATTTCCAAAATACTTTCATAAATTTTCAAAAGGAGTGTGGTACGGTCAGAGGCGTACTCCTAGGTATTTTCCCGGTCAGGAGACTCCCAGATCCTCTCCACTTTTGTTCTCATCCCCGACTCCAATTAGATTGTAATCTCCTTGAAGGCAAAGGCTGCATTTTGCTTCTTTTTGTATCCTGAATGCTTGGCACAGTGTCTGGCACGTACAAGGCACTTAATTTTTGTTTGCTGACTGACAGATTGACAGAAGACCTGGTTCTGATACCTACATGATCTTGGACAAGTCATTTAACTTCTCTGAGAATCAATTTACTTATCGATCAAATGAGGGGACTGAATTAGATAAGCTCTAAATTTCCTTAAAATTTGAAATCTATGATTTAAAAAAATTGTTAATATTTAAAAACTTTTTCCTCACAATAATCCTTCGAGGTGAGAAATGCAAGTGTTATTATTACCATTTTACATATAAGGGAACTTAAAACACAGAAGATTAGGTGACTTGCCCTGGGTCACGCAACCAATCAACTAGTATTTATTAAGTTCCTACTATGTGCCAGGCAGTGTACTAAAGACTAGGGATGCAAAGAAAGGCAAAAATTGGTCTTTGCCTTCAAGGTGCTCATTGTCTAACGGGGGAGACAACAAGACAAAAAAACTCACCAAAAACCAAAAAACCAACCCAAACTGTACAAACAAGGTATATACATACAACAACTAAGGTAGTCTCAGAGGAAGGGCACAAAAAGTTAGCAATGGGAAAGACTTCTTGCAGAAGGTGGGACTATATCTAAGACCTAAGGGAAACTAGGAGGTGGAGATACTTAGGGAAAGGTATGGGGGGGTGGCACAACCAATGAAAATATTCAGACTTGAAAGATAGAATGTAATGTGGGAGGAACAACTAGGAGACCAATGTCCCTGGGGTACAGTGTACATTTGGGTAGTAAGGAGTAGGAAGGTTGGAAGGGCAGAAAGGGGCCAGGTTGTCAAGGCCTTATTTTAATCTGGTCACACAATAAGAAAGTATCAGAACTAGGACCTCTGACTCTGTGACCATGGCTCTTCCTCTTTCTGTCTCTAAACATTCTGCCACCATCACTCAGCTACCCTTGTGCCTGGAACATCCCTCAACACCTCTGCATTCTATCTAGCTTTACAACTTTGGGACTTTTCTCTCCACCATGCCCTGATATTGGGTACTTCTACCTACCCTGAGATTTTTAGCCTCCTTTTATATTTCGCCTTCCCTCATCAGACTCTTTGAGGGTAGACTGTCTTTTTTATTTATTTGTAGTTTCATCCCCAGGGTTTAGCACAGTGCCTGGCACACGGTAGATACTTAATAAACGTTTATGTGATTTTGAGATGGAGGGCCTTGGGGGACTTTCTCACCCTCAATACCCCTCTTCTATGTTGGCCTCCTCCACACCCCCATGATGATCTTTTGGGTCTCTACTTTGGGGATGATCCCAGACCGGTCATGCTTTGTCACAATGTCTCACACCCCTATCAGAATGCAAGATCCTTCAGGGCAGGGCCGGTATTTCTTTTTGCTTATGTTTATCCTTAGTGCTTGGTACAGTGCCTTGAACATAGTAAGTACTTAAGTGCTTGTTACCTACCTACCTGTCTACCATGATACTACTGCTTCTCACACACTTCTAAGGCTGGACAATTTTCATTTCCATTTTATAGATGAGGCAAATAGCATCCAGAGAGATTTAAATCACTTTCCCCAAGTCTCATAGCTAAGTGGCATAGCCAAGAGTGGGAAATAGGTCTCCTGCTTCCTAAGCTTCCTAAGCTTGGGTCTTAATTCTTACTATATTTCATTTGCCACATAATTTACTTAAAGTCCTAAGGTTAGCAAACTGAAATTTATCCTTCTGAATGAATATATATTTATAAATATGCATAACTGTATAGATGTATAATATACACACACATATACATATATTTAACACCTACCTCCCCTCCCCCATCAGAGCTGAGTTTTGCCTTCCAGATATATTATTGCCCTGAGTAAAAACTGACAGACTAATGGACTAATGGTCAGACTTAGCCAAGAGCTACAAGTACTGAGGGCCATTAAATAACCAACATTTTAGTGCCAACAAATACTTACTTCTTACTTAAACCTAAAACTTGCATATTACCATCATGATCCAGTCCAACTGACTAAATATTCTTGATTCTCTTTCCCCTGGGAGGGGCAAAAATAACTGCACCTTTAGAATGATGTGCAAATGGATTTTATTTCCCTTTCCAATATGTGGCTTCCTCTTTCATAATGTTAGTTTTCCATTAGAGGCAAATCAAACTCTATTATATACATCAAATAATACGCCTTAGATCTGACAGGCACACACATAAAGTCATAAGCTCAGCCTAGGCAAAAACCAACACTGTCTCTGCTTGGTATCTGTCTCTCTCTGTCTCTGTCTCTCTCTGTCTCTCCATCTCTGTCTCTCTCTCTGTCTCTCTCTGTCTCTCTCTGTTTCTCTCTCTCTCTCTCTCTCTCTCTCCAGGTCCAGTTGACACATATCTTGATCTTGAATGTCAACATAATTTAAGGATTAATTTAGGTTCAAGTAGTAGAAAAAGAAAGTTGATTCCTTCAGATTCAACATTAGGGATCACTTGTCTGAAAAATATGTTGGGTTTTTTTTTTAACATTTAATAGCTGCTTGCTATATTCTATAGTGTCAGCTAATCACAGGTTTAGAGTTGAAAGGGTTCCAGCAATCATCAGGTTCAATTGTCTCTCTTTCACTTTACAAGTTAGAAAACTGAGCCCCAGAAAGAAGTTAAATAACATGACTAAAGTAAGGAAGCCAGGCTTTGAATCCAGGCCCCCAACTCCAAATCTAGCATTTATTCCACCATATAATGTCTCTGCAAATCATATTTAAATTTGTTACTTTTAAAACATGCATAGACAACAAGAGGCTTGGTATCTTTAGAAGTTCTATGAACAGAAATGCCCAAGCTAACAAAGTGCTAACAATCTAGAGCTAAAAGTCAAAACATAGACAAGGTAGAAGATTCGGGTCTTGGGGTGGATGAATGTTGGGTCTTTTTCGACTAGGGAGCTGTCATTGAGGAGAATGAAATTGTTACTATTATTTCCAGCTTTCTTTTTAGGGGTTTATCTTGGTAGCTGGCAGTTACCAGACAGAGCAGGCCCCAGGAGATTATAGAAAGATATCATCCAGTGAAATAATTCCCCAGATGCTTGCTGACACCAGCAGAAAGAAATCCCAGAGAGAGATTTTAGCTGAAGTGTTAGCTTAAGTGCTTAATTAAAGGTGTGGGGCCTGAAGGGGCACCAGCTGTAGGTCTTTCTGGTTCTGGGGGCAGGCTTCTTAGAAAAGAAAGATGCAGCTAACTCTTCCAAATCTCTAAGAGGCAAAATAGCTTGAGGCTGCCTCAAGCCAAAAATGCCAGCAACCTGTAGAATCAAACATTCACAAGCCAAAACTCAGAGCTGTTATGCAAAGAATGACTGAAAGAGTTAATGTGAGTTCTCCATGACTATATGTGGGCTTGTGTTTATGCACACATATATGTATGTATATATGTATGCATATTGGACTAGAATCTAGTAGCACCTCCTCTGTCCTTCAACTTCTTAAGCAGAGAAAAGGGGGAAGATATAAGGTAAAGAATATTGCACGCATACACATAGAGTGTTTGGTAGGTCCTGAACATGTTGATAGATTGGGTTGAATGGTAATTTATAGAGAAAGTGCTGACACACACATATATATTTGTGTGTTTATGTATATATATATATGTATATATGCATCTATATATACATGCACATATATACACACATACCAACATGTGTATATATGATCCCACATATATTTGTTGTCATTCAATTGTTTTAATTTTGTCCAACTCTTTATGACCATATTTTGTTTTTTCTTGGCAAAAATACTAGAGTTCTTTGCCATTTACTTCTCCAACTCATTTTACAGATAAGAAAACTGTGGCAAATGGCGTTAAGCGACTTCCTCAGGGTCACACAGCTAGTAAGTGTCTGAGACTGAATTTGAACTCATGAAAATAAGTCTTCCTGATTGCAAGCCCAGAGCTCTAGCCACTGTGCCATTTAGCTGCCTCATATAGAAATATCCCTATTATTCATCCAAAGAACCCTATAGAGATTCCTCACTATCTTGTAGTAGATACTTAATTTACTGGTATAAAGTTCTTGAATATGCAATTAAATTCACTATGTATTAATTACATACCTACTAAGGGCAAAGGCACTATGCTAGGTGCTGAAGATTCACAATGAAGAAACAGCAAAATCCCTGCCCTTGGAGAGTTTATAATATAATAGGAGGATATGTATAGAATGTAAAAGAGATCCACAGTGTTCAAGGAAAATCTGAGGAGGAAAAGAAATTTTAGCTGGAGAGCCAACAAACAGGATTTAGAGTAAAGAATCTCAGCAGCCATCTATCTCAATCCACACCCAAAATAAAATCCCTGTTATAATTTAACCCAACAAGTGACCATCTACCCTCCACATGAATATATACAGGAGGGGGGCACCTACCACCTCTTAAAGCAGCCTATTCCACTTTTGGACAGCTCTAATTGTTTAAAAGATTCTCCTGGAATCCAGCCTAGCTGTACCTCTGTTTGACTTAGACCCTTTGTTCTTGGATCTGTCCACTCTGGCCAAAAGGCCGGAGTCTAATTAATCATGGAAGACTTTACAGAGAAAGTGACACCTGAACTAGGCCTTCAAAAAGCAAGAAGATTTCCACAGGTGGACCTTAGCAGAGAGCATTTTCCAGACAATAGGCTTAGCTCTAGTAAATGACTGCACACAGAGACAGAAGAGTGAAGGATGATATCAGAACATGGCTTGTAATGCAGATTGTCAGGAAGGTTGGGAGCATGGACAATGATAGTGTGAAAGGGAGGAACTTGACAATCCAACCCTATTACAGGGGCATACATGCAAAATATTCTTTGCCCTTTTATCCTCCCTTTTTCTTAAGAAGGTAAAGGACAGAGAAGGTGCTAGTAGTCTAGAAAGGCAATTCTTTCTTATTGAGATCACACCATGTATTCTTTCTTAAGGCAACAGATATATGACAGATATTTGTGACATAAATAGAACACCTACTTATTCTATGAAAAAGAAAGTCATAACTCTTGACATAAGTCTTAGGAAGGATATACTGCATGTAGTTTTCCAAGCTGATAGATTATAGTTATGAGCAACAGGACGGATGGAATAAGGGGTCATTCTGCTAGAAGCCAACTCCTACCTCTCTTCTCTACATTCCATAGACTGTTTCAGAATAGGACACTCCCAGAGACCTGCCTTTCTCTGACAGCACCAGAATAGAGGTAGTAGAGTAGGCAGAGCTGTGAGGACTGAGTGGGAAAGGGCAGAGAAAGAGTTAGATACCTCACATCCAGCCAGTCCCTCCAAACTTCCTTCAATTACCTTGCCCTGGTGATCATGCTTCATTTCCCAGCCCCTTGGCAGCTCCAGTTGTTTGTTAGCAAACATGTTGAGGAATCCCACTAGGTCTCGATTATGCTGGTAGCGTTCAAAGTGGTGAGTGTCCCGCCGGACTTTGGTGATCATGTGCTTCAAACACGTGTTGTTTGTAAACATGCGATAGGCACTCTGGAAAAAAAGCATGAAGAACCAAGAGTGAGTCCACATCAAGAGGTGTATTAAACAGAAAGCAAAAAAAAGAATAAGGCATCTTGATTAAAGTAACATGTGAAGAGAAAAAATTCAGTTCAGCAAATTAAGTATTAGGAGATGCCATCCACTCTGGCCCTCTTGCCATTTGCACTGCTGATACACTTCCTGGACCACCATGCCCTGGTAGATTTAATACACTCAGTTTTATAACTCCTTCTTGAGACCAAGAGATCTGGATTGGTAAGTACCAACTAATATAACCTACCAGATCACACCATCCCCATAACATGCTTCACAACCTATGCTATTTTGCTGTCCACCATGTGTTTACTATCCCCATCCTCATCCCATTCTGTCAATCAATAAGCATTTGTTAAGCACCTACTATGTTCCAGGCACTATGTGAAGTGCTGAGGATACAAAAAGGTAAAAGGCAGTCCCTACCCTCAAGGAATTTACAATTGATTGGGGGGAGACAATCAGCAAACAAAAACATACAAACTATTTTCAGAATAAATAAGAAGTAAATAAGAGAGGGGGGACACTAGGATTACCAGGGTTTGGAAACGGCTTGGGCAGTTAGGTGGCAAAGTAGATACAGGACCAGCCCTAAAATGAGGAGCACCTGCCTTCAAATTCGGCCTCAGACACTTATTAGCCATGTAACTTTAGGCAAGTCACTCAACCCCATTTGCCTCAATTTCCCCAACTGTAAAATGAGCTGGAGAAGGAAATGGCAAACCACTCCACTGTTCTTGGCAAGAAAATCCCAAATGGGTTCACAAAGAGCGCAAGATTTGAATGTGTATACTGGGATTCCAAATTGTATGCCTTCTTCTATTATATATGCTAAGACAGGGGGAGAATCAGAGCAATCTAGGTGAGAGATCATGAGAACCTGAGGTAGGAAGTGGCAATAAAAGTAGAAGAGATTGGATAGATATGAGTTATAGAAATATAATAGATAGGATGAGGCATTTGATTGGTTATAAAGGGTTAAATAACAGAAAGAGTCAAAATGACCCAGAGTCTAGACAATAGGGTAATGATAGAGCCAACAAGAAAAATCAAAAAGTTGGGAGGAAAGACAAGATCTTGGTAAGAATATGATGAATTCCATTTTACATGCATCAAGTTTGAGATGTAAAGACAGTCAGGAAAAATGTGTCCACTAGACATTTGGAAATCAAGGACTAGAGATCTGAGAAGAGATTTTTGAATCATGAGCAGAGTGGTAATAATTGATGTCAGGAAGTGGATGGAATTGCTAAGAGAAAGTAAAGCAATAGAAAAAAGGGTCAAGGTCAAAGATTTGTGGGATATACACGATTAAGTTGCTGAAGATAATGAGGAGTGAACAAAGAAGAAAGAGAATGAATATTCAAAGAAGCAGGAAGAAAACCATGAGATAATATTAACAGAAGCCAGAGGAGGAGAGAATATTAAAGAGGAATCAATATCAACACCCAAAACAATTTATATTTATTTAGCACTTAAAATTGTTCAAAATGCTAGCCCCACAATAATCCTATGAGATGGGTAATAAAAGTATTCATTCTCATTTACAGATGAAGTCACTGAGGTCCAGAGATATTATAACTATCCCACATTCAAACAGCCTTTTTGGTGTAGGAGAACCCAAACTTCCTGAGCCCTTAATTTTTGAGGCATTTGACACTTGACTACATTCTCCTCTTTAGGTTTTCATAACACTATTCTTACTTTGTTTTCATCCTTCCTGCCTGATAATTCCTTCTTAGTCTCACATCTTCCATATCATAGTTCTTAACTATAGCTAGATCCCCAAAACTCTATCCTTGGCTCTCTCATCTTTGTTCTCCACAGTCTATGATTTGATCACCTCATCATCACAGATGGCTTTAAAGGGCATCTCTAGGAAAATATCTCCTAGATCCACATATCCAACTCTAGACTCTTTCCTCAGCATCAGTACTATTTTACTGATTAGACATTTTGTACAGATGCCCTATATGCAGCTCAAACTCAGCATGTTCAAAACAGAACTTGTTTATCCTTTCCCACAAATCCATCCCTCTTCAAAATTTCCTTATTATTATTGGGATAGTAGTCACCAAAGTCTTCAATCTTGATGTCATCCTTGACTTCTCACTCTCATATCACAAATCCAATCAGTTACCAAATCTTGCCATTTGTACCACCATATCATCTCTTGCATACATACCTTTCTTTCCACTCAGACAACTGTAAAAAAGGTTGCTAATTGGTGACTCTGATTCAGTGAAGTCTTTTTTTACTCCAGTCATATTTCACAAAGCTACTGAAGTGATTTTCCTAGAGCACAGGCCTGATCAAGGCACTCCCTTACTCTTTCTTAACCCCTATTTGCCTCAGTTTCTAATCTATAAAATGAGTACACACTGGAAAAAGAAACGGCACTTGACTTCAGCATAGGTAAGAACACATAGGTTTGAAGATGGGGAGGAAGGGAGTAGAGGAAGCTCATGTTGGTTGGCCTCAATCTTCAGGGTATTCAACATGCTACTTTATACAGAGAAGTAAAGTAGTCTAGTGAAAAGACAGGAAACATGAGAATCAGGACAACTGAGTTCCAGTTCTTACTCTGCTACTAACTAGAAGTATGACCCGAGGTGATACTTCACTTGCTAAATGAATATAAGGCTCCTACCTCTTTCCCATGAGCAGAAGGATCAAGTAAGATAAACTAGAATGAGAGAGTTTAACTAATGGATCTCTAAATACCTTTCTGATGCCAAAAATTTACTGATTCTATGTCAAAATATTTAAAGTATTTCTATTGTTAAAATATCAGGTAGTATTATACTCCTTGGTAAAACATAAGCTCCTTGGTCAGGAACTTTTTTTACTTTGTCCTTGTCTCCTGAAAACCCAGCAAAGTGTCCTATGCATGGCAGATGTTTAATAAATTTTCATTGAATTTTATTGGATATTTGAAGCATTGTACGTATAAGGCAGCTAGATGGCTTAGTGGATAGCACTGGCCTGGAGTCGAGAAGACCTCAGACACTAACTAGCAAGGTGACACTGGGCAACACATTTAACCTGTTTATCTTAATCCACTGGAAAAGGAAAAGGCCAACCCGTCCAGTATTTTTGCCAAGAAAACCCCATACAGAATCACAAAGAGGCGGACACAACTTACCAACAGAACAACATATATATGTTACAAAGATGTAATGACTACTGGTTGTTTAAAAAAAGAAAAAGTATTTATCTTGGTGGAATACTTAAACTATATTTCCCATGACTTCTGGAGAGCTGAGAATAGGATGCTGGGTAGTAGGTATACCACTACTTTGGGGAAGGGGCTCGTAGTATTCAGATCACTGAATGAAGGATATAACGTGGATGCAAGGAGGGTCAATTGTTGGAAGCTCTGAATGAGAATATCTTCTAAAATATCCCTAGCCAGTGATCATCAAGTCTTTGCTTGAAGACCTCTAATCCGGGGAAACCACTATCTCTTATAATTGTTGGAAAGTCTTTCCTTAGGTTGAACATAAATATTGTTGTTGAGTTCTTTCAGTTGTGTCTGACTCTTCAGGATCCCATTTGGAGTTTTCTTGGCAAAGATACTGGCGTGGTTGGCCATTTCCTTCTCACTCATTTTATAAACTGAGGCAAACAGGGTCAAATGACTTGCCCAGGATCACACAGCTAGCAAACGTCTGAGGCCAGGTTTGAACTCAGGAAGATGAGTCTTCCTGACTCCAGGCCCAGAAAGTTATCCACTGCACTGTGTAGTTAGTGCCCAAGAACATGTGCTACAATTTTTACTTGTTAGTCCCAGTTTTTTCCTCTGGGCTACATGGGGAAATACTATGTTCACTCTCATCAGAGGTCTTGAAACAGAGGCTGGATCACACATTTGTGAAGGTGTGGGAGAAAGTATTCTCAGTTGGGTACAAGTAAGATTTGATTTCTGAGGTTCTTTACAACTCTTAGATTTTGTAAATAGAGACTAAATTATCAGTTAAGCGCTAAAGCAGAGTCAGAGGAAGAATCTCCTAAAAGAACAGGAAGGTTAACTAAGGATGGAGAGAAACTAAAACATTCAAACAAGACTCATTGAGAACTTTGAAGCTAAAATCCAGGAGTTTCATCTCCACGTAGTAATGAGCAGTCATTGAAGGCCAGAGACAACATTAGTAAAGTTGTAACAAGGAAAAAAGAATGTTTTCTCTAGTACAGTAAGTAACCCTTTTTAGTACCTTTGGTAATCTAGTAAAGTCTATCTACTCCTTCCTAGAATAAGGTTATTAAATGCACCAAATACATCAGTTTACAAAGGAAATAATTATATTGAAATATAATGATCAAAAGATTTTTTAAAAAGTTTACAGTCCCCAGTTTAAGAACTCCTGTTCTTAAACTGAAAGAACTCTAGGCTGGGTTGCAGATAATACTTTTCCTGAGTTATGGATAATACATTTTTCCTGGATATTTCCTTTCCAGAAATGGAAACAGAGAAGTTAGATTTTGATGTTGAATCTAATGAACAAGCAGATTAAAAATGCACACTGACAACTTGTTATAAATGAATACTTTGTATTATTTTTATTTATTGTCCTAATTATAAACACCAGGAAGGCAGGGCTATGTGACCTAAACTCTGTATCTCCCTTAGTGCCTGGTGCTATATTTTACAAACTTAAAGAGGTTACTAAATCAAATATTATCATGTGCCAAACCTAGAAATAGCTGTGCTATATGGACCTTTTAGCAAACCATTTTTGGCATAATAATAAAGGCATGAAAATGGTATTAAGCATTGAAATTTTACCCAGTTCACTAGAAACATGGAAGGAAAAATTCACTTCTTCACATACCCGACTACTGATTGTCCATTCATCTGAGTTGCAAATTATTTATGACTGACACATATTTAGAAGAAGATACATGGGATTTTAGAAAAGTAAATATTTTTCCTCCTCCATAAAGTCCTAAGGGCAGCCTTGATGTTGTAATCAATGTATTTCTAAGTCATTAAAAGTCAAAATAATTATTACTTAGACTTGTACCATTCTCCCCTGTATACTCAAAATATTTTTTAGGAATAACTATAACCAAATGTATATACATACCATCATCAACAAGCAGATTTCACTATATAAGAATGTAATACAACTCCACCCTCCCCTGAAGTAAGGCAGTTGAACAAAAATCTACACATTCTGGAGGAAGTTAGATTATAACCAGCAGAAGGCCATAGCATGTACAACTGCATACAAAAAGAGGCCATTTTTCAGTCATAGAAACATAATTTAAGGATGCCTTAGAATTAATACATTAAAATGGGAGAGAATTATTCTTTATGAAACCATCAAATCTTGTGAAAACATAAGCAAAGCACTAGTAATACAGGAAAAACTGAATTCAAAAACCACCAGGTTAAATCCTATCACTATTCTATACTGTCTTTTGTTAATCCAAGAAAAGGAGGGAATTTTCCCCTGTGAAAAATCCCTGGGCCATCAGCAAGAATAGTCAAGGTCATTTCCATTGCCAGCTACACAGAAAAGGTGAGAAACTTTCCTAAACCAGTCAAAATTTAAATCACGCAAGACTTGGTAACAGAGGTAGCTTGTGATCTCAGAGGGAAAATAAGTTAACAATTAAAAGGTTCCTTTGGAAAGAGACCTGATGAAATCAAGAAGGGACAACTAAGCCAGAGAAGTTGCAAATAAAGCCTTTGGCAAGTGGCTTGTTTTTATAAATTATATGAGGAGATGAAGGTACATAAGCAATTGAAAACCTAAAACTATGTTATACGTTCACTGTCATAGGATCATAGATACAGCACTGAATGGGGACTCAGAGGTCATCCAATTGAAACCCTTCATTTTATAGATGAGGAAAGAGAGGGTTACGACGTTAACTCAGCAGAGGTCATAGGATAATAAGCAGCACTGCCAAAATTTAAATCTAGGTCCCCTTACTCCACTTAACTACATGGTATGATCAAAAAAGCAAGGCCAATATTTATGCTGAAAGTTGCTGAAATTTATGCTGAAAATAAGATCACTTCCTCCTGAGTTGAATAAATATTTACACAATGACGGGCAATACTGACTCCCCCTGACCTCAGAATCATGTTGACATTTTTTCTCTTGATATCTATCTTTATCCTTTCTGTAACACATGTAAGCTGGTCTTGGAGCATTCCTGCAGAAGGTGCCCATCTATGGGATGTAAAGAGTAGTGCCCAATGGTGTGAGTCCAGAGTAGAATGCTTTGAAGGTGAAAGAGATGGGTCCAACTGCAGATAAGCTGTGGTTATTCCCTGAGCCTCTGGACACTAGATTTATGTCTGGTGTTCTGTGCCTGTATCATGAGGCTAATAACATTTCATGTGGGAGGTTTATGACTGAATTTGAGCAAGATTTCAGATCCTGAGTAAACAATGCCATCAAGCCACATCCAGCCAAGTGGGTCTGGATATGGTATTGTGGATGAGTCTCCAGATGTTGTGGGCACTACTGTTACCTCCTGACTGTGTTCAGTAGAAAGGACTAAGTACCACTAATTGATCTCCATCTATCATACCATCCACTGGCAAAAGGGAAGGAATAAATAGGTATATGGTACCTACGATGTACCAGGTACTGTGAGAAGTGCTTTACAAATATTATCTCATTGGGTCCTCATAGCAACCCAGGTGTTTATTATGCCCATTTTATGGTTGAAAAAAACTGAAGCAAACAGAGGTGAAGAGATTTGTCTAAGGTTACATAACTATTAAGTGTCTGAAGTCATATTTAGACACAGGCCTTCTTGACTCCAGGTGTAGTACTTTATCTGCTGTACCACCTAGTTGCTTGTAGCTATCAGAGAGCTAGTTACCTCATTCCCCTTAGTCCCACCCCTTGAGGGTGATAATATGTTTTCTCAGTTGTCTAAGTTTTTTACAAGGCAGCTAGGTGACATAGTAGATAAGAGTGCTGGGCCTGAAATCAGGAAAACTCTTTCTGAGTTCAAATCTGGCCTCAGACACTTACTAGCTTTATAACCTGGGCAGTTCACTTGATTTTGTTTGCCTCAGTTTCCTCATCTGTAAAATGAACTGGAGAAGAAAATGGCAAACCATTTCAGTATCCTCACCAAGAAAACCTCAAATAGGGTCAGACCAACTGAAACAACTGAACAGCAACAAGGGCTCTTGTGAGTGGATTAGTTATCAACTCTAGTTTCATCTTACTTTAGAAAAATTCTTCTTCTTTTCTTCATAATGTTCCATAATTAGTAAATCTCCACTTACAGACAGAATAAATATTTCACCAAAGTGGCAATACCATAGTTAAAGTTGTAAATATCAATGAGGTCCAACAATAAATTTGCTTCAACTGTTCACTCAACCCAAAGATTGAATCCCCCAAAGCTAACATGCCAGAACTCGAGAAACCTACTTGACCCCTCACTGCATAAAATGTAGCATATTTCCAGTCTAGGGATTACTTTACTTCATCACCAGAATTGGGCTTAGGATAGCCTTCAGTTCAGGTTGGTTAACATAGGTCCTGGCCCTCTCTTGTTCTGATTTAGTGCCTCTTTGCTGCCATGGTTCCTGAGAGCTTTGCTGTTCACACAACTCACTTAGGATTTGGACCCTCCCCTAAGCTTTATTTTATCCTTACAATCTGCTAAATGTGAGCATAAGATTCCAAACCAGTCTAGCATTAATAAGAGTGATGGTTTGAATAACATTGGGTCTTTCACCTTCAAATTCCCTATGCTCCACCCTGACTTTATCCCCATGGGAAGGATTCTATAACCTCCCTACATGAGCATGTTCTGCAGTCTCAGTCCAGGGCAGGCCTAATACGGTTCTAATGTGCTTGGGACTTAGTTCAAACATATTAGACTATTTCTCCCCTCCCCTCCTTCCCAACTTGCCCAGTTGTTGATAGTGAGATCAGTATTATCCCAAGTCCTGAGGAGGAACATTCTGCTGCAGCCCATTTCCATGTCCATCTTGTCAACAAGTCACACTAACTCTTCCTCCATAATGTTTCTCCCATTGGACCCTTCTCTTTTTCCACATTCACTACTTCTAACCTAGGACTTCCCTAACTCATATTCACATTAGATTGCCTCTATAGCTTTCAAGTTGGACTCTTATATATCTAGTCTTTCCCACACTTCAAGAAGCATGCAATATTATTTTCTCAAGAACCTATGTTTCCCCATAGCCCATCAGATATTATCTAAATACTTCAACTTAGCATTTAAAGTACTTTATCAACTGATGCCACTCAATGTCTCCTTCCTCTTGAATTCAGCACTCCAGAAGGTCTAATTACATTAATCATTGCCCACATGTCTTCCTTAGTCTCACATCTGATCCCTTCTCTATACTCATATGGCTGCCACATTATTTCAGGCTCTCATCATCTCTTTCCTAAAATACTGCTGTTACTTCCTAAATGGTCTCCGTCTCCACTCCCTCATCTCTCCAAACTATATGCTATATTGCTGCCAAAGTGATATTTCTAAAACATAGGTATTACTATGTTATCCCTTGTTCAATGAATGCTAGAGGTTCCCTATTATCTCTAGAATAAAATAAAAATTCTTTTGATTGGTATTTAAAGCCCTTTACAACCTGATTAAATTAGGGACATCTAGGTGGCCCAATGGCTAGAGTGCCACACTGGGAGTCAGGAAAACCTGAGTTCAAATCTGACCTCAGACACTTACTAGTTGTGTGATGCTAGGCAAGTCATTTAACCTCTGTTTGCCTTAATCTACTGGAGAAGGAAATGGTCAACCCCTCCAGTATCTTTGCTAAGAAAACTCCATGAACTATATGGTCCATGGGATTACACAAAGAGTCAGCTGGACACGACGGAACAGCAACCTGATTCCAACCTTTCTGTGCAGCTATATCATGCATTAATCCTCTTCACACGCTCTACAGCCCAGCCAAATAGGACTTCGTGCTGTTCCTCATACATCATTTTCTATCACTCTTGTATGTGCTTTTGCACAAGCTGTTCCCCATGCCTGGAACTCACTCCTCTCTCATCTGCCTCTTAGAATTCTGAGCTTCCTTCAAGGCTCATCTCAAGTACCCCCTCCTATATGGTGACAGCTTCAGTTACATTTTTCTGAGGGGGAGGGTAGAATTGTGATTTATTACTATAGAGAACTTCTGGTGAATAAAGTCTCTTTACCAACATCTGCTGACACCTAGTTTACAAATCATAGTCTTAGAAAATCACCTGGAACATGAAAAAGTCAAGTGACTTATCTAAGGTCACTTAGCTGATATATATCAAAGGCAGGATTTGAACCCAAATCTTCTTGACTCTGAGATGAGTTCTCTACTATTCCACGTGACCCCTCTGATACATATTTTTAATATCTTTTTATAGACTGCTATATGTGCATATGTATGTGCATTATGTGTGCATATCTGACAGAATATTAATCTACTTTCAGTCAATAAAGTGTAATTGCTTAGCCAATTTATGAGTTTTTTTAAAAGGCAAAGTTAAAGAGTATATGGAAGCTTTATGAGTAGACAGAGAAACTAACCCCATTCTAGAAAATTGTTGGTGTTTAGGATGGTGCAAACAAAGTGACTAGCTATAAATGAATACCCACTGGCAATCATGAGAAAACAGCAATCACAGTCCTTTTCCTGATGAAATTCTCTAATAGGTTGCTCAATATGCATAGGGATACACACACATGCGTATATATGCATGTGTGTATATATGTATGTGTGTGTATATGTATGTATTCACACATACATGTACGTAGGGTAAGGTCGCCTTCTCAAATAGAATGTATGTACCGTGAGGGGAAGAGGTATTTCAATTCTGTTGTTGTCTCCCTAGCAACCAAAATGATATCTGAGACTAGTAGACATTTAATAAGTGCTTATTGATTTTTACATCTATTTCTTTGTTCATGCTGTTCTTTCATTTAACATGTCCTCACATCCCCTTCTCTGCCAAAGGATATCCTTTGCTTCCTTACCCAAACCCTCTTCCAAGAACCCTACTAGTCTAGCCAACCGACTTCATCTCATTTCCCCTCTCTGTTCTTTTGATTCATTTTACATGACAGATACATGCTTTTGTTTCCAAGATTCAAGTAAACAAAACCAACAAGTCAAGTCAACAAATATTTACGAAGCACTTAGATTTTGCTAGGCACTCTGCTAAACTCTAAGAATGCAAAGACAAGTGGAAAGAAAGGCAGTCCTTGACCACAGGGTACTGACATTTGAATGAGGAAATATAACATATAAATGAAAGCTGAAAAAGTGGGGAGTGGAGAAAGGTACTGAGCCCTGGGGTACAATAGAGAAAGTGTGGTGAATCAGTGATGTGGCTTGGAGAGGAATGAAGACATGGTTAGCCTGGGCTCCTTTTTTAAATGGAAGTTCTAAGAAGAACCAAGCCATCAGAGGGAGAGGTCATGGGATCAAAGGCCTAACAGAACTTTGCTCAGCACTGGAGAAGCAATGATTGAAATACCTAGACCCTGCTCTTAGAGCGCAATAAAGGAATGAGGGAAAGGACAAGTATAAAACAATTAGGACACGCAGGAGAATGAAGTAAGTGTAGAAGAGGGGGAAGGCCTTAAGGATTACACGATCATTTTGCAAAATATCTCATCTCCCCAATTACTCAGTGACAAAGACTGGGTCTTCTATTTTATTCCCTGCGTTAACTGCTATGCCATAGGGTAACAAACAGCATTCAATTAATACTTCTTGTAAGTAAGTAAGGTTATTTTTCTATTCCAGGTATCATCCCTCAATATAGATAAGAGGATGAAAATGGAAAGCCAGAAAAACTCTAAGGGAGGACATTTTAATAGGCAGCTGTGGAATTTGGGTTTTGAAGAAGATTTAGAAAGATGTGAAGTGAGAAAAGCGTACTGGTACAATATCCCTTGGTATTTTATGGGTAGGGTTGGCAGGGTAGCACTGGGAGGCAGGCTAAAATGACAATCACCCAAGGAGTGATAAAGCCTTAATTACTAACACCAGGATTCCTATACTCTACTTGAGAACTCATGGGAAGAAGGTATATAAATAAGAAGGAGAACTTCTCAAGGGGGGGAGAAACTTGTAGCTACCTCTAGGCCCTAGGCAAACTCTCTTGGTCTTAGGGATAGACTTGGGGTTTCATTGGAATAGAGAACTCTCAGGATGGGAAATGCCCTCTCCTGATGCATGTCAGTACCCTCTGTGCATCTCATAGTCTGAGAGAATTGTTCTAGAGAGATAAAGCAACTCGCCCAGTGTCACACAAACACTGTGGCAGAGGCTGAACTTGAATCCAGATCTTCTGCCCTCCATCCATCATACACACCATATACAACATCAAGATTGGGGTCATAATTGAGTTAGAACTGGATGGAGTCTAAGAAATCACCTTCTCTAGGAGTTCATAACCATTTTTTTACGTGTCATGGGCCCCTTTGGCACTATAGGGAAGCCCATGAGTCCCTTCTTAAAAACCATATTTTCAAATGCATAAAATCAAATATATAAGAACACAAAGGAAACCAATCATATTAAAATAGTTATCAAAGTAGATATTTTTTTAAAAAACAGATTTAGGGACACCAAGTTAGGAGCCTCTGATCTGATTCAACCCTCTCATTCACAAATGGAAAAGTGAAATGGCCTGAGGCCACCCAGCTCATGAGCATAAAAGCTGGCTTCACAATCAGACCTTAGACCCAATACTTCTACAATGTCACATGGTTCAACGCTTTGTTATACATTCTCCCTACATCCTTTCCAAACCTAACCTGCCTTTAAATGCTTTAATTTTGTTTTTAAAGATTTCTTCAATGGGTTACAACATTCTTCAATAAAAAACAAAGCTCATCTCTTTCCTTCCACAGTTCAGTCCAGTCATTTGGCAAGGCTCAGAAAAAAAAAATATCTGAATGAAGATACATAATAATTCCTCTCTCCCTCCCCCTGCCACCACTTTTGACCTCTAATTTCTATTTATCACATCCATTCACATTTGAACCCAGGGCAGAAGGGGATACTCACAGGGTTAGAATGCAGCACGGTGAAGAACTCGGGGCTTATGAGAAATTTCACGGGCGGAGACTGTAACAGTAACGTCAGCCTGGACCTGGAGGTAGAGTGGGGCAGCACATTCTCCCGTCGAAAATCTATTAGAACAAATAAAACCTTTCAAGAGAACCCTCTTACGCAGTTGGACTAGTTCTGTCCCTTTGATCTGAAGCATGAAGTCTGGCGTTTCTTTAAGTGCACTTGGACTTAAACAGAAACTTTTATGCCATCAAAAAGGCTTGCCTTTGATCTAAATTAATATACTAAGTCCTAACTGAATTTGATAATATCAAAATAGAGCAGCTTCATCTTTTGCAACTAATAAGTTTTTTAAATGAGTAAATTTTTCTTTCCCAACCATCCAGATCAAAGCCAAAGGTAAGCATGTCATTTGGAATTATGTGGCCTATTTCCTAAACTTTACTTTTCATAATCCTAGTAGAAGGTTCATCTACTATAGCTTTACCATTGTTTTGCAGTTCTTATGATCCATGTCATACGGTAAAAATGATAATTTGTCCTATAAATAAACTATACTCTCTCAGGAATCATTATGCCTAGATGGCTCCTCACCTTGCTAAGATTCAACATTGCAACTGACTCTCACCTGCATTGGACTGATGGAAGTCTGCATCCTCTCCAGCTCCATCAATGGCATTAGGGTGTTCTTCAGGCCTTTCATTAGTCATTGTTCTGCGGATACTTTGATACCTACCATCAAAAGTCTTGAGTTACATATGGCAGACCATAAAAAAACCAAAACCCAGCTGAGTTATTTCACAAGAGCAAGGAGATATACATACTGTCTACACAACCATCCACTCTTTTTTTAAAAAAATCTCTTTGACATTAGATCCCGAGCTAAATTAGGTTTATTTGTCCATTACTTCTTAGAAAATTTCTTGGTACATTAGCTAAATCTAAGAAAGCATGATATCATTTAATCAAGGAAAACTAAATTATTAAATGTTTGAAGTGAAACTTCAGCTCTCTTTTTAGATTCAGTTTTCTGTAAATTTGCAGTCAAAAAGAAAAACCAAAAAGAAAAGATAACCACAAGCAAAAACAAAAACCCAGTAGAAAACTTCATTGTGAATGAATGACCTATGGATTAGAAAATAAAAACAACATACCACTTGAATTTAGAAAAGGTAAACATGTTTTTATCAGACTTCAAAACTTTTTATTTATTAAAATTGTAGTCTTTACTGTTTCCCTCCATTTTCCAAATAAAAGCTACTTATCTTCCTTTGTAAAAAGCTACTAAACACATACACACTCATACACACCACACTGTACCACACCAGAGTGAGGTCCATCAAATTAAGAGTTACAGCAATGGCTTAATATTAATATCCAATGACAATGAGACAATCATCTTCCCCAGTTATCACCCAAACAGTGACAGCCACGGTGGCCATTCTCACCTACGATTGAGTTGCTCCATTTGTTGTATAGAATTGGATCTCTGAAGTATCTGTGGGGCAGGGGGAGCAGTGGGCCTCTGCCAAGTGGTTGTTCTGTTTACATGGTCCACGTAGAATATTCTTCCATGGCTGTCAATCCGAGCCTCCCAATCTACAGTGCAGCAACACAACAAGAATTTTTAGGTGGTAAGACTATAATTGTGTTTACTGAGTTCAGCACATGTTTCCTAAGACTTACATACTGTAATTTTGTGTTTATAATAATACACCTCCTTGTATAACTTCCCCTTGGAGATTCCAGAATCTTTTTTTTAGTGACAGCTTATTAAGTATATGCTAGCCAGGGCACAAACTTTTTTAAGTGTCTCCAAATTTACATCTTTCCTTAGAATAAAAGTCCTGAAAATTCAATATTATGTAGATATACATCCTACATATAGTTTTCATGATTATTTATTGATTTTTAACATTCTTTTCTTTTTAAATTTTGAGTTCCAAATTCTCTCTTTTTCTCCCATTCCCTTCATCCACTGAGAAGGCAAGAAATAATATCAATTATGTACCATATATAGTTTATGATAATGGCTACATTTAAAAAGCAAGATCAGTATGTGTATATATAGTACATAAATTGAGTATTGGTTTCCTTTATTTGTATTCATAATTATTTTGTTCAAAGAGCCTCTAAATCTATAAATTTTCTAGCCCTGAGGAAAGGCCAATAGCTAGCCATTGTAGGTAGGACTAGCTTCCCTACAAATGGTAAGTAGATCATAATACAATTTCATCACCAAAAGGACTGGGATCTCCGCTGCCAATGATCATCCAGTGGGTATTCATTCACAGTCTGGTCACTTTGCTCCATCCCAAACAGCAACAGTTTTCTAGAATGGGGCAATTACTCTATCTACCTATAAAGTTTCCATATATTCCGCCTCTCTACCTTTAAAAAAATGATAAAATTTTGGCTAAGCAATTGTGCTTTCTTTAACAACTCAAAGTGGATTGACATTCTGTCAGATAACCCCCCTGCTCTGAAAATTTATGTGAAAAATTTACTTACTAAAAAATACACATCAAATAAAGTCAATGTATGGTATATTTACAACTCTTCTTGAGATTTGCTTTGTTCCCCCCCTCTAAATTTCTGGGGCCATTTTTTTAATCAAACCAAAAGATAAAGTGATTGTCTCTCTCTCTCTCTCTCTCTCTCTCTCTCTCTCTCTCTCTCTCTCTCTCTCTCTCTCTCTCTCTCTCTCTCTCTCTCTGTGTCTGTCTGTCTGTCTCTCTCTCTCTCCCCCCTCTCTCCTTCCTTCCCTCCACCCCCCCCAGACAAGGACCATTCAAGAGTGGTCGCAGCCTATATACTGGACAAAGCTACAGGGGGAGGCCTTTTCCTAAAGAGGGTATTAACAGGAAACTAACATAACCTTACACACTGGGCTTTGAATCAAACAACTGGAAGTATTCTCATTCTATTTTAACCTGTGTATTCCTCAGATTTCACCTGTGTGGTCAGACTGAGAGGCCATGAGGTTGAGCTCAGATAAAATTAATAAATTAGCAATAGCAATGATAATATAATCTATTACATCATATAATACATTATATAATAATAAGAACAATAGTAATCAACACAGGCTAGGAAGTGCAATTTCAAGCATCAGATACCTAATGTAGGACCTATTACCAAATATTAAGTAATACGTAGAAATGCTTGCAATTCCCCTTAGATTTGTTACTATTATTAATGACGATAATGCTGTCCTCTATGTGTATATATGTACATACACCTTCATATACACTTTTTCATTCGGTCCTTTTAAAACATAACTTTGAAAATTTATTGCTCACCTATTCCAATGAGCCTTAGAGAGGCTGTGACTTAACTAATGTTGCACAGATAATAAGTAGAAGAATCTACAACATGCTACCTCATCTCATTCATTGGTTGTCATTTTATATTTTAAGATGGTGGTGATAAAAATATTTCAGAAGATGTTCTACTTTTTTTGGTTCAAACATTTATCCCTAGAGAGATAGCGCAGAGGAAGCAGTCTTCCCAATGAAGATTCCCCATGCGTGAAACCTTTAAGCATGATCGCTACCACTCCTAGCATAGAGGCTTTCTAAAATTATAGCAGATGATGGGTCCTTTGAAGATGTAATGTTTAGAAGACTGAATTATCTGAAGCAGTGTTCAAATTTTACAAAGTGAATGTATATATTAAGGCAGGTAAAGTTAGTTTTAGTTGGGAGATGGATGAAGACCAGGAGAATGATGTTGTAATATAGACCATATAGCTCACAGCCCCTCTAATTTTGACAAAATTCAGAGTTCTTTGTCTATCTTCTACTAAAATAATCTTGATGAGCACTGAACAGAAAAATTGCCTAAAACACCAGAAATTAGGAAATCCACTTTCTAATAACCAGTTCTCTTATAGACATATGATGTCAAAAATAAACGAGAAGGTTTGAAATTCTAAATCTTTACATTTTTTCTTCATTCTGCCACATTTCAGGATTGGATATTTAGCCACTGGAAAAATATGATTAATAATATTTGCAAAGTTAGCTAGGATACATTCTTTTGTCTTTTTGGACTTAGGAATGATACAACCATTATTTTGCTAACTACTTAATTTAGCTCTTTTGAACTATTAACAACTGGCATTTACAAGACACATTATACTTATGAAGCACTTTCAAATATCTTTAATCTCATTAAATCTAACAATCAGCATAAGGCTTCATCTCCTTATAATGAAAGAATCTGAGGACTCTATTCCAGGTGAAGAGAAGGTGTGCATTAGCCAGAGTAGTTTATTGGTCAAAGGAGTAAAATTAAATAAGTTTAAGAAAAGAAATTCCCCATTTAGGAAAGAAATTGGAGGGGACACAACATAAAAGGATAGGATAATTATTGTTGGATGGCAAGAACATTATCAGATTGACTCCACAGATGATTGCTAACTGGATTTGAATTTAGGAATTGGGCAAAGGAACAAGTTGATTGGGAATTTGGAAATGCATGTCATTTTTATGGTTTTGTTTGAACATAATGACTACTAAGCTTAGATTCTGTTTCCTAATCAAATTTCTTTGAAGTACCATGGAACACTAGAATGGAAAGGGACTTTAGAACTAACCTGATGTAATCCCTGCATTTTACAGGTGATAAAACTGAGTCCTGGGGAGATACAAGTGGTTTGGCCAAGATTACATAGGAAATTGATGGTAGGGGCAAAACTCAAATGCAGGTGTGACTTTGACTGGATCAACGAATGATCTCGAAGAGCCCTCCTAGCTCAAATATATATGATTTTAAGTTTTCCTTGACTCTCAGACCAGTGTTCATTCTACAGGCCACTCCAAATAGCTCTCTGAGGCTTCTGACCACAAATCAACAGCATAACCAACTCTACTGAATCAATGCAATTTCCTCATTGGATATTCCTGTAAATATCTTTCCTCAGTTGCGTTTGTCCTTCATTGCTGAAGAAGACCATGCCATCAGAGAAATGATGACTTGACTTGCACCTTACTTATTTTTGAGTGAGGGAGGGCTGTGCAGGTCACCAGCCTCACTTCTCCTCCAGAGCCATCTGGGTCCAGTGACCAGATATTCATCATGATGACTGGAGATGGCCCAGGATGCACTGGGAGACCTTGGCCCCTTTAGGTCAAGGTCTGTTCAGGTACTCTCTTAGGGTAAGGTAACACCCATTCATTGAAGAGACCTGTTTAAGAAGTAGCCAGGGCCTGACCCCTTTAATGAGGCAAAGAAAAAGAAAGACATCAGCCTGGGAGAGAAACAACAACAGTTACTACTGATAATCACTCAGAAGCCAGGAGGGTCCAGAAGAGAGCCATTTGTTAATTGAGATACCCAGGGGGCACAAAGGATAGAATGTCAGGCCTAGAGTTAGGATGATCTGAGCACTAAGCAGGCACTTAATAAATGCTATTTCCTTCCTTCCTGCCAAAGCCCTATGGACATTTCATTTTGTTCCACTATTGAACCTAAACCACGATGACATCAGTGTGAGTCAGGCACAGTCCACTAGAGATTGTCACCTAAATTTTTTGTTTCTATGGGTCTTATGGGGGTATTTGGCATGTCAATGGTTCCTTATCTATTAGTAATAGATTTCTGCTCTTCTAATTAGACAATGGGATTATCTAAAGGGTTATCTATCAGACTCATTCTGACCATAGATTTGGGAATGTAACTTACAGCAGGAAATTTCTTTCTTTACAGAATGACAATGGGGGACTTAGTCCCAAAGAATAAAACAGGGATAGGGACTGGATGACATAGAAAACTGCCCCATGAGGACATGCCCTCTACCAATGTACTTTTTCAGGAACTTGAGTACTTTTTCTGTAACTTAAAGTTGTATAGTTGCCTAGAACACTGGGAACTTAAGTGATTTGCCTGAGGATACAATCAGCATTTTTTAGAAGAGAAAATTAGTAAAACAGTATTTTTAAATCCTTCCTTAATGGAGGGAAGGAATAAATCAATATGTTCCAGCTTATCCTGGTGGCAGCTACAGCATAGCACAATTGAACAGGCGCAGACCTCAGGCAGAAGACTACAGTTCTAGATTTAACACTGCCATGGACTTGCTATTTAAATTTGGGCAAATCACTTCACTTTTTCTAAGCCTCAGTAATAGAAGTCTTCCCAGTTTTTAACATATAGTTCTATGATTCATGTCAACTTGATCACAATAATTTAAGGAAGGAGTTCTTATTCTGCCCCAAATCATCATACAGAAAGATTCAGTATCATCTGATTTTTTACAACTGAAATTAGAGTTGTGGAATTTGGCCCCAAAGAAGAAATATGAGAAAACACTTCCCCCCTTACTACTTTGCAGGGATCAGAGTCCATGGGTAACTAAATGCATATTTTCCAGATGTAACTCACTTCCATTACCTAACACATCAATTCTTTCAAGATGGCACCAGATTTGAAAGTTATTTGAATCCTACCAACTCAGATAAGAATGAATATTTATACTGTAAGTAACAGAAGTCATCCACAGAAATACAGCAGTACATATGGCCAACATGAGAAAAGTAAAACTGTTTAAAATAAATTCAGGACAGATCCATTCAAAGCCAAAACAAATTTCCAGAAGGAAAGGAGCTTGCTCATTTTTTCTATCCCTGTCTTTGTGATACCCCCAAGCTAAACATTTGTCTCTATAACAATGTTTTAGTGGCTTCCCTAGACTTAAACTGTCTCTAGTCACCAGCCTTCAGAATGAGGAGGCAATTCTTACTCTTACCACATTCAGACTAGAGAATCACCCTTCAGCAATTTCACTGCAAAGTACTAGATGGTGGTATTCCACATAAGCCTGAAGCTTCCTGATCTTCTAGGAACCATTAGGACTTCTTTCAAACAGTAATTGGAAGTAAATAAATGTTTGTTGAATTAAAGTGGCCCATAAGCTCATAGGTACCAATATCTCTACTCAAAGTCAGAAGTAGTACAAGTTTTTTGAGACCAAAATGGTAGATCATCTTCTCAGCTTGCTATGGATCAAAGTTTGATATTTCATAGCCTGATATGAGGGAGTGGAGAGCAGGACTGAAAAGCGTTAAGTAACAAGATACCAAGCAACCACAAGGATAAACAAAAAATGGAATCTCATAGTAGAATGTTCAATTAGAAAATGATCTCTTGAAAACACTAGTTAAAAATATCTTTCAGGAACTATTGCGATCTCTCCAGGATCTTACCCAACTATACGTTAGTAATGTAAACTTTGGGCAAAGAGGACAAGGAAGTATTTTTCCTCTAAGTTTAAAAAAAAAAAAGGGGGGGGGGTAAATTAGAGGATCATGGTGATCAGGGCCTTCCCACAGAAGCTCTGAGCTATCAAGCAGCATAGATTGTGACTGCAGGGGTTGAAGGAAGGAAAGAAGGAAATAAACATTTATTAAGTGCCTACACATAGTAGTATTTTTCAGGCACTCTGCCAACTGCTTGACAAACTCATTTGTAAAGCTCATTTGATTCTCACAACAACTCAGGGAGATAGGTATTATTATCCTCATTTATAGCTGAGGAAACTGAGGCAGGAAGAGATTGTGACTTGTGGGAGAACACACCGCTTGCAAGTGTCTGAGGAGGGATTTGAACTCGTGTCTTCCGGCCTCCAAGTCCAGCACTGCTAGACACCACTAAAGAGTGGACTGATGAGCAAACTTTTATAGAAAAATGGCTGTCTGGGTACTCCTTACTTATGAGTTTCTCTGAAGGGTATTCCTGGGGAGCCTTACATAGTAGCAGCCACAGCAATTCTCCTTCAACTTAGAGAACTGAGTGATGCTTGTGTTGGATCAGTCTTGCTGTATGTGTTTGACTAAGTTGACAGTGAATCTGTTTAAATACAGTACTGGAAAACAGGCCTTGATAAAGCCCACTGGCATTCAAAAGGAACTACCGACTATGCCTTAAACCCAAATCACTGACTCTCACTGACTGGACAGCAACAGGTCCCCACCCAAGTCTCACTTGGTCATCATTTGTGTTTTGATGTTTCAGAGTGAGTGTAAATAGCAATGGTCTCTGTTCTGGCCAGAACAGAGAGTCTTCCTCTCCAGTTTGATTCTCTTTAAGTAGGCAAACTAGGTCATCTTTTGCCTCATTACTTACCTAGCCCTAAATCACCGTAAGGGTGTTGCCTCAGACAAACTGAGATCTGGGAAAGACCTTAGCTCCTTAAAAAGACCAAGGTCTCCTACTGCATTTAGGGTCATCTCCAGTTGCCCTGATCTAAATCTTGTCACTGGACTTGGATGACCCTAGAGGAGATCATGAGGCTTATGACTTTGCATAGCTCAGCCTCACTTAAATCCAAGTCAAAGGCAAGTCAAGGCATCATCCTCCTGATACTGGTTCTCTTCCAGAACACAGGACACACAATGTATTAAAGACACTTTCAGTTGTAATAGAGTCCGGGGGCATGGACCTCAAGGGTCATACTATGAACCTTCAAATGCCTTTAATAAATGTTTATTAAGTTGAAGTCTGCCCTATAATCAGAAAGGCTCACAAGACTAAAATGTTTTTGAAAAAATAGTACAAGTTAATACTCTGCTTCTAGATAAGCTTATAAAAGGGAATGACACAATCTTCATTTGTCTTCATCCATCAACCCTGATACTTCACCTTTTAATTTCAGATCAGGTAATACTAATAAACTGATATCCAATGCTGGCAAACAAACACAATCTCTGATATCTTAATCTGAGCCTCTCAGGATCAAAGAAGTAAAGTTCCATGGGATTCAGAATGGTGGGACTAGACTTTAAAGAAATGGTTAGTCATGCTAGTGGAACTGGTCAGCGAGGAGAAGGCAGAGAATTCATCGTGAGGACAGAACAGGGTTTGCAAGGATGGCCAAGTGATGAAAGCAGACAGAAAACACCTTTGTGGGGGTGATGGAAACAGTGTGAGCGAAAAAGAGAAAAGAGTTTAATGGAAATAGATATACTCAAACTACAATATGCAACATGCTTGAAACTGAGATAAAGCATTGATTTGAAAATTAGGTCTCCTCCTTGACAGTATTCCTGGAGCTTAGCACAGTGCCTGGCACACAGCAAATGCCTAATAAATTTTTTTTTATACTGACTGTTCACAAAAATCTTTGAGGATTATCTCTAATACATCATCTCACAAAATGGATAACTACCACCACCACCACCAAACCTGTAGAGAATTTACTAGAATCAAAAATTTGTTGTTCAGTCATTTTTCAGTCGTGTCTGACTCTTTGTGACATTGTTTGGGATTTTCTCGCTCATTTTACAGATAAGGAAATGGAGGCAAACAGGGTTAAGTGACTTGCCTAGGGTCACACAGTTAGCAAGTGCCTGAGGCCAGATTTGAATTAAAGAAGAGTCTTCCTGTTCGGCACTCTGTTCACTGTGTCACTAGCATTAAAAATGGGTACATTATAAAAAATCATTTTAAAATGTATTTTGAATTGTGCTCCTGACATGTAGAACCTTAAGGAAACTATCTATATCATATCCCTATCCTAGATCTGCCTAGACCTGAAATGCACAAAATTTCAAAAATTTACATGCTGTTTAGGCTTCAACAATATAGATTTTTAAAAATTCTTTACTTATAATTAGCCAAAATTGTTGCCCTCTAAGATCTAAGCTATTTTCTTCTTCTTTTTCTTTTTCTCTTCTCCTTCCCCTCCACCTCCTCCTTCTCCTTCTTCTTCTAAATTCACTTAAAGCTAATAAATGTAACTGGCATTTTGTTAGAAAAGAATTCTTCCAAATAAGTCAGTTGACAGAATCTTTCCTTTGTAGTATGTTTCAGAGGAAAGAACACTGGATCTGGAATTGGTCAACTTAGCTTAAAAACCCAGTTCTCCCACTTATTACCAATATGACCTAGAGAAAGTCATTTTTACCTCTTTAAGTCAAAATTTCCTCATTTCTAAAATGAAAAGGTTGGATTAGAAAATATGAAAGCCTTTTTGCCCCTTTCTTCTCTATGTCTAATCTTATGATATGTTACACTTAATATAGTCTTTATATTTGGCAGACTTTAAAAACCACAAGGATAAAAATTATAAATGTCAGATGTGGCTAAGAGGATATCAGTTATCTACATATTTGATAATAATATCATATTTATATAGTGCTTTAAGATTTACAAAGCATTTTACAAATATTTGATTTGGTCCTCACAACAACCCTTGAAAGTGAGAGATGCTACTACTCCCATTTTATAGATAAGGAAGTCAAGGTAGATGGAAGCTAGTATGTGTCTGAGGCAGAATCTGAATTCAGGTCTTCCTAATTCCAGGTCTAGCACTCCATCCACCATACCCCATCCTTATTGTATTGAGGTTAAGGTAACTAAAGTTACTTATGAATTCTACTGATAAATCCATGTACACAAAACAAAACAAAAAACAGCTAAAAGACATTTTCCTGATGTTCTTATTAATCTTATCCTGAAATTGCACCCATAAATCACTCAGGAATATATTATTTCTTTCTCAATGTAAATGATAAATAAATTTTCCATTCGCCACTAATGACAATAGTTTAAAACATTAAACTAATATTTTGTGGAGCAGAGAGGACAAGAGAAGAGAGAAGAGAGGAAAATGGAGAAGAGAGGAGGGGGAAGGAGAAGGAAGGAAAGGGGAAGTAAGAGAATAACTACTTAAAAAGAATACAAAACACTTCAGAGTTGATTTGAAGGAAATTTCCATTGCCCTGAATAATAAATAACCTAAAGTAATGATAACATACAAGCTTTGTTCACTACTTCCAGTGCAAGCATAGTCAAATTTTTCATGCCTTGATAGAGTTCATATGGCACTATTCATCTTTTGTCTAGACAGTACACACACAGCATCTATCCAAGTGTCTGTTTAAATATGTGTCACATGGTATGGTGCTACCCTGTTACCGTTTCTCCTTTTTTTACATTTTAATCTATTTTTGTCTTTTGTTTTTAAATAGCAGAGATTTGAGATCATCACCCTCCTGCCAAAAACACATGTAAAGCAGGTAAGGACAGAGGCTGATTCATCAGAAGAAAAATCACAGAGCATAAAGGGGTTGCTCCCTGTGTTTTTAGAGAAGCAATGGTTGCTGAACTAGAACTTTGCTGATGGTACTTTTAAAATTCCTTCCTAAATGTTCAGTGATAATGTTTTGTCCTTACATAATTTCATTCCCCTAATGAGCCCCAGGAGTTTTAATAGTGTATTAAGTTATATCTAGATTACAGTTAGCCATGGGCCTCATTCATTCATTCACTCCTGAATGCACAATACCCATATATCTGAGCCATCTTTATTTCTCTCTATAATGAAATCAATAAAAATGAGAGGTCCCATTTCAAAGCTCTAGTTTCAGTTGCTACCTACCAAAGTTCATTACTGTGGCCCAGATGGGTCATAGATTTAAAGCTGGAATGAGTCTACACCTCCCTTGGAAAAATTACATAATATGATTTGGAGGCTAACAAACTTCATTTGAGCATTAAGCATCCAAGAAAAAGAACAGATTTCCATTCTCTTCCAAATGTCCAGACTGCCTGCATCTGTTCAGCTCAGCACCACTGCATTATTATTCACTTGGCACTCAAATTGCAAGGAAAGTTTCACTTCTAAACTCTAGCATGTAGCAGTTAAAGGAAAGAGTCCTAACCTCTATCTCAAGAGTAAATACCCTGATTCTTTCTTTCTCCTCAGGGCCCCCTGATCACATGTACAGGTCTACCCTGTTACGTTATCCTTACAGCTGCTTCTACCTTGAACCCTTTGATTAAAAGGTGAGCCCTTTAGTTAACAGGTCCTCACTTGGTGGCAGAGCCTCGTCCACCCTCTGGTATCGGCTAACATCCTGACGTACTGAAGGTAGCGATCGCAATGGCTGGTGGCCGTTGGCTTGAGAACCTAGGATTAAAGGTAAAAAGTTACCTGGGTATTATCTTTTCCTTTCAGTGCTGAAATACCCTGTAAAATGTATCTGAATTTTTTTTCCTCCCTCTGGTTTTATCTTCTAGGTAGACTTGGGCAAACAGATCTTCATGCTTATAAAGTCAAAGTGACCCTATGCAGACATGCACATGCGCCGCCTCCCATCGCCCCAATACAAGCCTCTATCCCAACACTTTGAAAAACTTTAAAATCACAATTCCTAACATAGAATGAAGAGAAATGGAAGAAGGAATGAGGCGAATAATTTAGGTAGGAATCAAATCAATATAAGCTACCTTCTCTTAGGAAAAAATCCTAGGTGGAATAGACCTTTGCTATTTTAGACATCTGATGAAAGTCTCCCTTCGATTTTGCTAATCTATCAATAATAAAACATATAGAAATGTCCTATTCTACTGTGTGCTACTATATAGCCAGTCTCCTATACAGCATGTTCACTTTGGGAAAGCCAAAATTTTATTTGCAAACTGAGGTCTTAAATTGCCTTTTGGCCAACATACTAGCATTGTTTATTCTTGAAGTGCAATCATGCTCAGCAATCTGGCTGACATTTCTTGTGCTGCAGGTGGCAAGAAACAGAGAAATATTTTATGCAAAGCACATGCTTAGACTTTCATTTCCAAGGCCATATTTTTACAAAGATATAACTTCATGGTTCTTGAAAGGCTCTAAGGACTAATTACATTGCGATTGTAACCAGGATGTTTGTTTCAGATTAAACCCTCCCTGTCTAGCCGCCCCCCTCCATCCCCATAATGCACTTTCTTCTTCCTAATTAAAGCCATTGCATATCATAGTTCCTAGCTGAGGTCTGTTATGTATGAATTGGGAATTTCCTGTGATAGACTAAGAAATTCCTAATCATTTTTGGAAATTTCACTATACATAGCTACTATATATTTCAAAGCCTTATTGTAGTATAGATAACCCTGCGTTCTCAAAGGCTACACTAGTGGCCCATGAACTTCTTCCAGTCCTACCAAGTTGGAGGGGTTTTTGAGTGAGAGTCTCACAAAAGACTGTGTACCTACCAGTTCAGTTCAGAGAGGTATACCATTGACTGGTCATGGGATAATAAATTGTGTCCTAGACAACTTATGGGGATTATTTATTAAGGTGTGTAGAAGAGGAGAGGGGAGGGGATGATGGTAAATTTTTTTCACTGAAACATCAAAATCTGAAGTAAATACTATGCTGCTTTATCCTATACATCATATATATATATATATGCATATATAATATGTCCTATGGATAACCATTAGTCTTTTAAAGTCAGCAATAATAGGCAAGCTACTTGCAAAAATTAAACTTGAAAGGATTCTCTATGAATGTATATGTTTCAGTGAAAACTTTACTAATTACCCAGTAGTTCCACTAACAGCATCTGAAAATCATTTGCCCCTGGTTTTACCCATCACTGTTACCTCCAGTAGCTCCTTCAGCCTGAGCAGTGGCCCCCTCACAAGCTTCTTGGGCATCTCCAGCTTCTTCTTCATGTGACTGGGTCTCTGCAGTAGCCTGAAGACTACTCCTCCTCTGCCAGATTTCCCCCATCTCTCCATCAGGCATGGCAGGCATTTCTGCCACCTGCCCTTCCTCCTGACCACTGGGTACCCTTACCACAGGCAAAGCCCCAGGGGTGCATACAGAATCCTGTGACCCTGTAGCAGGGCCACTGTTGGCAGGCAATGAAGCACAGGCTCCCTCTTCTTCTTCCTGAGATGAAAAGGCTGGAGTTTCAGGAAACCGAGCACTCTCCAGAGAAGAGCACCGAGTATCCACCGAAGAAAGTTGGGTGGTAACACTCTCATTGCAGGAACTATCAGCCCCTTCCACATCACTCTCTCCCTCAGGTCTGGTGCTGGCCTCACTGACGCTCTCTGTCCGGGCAGGGTCACTGGGCTCTGTTTCAGATGACACCTGGGAAGGTTCAGAGCCTTGGTCAATAGACTCAGTTTCACTGATGGCCCTTCTGTTTTCCCCTGGCATATCGGAATTTCCTGGGTCTCCATCACTGGTCGGCTGGTCACCCTCTTGAGAGTCACACAATTCACCACTGCCTTGTTCTGCGCTTGACTGTGGTTCCTGGCCATTTTCTCCTTCTTCTGCAGCTGCATCTGAAATTGGGGAACTGTCAGGAATCTCTGGAAGTTCCTCCTCCTGCTTATTTTCTATAGAAGCAGCTTCAATGGCCGGGCCTTCCTCCCCCTCCCCAGGGCTGGTTTCTGGCTTCGCTGGACTCCCCGAATTCCCGTCATCAGTCCGGGAAGAACTGCTAAACATTACTAACCCCCCTTCCTCTTCCAAGGAAGAAGGATAACCTAGATCCTGTTGAAATTCATGATCCTCTTCATCAGAGTCAATATGAAGCATAGCATTGAGTCTGGTGTCGGTGGGGAAACTACTCCTTAGTTTGGGAGAAGCTCCAAGGGACCTCTCAGCACAGGCAGACGTCCCAGGCCTGGAATGACCATTGTGTTCAATGGCATCGAGATAATCATTCAGTGAATCCTGCCGTCCTCTGGGAGGGGAGGTCCTGGAAGAACTGGAGGTAAGTTCCTCCGGGTCTATTTCCATTGTAGAGCTAGTCCTAAAGGAATGCTTTGGAGTGCCATCTGGAGCACTTTCCTCAGAGACTGGACCATTAGAGCAGACTGGAGGGGAGTCATGATGTCCCCCTGGCATGTCCTCATCATCAGAGGGACTCCCCAGGTCTCCATTCACAGAATTAACTCCAAGGATGGTGCCAACTGCTTCTGGCGAAGCATCTAAATAGAAACACAGCATTTGGCAAGTAAATATATGGAATTAGTTTGCCCTAATCACAGGGCTTGTCAGCAGAATTCAAGTAACCTTTACTGCTTTCAATTTAATTAAAGAAACAATGGAGGAGGAAAGCCCACAAATTCTGTTCCCATTGACAGTTCACTAAACTTTTAGGACCAGCTTGTTTTCCCCTTAATTTGCACAGACAAATAAACAAAAATCCACTCTAGGTTAGTAGTAAAAGATATAATGACATCTTGGGTTATTTAGTCTTTGTACTTTACTGAATACAATATATAAGACTTCTTAGTTGACCCTTTAGTACAAAAGGAAGCCCACAGAAGCCCACTTCCAAAGCAGCCCTTTTAGCATTTGGGAATCCTTTCAAAATGGTAGCAACACTCATGGCAATGGCATTAAACCACTGAGGGTGACTATGAGGGAGGGAGGACGCAGCACTTTGTAGGGTCTCATACAGAAGAAGACTGAATAGTTATACAAATTTAATTTTTCTTACCATGTACACTGGCCACATATGTCAATGGGAACATTTGACCATCCCACTGGGGACTCTTTTCATCATCAATGAGTTGTAAAGGTTTTCCTACATACTAAACTCACTTAGAATATGTCAACTCAGGTTGATATGACAGCTGATATTTGATATTTGGAATATCATTAAAAAAGCTACATCTTCATTTCAGAAGACAGGCATGACTCAGATGCCTTTGTGAAATGGATGTTAACATTTGCCTTGGTTATGTCAGCAGTTAACTTCTTCTGACAGCTCCCTTTCTTTGATGGAACTGCACAAATATAAAAGGATACTTTAAAGAAACTCAAGTGTTTCCTCTAACAGTCATTTACTCACACAGATACCTCACCTTCATGAACAGAAGATGTAATCTCAACTTTGAATTGGAGATACCCACTCACATGGTCAGCTGGGAGTCTTCTGCCAAGGTTGTAGCTAAGCATTTGATCACTGAAAATAAAGGAAACAAATGGTATTTTCCAAGATCTTTTGCCTTCCCACTATCTCAGATTTTGTATGATTTAGACCAAGTTTCCCCATGATTTTTCAAGTCATATGTTCATAAATCAAAAGCTCAAAGACTGGTATGTGTGACTACAGTAATATCAGGGTGTTTTTTTTAATGGGTTATCACTGAGTTTCAAATGTAGAGGCTAAAAGAAATCATGCTGTGGACAAGAGAAATTATTAATAAAAATAGAAAATACAACACAGTATGAATATAGTATTTCCTTAGAAAGATAATAGATTATTTTCCTATTGCTAGTAAGTATTGGCAAGGTCTTTTGAAAGCCACTAGCTGCAAAACTGTTAAGGGTTTAGTTTTTTATAACATTATAGAATGAGAATATACCTAGTTAATATCACTTTAAAATTCCATATATTTAATAAGGAAAAAGCTAAAAATGACTATATCTCATATGACACAGTCTGGGTGGCAGAATGGAAAGATCATTGGACTAGGAGCCAGAGAATTTGTCATTAATAAATTCTGGGACCATAGGAAAAAAAAAAAACTTAGCCCATACCTTTCTTAACCAATAAATCTACCAAGCAACTAACCACATATTTACATAAGTACTATGTGCCAAGTACTGTGCTAGGCATTAGAGAATCAAAATCCATAGCATAAAAAATATCCTGACTCTCAGGGAGCTTAAATTCTAAGACAAGTACAGATGCATTGTGTCCCAAAAGTCTTTATTCGGTTTTAAGCTTTAACAGGTTTTTTTACTTTAATTTTAAAGCTTAAAACTACACAAAGACCTTTGGGAAACTTTGTCTAAGTGTACACAGATTAAACATGACATAAATGAGTACAAAACAGTTAATACAATGCAGTTTAGGAGGGAAAACCTTAACAGCTTTGATTCATCATCTGTAAAATAAGTAGATTGGACTCAATATTATTTTCAACACCGTAGTCCCATATATTTATATCAAGTCTTTGCTACAAATAGGTAACTTTTATTTTAGACAGCTTATTCTTAAGAAGATGACCAATAAACTCTCATTCTACCAAATCATAAGCATTTCTGCTCTTATACTGCCCTCTAATGGATAGTGCTAAATAGGAAAAAAAATGAACAAGTACAGTCCTATCATTTGGGCTACCTTAAAGAACTTACCTAAAACTTACTAATTAATGGTATTTGAAATTGTTCCTTAAAGTCTTTTTCCCTATACAGAACTTTAGTCAATTACAATGATAATGGACATTTATCGAGCTCTTATTGATTGGTGCAGAGTTGGAAAGGAAGGCAGGGATGTGGGGAGTGCTACGGTAGAAAATTCTGGGCTGTTAGTGTCTGGGAAGAGATGGTAAAGGATCTTCCTACCCCTGACCTCTGTATTGACCTCTATATATTACTCATGGTGGGCCTTGCTATCAAATGCATCATCATCATCATTATAGCATTTATATAATACTTTAAGGTTTGCAAACTGCTTTGGCAAATATCTTATTTGACCCTCACAGGAACCTGGGGGTTTTATATTATCCTCATTTTACAGAGGAAGCAATTGAAGCAGCCAGAGGTTAAGTGATTTTCCCAGGCCACCCAGCTAGTAACTGAGGCCACATTCAAGCCCAGCTCTTCTTGACTCCAGATCCACCACTGTCACATCAAGTCACTGCCTTGCTCAATCTTAGCACCAGAGAAGAGGCTCTCATTGTAACAAGGGGACTCAAAATGATAAGATTTTTCACTAAGCAAAGAAAAACTTCTACAGAGAGAACCTGCTGGATTCATAGACTCATGATTTATAGTTTTAATTTCATGGTGTATACACTCCTTTCAATCATCCTCCACCCAAACTCATACACTGCCTGAAATAGTTGAGGAACATTCATTTTTGCTAAAAGGAAGATTATCTGGCTTCAAAGAGAGGTATTATAAAACATACTGGCACTTAATTGAGTCTCTATTTGGATGTGATGGGGAGAGTTCAATGCAACAAAAAGGGAAAACTTTAGAGAAAAATTAGGCCGCAGCCTGAATCATTTTGTTGAAGGAAACAAAATAGCTTTCTCTGTTTGGGAAATATATGAAATTGAGAAGTTATCCTGGACATTAAAATTTTTATTAGTTTAGAATTTATGACAATCCAGATAAAAGTTCATCTGTCAAAGCTAGAGGTGTCAATACCCAAGAGATCAAATGAAGTTTATAGGGCATGAGAACTAAGGATGTCAGTGAACTGGGAAACAATTATTTGAGAGGATATCAGTGTTTATACTGAAGTCCCATTGTACCACAGGATCATCGATCTAGACTTATGAGAGACCACAGTAGCCATCTAGACCAGTCTCCTTATTTTACAACTGAGGAAACTGAGGTCCAAGAAAGTTGGACTTTGCTTGAAATAATGCAACAGTTCCTTTCTTGGTTTCCATTCCTCTTTTTTATGTTTCTTCAGATTCATACTGTAAGCTCTCAGCCACACTGATATCTGCTTTAATCATTGCTCTTTCTTTCAAAGAAATCTTTCAATGGCTCCCCTGACTGCAAAATACAATATGAATCCACTGACTGATGTTCAAGATACAATCTGGGCTCAGACTATACTTCCAAACACAGAGTTGAGAAGTCAATTCTATGAGGGTTGACATAGCTTTGCCAAACCCAAGAGGGCCATGAAGGGAGATAACATGTAGCCCAGACAATGAAATGATTAACCAAGGACAACATGGAGTAGAAATAGGGGACAAGCCAGAACAATGAGAAGACTTGAATGAACCTTCTCAACTTGCTGCAATGGGTATGGGAAAGAGCTACTGGACCTCCAACTTTATATTCCAGTTGAATCCTCGTCCATCCTCTCCAGTCCTGGGTACTCCTTCTTATGTCTCTGCCAAACTGAATCAGGAGGAGGAGTTGGAATATTCTTTACTCCTGATGGCCACTTCATGTCCTTTCACTCAGTAACCTCTCCTCTTTTGAGGTTTATTTCACATATCTATACTAAGTTTTTAAAATTTGTTGTAGTCATCAATCAACATCCCAGTCATTCTCCCTTATTTCTCAAAGAATTCAATTTCTGGTTCTTGTGTCTTCTCCAAACCAAGCCCTGCCCTCATAGAACACAGCATAGCAGAAACAGCATTGGTTCTGGAGTCAGAGGAAATGAGCTCAAACCTTACTACGTGTCGTCAAGTCACAATCTTCCCCAGATCTGTTTCCTAAGCTGTAAAATAAGAGGACTGGTCTAGATAGCTTCTGTGGTTCCTCATGAATTGATGGCCCTACAATACAACAGGACTTTGGTATAAATACTGATGTCCTATCAAATAACTCAGTCTCCTAGTTTATGACATCCTCAACTCTCATGACCTGTAACTTCATTCAATCTCAGCTACACACAGGTCATTCTTTATTTCACAAAATAGCTTATTGCTGGGTGATCACTCTTTATCTTAAAGACTGAAATTCCCCTAAGGGATCACGATTTCCTTTCCTATTTTTCCCTTTAACTAGATCCTCACAAATTTGTGTTCTGTCCTCATTATGATTATGATTTCTTTTATTTTTCCCTATACTTACAGTCCATCAAACCCCTTCTGGCCTCATATTCTTCCTTTCCCATGTCAGTATCACAGTTGAGCAGCTCAACTACTTATTGTCTTTTACATTTGTACCCTACTCCCATTGTCCTAGGGTGCTGAGGACTTACCAAACCCACACTTGGGTCACCAATACCAAATGCTTCTCTTTTCCTACTTCCACACTGCTGATGATCATTAGAAGTCATATAAATGTAACAAATGGGTCCACTACTAATGTATATTATTTGCTCTTACAAATGTCCAAAAATCCTTTCATTCTTCTGTAATGGACACTTTCCAGCAAGGCTGTTCCAAACCTTCATTTCTGTCCTTGAGTGCCCTAGAGTACCCACTCCTACCTTCCCCTCAGCAGATGACATCACTTCTGACCTGATGGAGAAATTGAGGTTATCCCCTACTCCATCCCCTCCAAATCGGTATTTCTAAAGCTGAACTCATTTTCTTCTGAAACCAATTCCCCTCCCATACCTCTCCAGCTCTCCTAACACCACCAACATTTTCTAGGTCACTCAGGCTTAAAATCTTTAGATCACTTTCAACTCCTCTCTCGCTCCTCATCTAGTCACCAAGCCCTGCCCATGTGTCTCTAGCCACCTTCTATCTATCTCCTCCCTTTTAATTTCCCCTGGTTATGTCCTAGTCCAAGTCCTTATCACCTTGCCTCAACTACTGCAACAATTTCTTTCTTGATTTCCATTACTCTTTTTTCTGCCTCCTCAAATTCATCCTGTAAGCTTGCAGCCAGATCGGTATTTACTTTAACCATTACTCTTCAAAATCCTTTACTGGCTCCCCATCAGATGTACAAAATACAATCCAAATTTCACTGACTAATATTAGAGGTGTAATCTAGGCTCAGACTATACCTCCAAACACGGCCAGCTATTCCCTTTTATTTTGTCCCTAGATTCTCAGCTATTCTTTTTTGTGATGGACCCATAGGACATACTCAGAATAATATTTTTAAATACATAGAATAAAAGACCATGAGGGTAGCTAGGTGGTATAGTAGACAGAGTGCTGGGCCTGAAGTCAGGAAGTTCAAATTTGTCCTCAGACACTTCCTAGCTGTGTGACCCTGGGCAAGTCACCGAATCCTGTTTGTCTGCTTCCTCATCCATAAAATGAGCTGGAGAAGGAAATAGTAAACCACTCCATCTTTTCCAAGGAAACCCCAAATGGGGTCACAAAAACGGACACAACTGAACAACCACAAAAGAACACAGAATTACAAAGGAAAATGATTATATTTAAATAGTTATCAAAATATAAAAAAAAATAAAATAAGTTTACAAACCTCAGGTTAAGAGCCTGTACTCTAGCCAGTCTGGTCTACTCACCATTCCCCAGTACATACTGAACATTTTCCTCTCTCTTCTCCACTTATATGAATCATGGTGATTCTTCTAGGGTGAGCTCAAGATCTCTTACCCTCCATGAAACCTTTCCCATTACTTGGTTCTATAGTGATGGCCTCATATATTCATTATTTATTCAGCACCAGTTATGTATAAAACGCTTTGCTGGGTCCTAACCTTATCCTCTGTTCTACAACTCTTATATCACTTGTTTTTGGTACCGCTGCTGTGACTTATCACATGCTTCCTTGTGATATTCTCCTTTTTCTGTGCATGTCTTGTCTCCACAGTGATGATAAAAAGCAGATCACCTCCTAAGCTTCTTGGTATTCACTCAGTGTCTTTCACAATAAATGTTTGTTGATTAACGTGATGGTCATCATGCCCCCTGATTATATGGACCAACCATTCTGTTAATGATTGTTCTTTCTCTTTGATGTTAGGATAGGAGTTTCTTTCTATTTGAATCTGTTGATAGTAACTAAGTTACATTAAACGTCAATCTAGAGCTCCTTTATACTTAGTTGCGAGAATTTGTGAAAGGATTTTCCAACCTATGCTATAAGCTTAACACTCTGGGCCCCTAGATCCCTTGGATCTGGTAGTCCAGATTTTGCTTTATCTTGCCAGAGCCCATGCCTCCATGTCATTTCCCCAGCTACTCCAGCCATACCTCCTTTACCTGAACCTACGTCTTCCCCTCCCTCTCTGTAACTGGACTTGATTCCAGGTGTCTCAGTTTTTATAGGTCAGTTATTTCCTTACCTCAATGGGGCCCCGTACTGTGGGGCATACCACTTTGCTCCTTGCTCCATATTGGGCTGCAGCTCCTGCAGGTCCCAACCCTTTTAAGCAACCCCTTATGTGTTGCCTTTTCACATTAGAATATGAACTCCTTGAACACAGGGACTGGCTTGCTTAGTATAGAACTTGGCTCATAGTAAACACTTAATAAATGCTTTATTCATTTATTAACAGTGTTTACTGTAACACAACTAAACTTATATTAGATGTATTATCAATGAGATGTGATGAATATTGACACTTAGTTACTTATTTTACTATGGCATCAATGGTTTGGGTTTTGTTTTTTTTTACTTTGGACTTTTAGGGCATTGCATTTACTCAGGCTGATATAGAACCTGTAATGGTCACTAGTTATGCATCTGCATACCCCATGTTTGTGCCTTTTTAAGGTAAAGTGGTTCTTGGATTTGGAAGATGGGCATCAACCTCATCCAAATGAAAACATCTTTCAGGGGAACAAAGGCCAGAAAAGGATAAAAGATGTCTCCTCCAGCATTGGCTTCCTTCAAGTCTCAACTAAAATCCTACCTTTTGCAAGCCTTTCCTAATCCCCTTTAATGTTAATGCCTTCCCTCTGAGATTATTTCCAATTTATCTTGCATATGTCTTATTTATATATAATTGCTTGGTTGTTGTCTCTACTATTATAATGTGAGATCCTTAAAATCAGGTACTGTTTTTTGCCTTTCTTATGTAACCACAGTTCTTAGTACAGTACCTAACACACTGTAGGCAGTTAGGTGGTATAATGGACAGAGGACCTGAGTTCAAATACAATCTTAGTCATGTACCAACTGTGTGATTTTGGACAAGCCAAATTCTGTTTGCCTCAGTTTCTTCAACTGTAAAGTGGAGAAAATAATAGCACCTACCTCTCAGTGTTTTTGTGAGGATCCAATGAGATAACATTTATAAAGTACTTAGCATAGTACCTGGCACATATGTGCTACATAAATGCTGTTATTATTAATAATTGTTGTAGCATTACATTGATATATTATGATTATTTATATTATACTATATTATAATATAATGATATAATAATAACAATAAATGCTTGTTGACTATTTCTGACTCAAACTATGATGGAATTCATCTAAATTTGCTCTGTCAGACACATAAAAACTAAGCAATAGAATGTAGATTTGTTATATTTTTGTTAAATTATAATCATTTTTAAAATTTAAATTTAAGACTGATCTAGAAATATATGTGTATGTACATATATGCATACATATGTGTGTATAGATACACATACATATATATACACTTAGAGAGGGAGACAGAGGAGAGAGAAGAGACAAGGGAGAAGAGGAAGGAAGGAAGGAAGGAAGGAAGGAAGGAAGGAAGGAAGGAAGGAAGGAAGGAAGGAAGGAAGGAAGGAAGGAAGGAAGGAAGGAAGGAAGGGAGGAAGGGAGGAAGGAAGGAAGGAAGGAGCTCTTATTAAATCCCTGCTATGTAACAGACAGACTTTGCTAAGTGCTGGAAATACAAATGCAAGCAAAGATAATAGTCCTTGCTCTCAAGGACTTTATATTCTAACAGGAATGATAATACATAAAAGGAAGCTGAAAGTCTGGGATGAAAGAAGAATTATTGCAGTAGATTCTGAAAGTTTAGCTGCTTGAATGAATATAATTTACTACAAGACTACACTCAGGATTCATTCTTTGTATAAGACTACTTCGGTACATGAAAATGCTTTAGGTCTTGTTATTAAGAAACAAAATCCTATTGTATGGAATTTGTTAGTATAAAGCAGCCCTTTATTTATAATTTTGTTCTATAAAAGGTGGCATCATAAAATAGTCCTAGGGTACTACTATTTAACACTAAAAGATTCTATTCAGAATTATTGCTTAAATATATAGAATATTGGCAAGCATATCATGAGACAGGACTGAGCTGCCAAGTATAGCTACAGAGAAATAATAATTTATGTATAAAATATCACAGTCAAAAGCTTTTTTTTGAGCTGCCAGAATTTTAAAATTGCAAGGAAACTGTGTGATGTTTAAAGGATTGAGGATAGAAAAGAAACCTGATCACTGAGAAAATCTCTATTAGCTAGTCAGAAAAGTGATATTTTCTACTGGAGGCATAGCTACTAATCTTATTAAGAACTACAAAATAACTTACCCAATGGCTTGACGCTCCAGCAACCTCTGGACCGGTATGGTTAGTTTCCCAAGAAAACGCTTGATAATAGGACGACTCTTGGCAAATTTGTCTTTAATTTCAATTTCTAAGACATCAGTAAGAAGTGCAAAAAAAGAGTATTTCTAGAAAAGAAAAAGGGATAACATTACCTTTAAAATAAATCTCAAATACAACGGATTTTTATAGAAAACACCATTTTCCAAGCTTTTATCCTGCCTCCTATTTTCTTCCATAGATATACTCGTTCCTTTAGTGACCTCATTAGATCTCCTGGGTTTAATTACTGTCTCTTAGCAGATGATTCCGAGATTTATATATCTAGTCCAAATATCTCTCCTCAAGTCTATATTCCTATATTTTTCCATCTGCATATCTCATCAATATCTCAAACTCCATGTGTCTAAATGGAGCCTATTATGAGTGTCCCCCAACTCATCTCTCCTCTAAACTTCCCTGTCTGTTCAGAGCACCATCATCCTTTCCATCAACCAGGCTGATAACAATATCAATCTCACTCTTCTCTAGTCCACCTCTCTCATTTTACAAATGAGCAAACTGAAGCCCAGAAGTTCAATGACTTGCCCAAGGTCTCATAGGGTTTAAGTGACAGAGGAGATATTTGAATCCAGTTCCTCTGACCCCAAAGACAGTGGTCTTTCCACTATACTATTGAACCACAGTGACTTTTAGGGATTAAAAAATCATTTTAAATTACTATCAAAATGGAAACACTCCATGAATGAAATGTTATGGTTTTCACTAAAACTAAACTGCACTAAAACTCCATAATTAAACTGAAGAACTTGGCAAGAGAGTCTCTAGCACCCACAACAAAATTCAATGAGGTTGAAGATCATCTGATCTTTATGAATACTTCCACAAATTACTGTCAATCAGCATCATTTTCCATATAAAAATGCACAGGATTCTTTGGATTTCCATAACCATAGGAGAATACTCAGTGTAAATATTCCACAAAGCTTACTATTCTCAATTAATGTTTTCTCCTTTCTGTTCTGTTCCTTCCAGAGTATGTTGCTATTGATATATAAACATGTATTATATATCATGTAAAATTTAATTGATAAATTTTAAAAAAGGATTCTTATAAAAAGAAAGTGAAATACAGATAATATATAACTTGCCCAGGATTATTTTGAAGACGTGATCTCAGGGACATTTCTAATAAAGTCTCACTTCTGCCCTCCAGACCAGACAGGCAATGTGTTCTTCTTATCAACATTATAGGTAGCACTAATGGGAAAAACCCTATCTTTAATTTCATCCAGGCAGCTCATAGTAAGACGATATTGTGGAATGTTGCAGTTCTAAAGAATTAGCAATACTACCCTGAAGTTGAACACTCAATGATCCTTCATCAAGTCAATTGTATTTCTCTGATTAATTGAAATCTAAAGTGTTCAGACATCCACAAATTCATTAGTCAAAACCCAAGGGGGAGAGAAATCTCTTTAGCTTAGTAACATCTGTGTACTAGAATTCAGTGCTCCCTCATGTCCTCTCTTACCCAGCCCCTGGAAACCACTACTACATCCTTGACAATCTAAACTAGCTCCCAGAAGTAAACCACAGTGAGAATTATTCAAAGGAAGGAAGAAATAAGGTGCCAGCTTGGCAAACTATTGAGCTATCAAGAATTAGAGACTTAAAAGGCATACATAATTACCTCTCTGTGCCAAATTGGATTGGTTGTGTTACTGATGATGGTAGACCTTCGTTCCTGTCCATGATGGGCAAATGTAGGAAAACTGCTCTTCTTTCCTGGCTGAATTGACATCTTAAGGTAAGGATCAGGATTAAAGAACATTCCTTTTTTTAATCCAACTGCCCTAAGATCTTAAAAAATAAAAGAGGGGGCAAGAAAAACATATATCAATATATAATCATTAGAACAAACACATTGATTTGTATTCAAGCTATCACTCAAGATCCCTTTCTTGAAACTGCTTAATGAACTTATGTAAAATTTATTACACTAAGATGGATGAGATGGTTGGTACAACGGTGGTTTAAGGCATCAATTCATTCAGAGGATTCTCCTAACAGGAGACACAGAGGAAGCATTGAATGGTGGGTTGGGGGAAGATCTAGTGTGCCTGGCCTTTAGTTGAAATTTCCTGTGTCACTGAGTAGGAATGCTTTTGATTACCATATGTATGTCTGCATCGTTATTTTCCAGGATAACCTTATTTTTATCTCAAACATTTAATATATTACCCTGGGATAAATCCTTAATAAAAAAATTATTACAAAAAAGACAACCACCTCATTCTGCTGCAACACTAAAGAGAAAAAAGAATCATTCATCTACTTAGAGAAGGTGTAAATCAGGTTCTCTTTGGGATGAATAGGTAAATTGACTGAGTTCAAAGCAGTAAAGCAATCCTAAAACTTTGGAAACTCATATCAATGCCTTAGAATTAATGAAAAACAAGAAAAATACATTCATTTGTACTATATATTAAATGACATATCACTCTCCCAAATAAAAAGGAATTTAGAGCATGGAGTGGTTAGTTATGTTTCTAAATTATGCAAATAAAATATCTAATATCTTAAGTAACTGAGAGATCATGTGTTGAATGTCCCATAAAATATAGAATCTAGTATATACCATTAATTTTACAGTTCATTAATTGAGACTTCTTTCTCATATATTACTCTAGATTTCCTGATCCTTCCTTCACCCACTACGGTTGGTAAAAATATAGCGACTTAAGAGTGCAAACACATTGACAAGACTGAGGTGTGCTAAACGTGTTTTCAGGAGACACTCTTGGAACTTAAGATCAGGTCGTATGAGTCAAAAGGGCAGCTAGGTGGCACAATGGATAGAGTGCTGACCCTGAAGTCAGGAATACTCATCTTCCTGAGTTCAAATCTGACCTCAGATACTTACTAGCTGTGTGACCCTGGACAAGTCACTTGAACTTGTCTGCATCAGTTCCTTCATTTGTAAAATGAGCCAGAGAAGGAAATGGCAAATCGCTTGAGAAACTAAAACTCCAAATGAGATTACGAAGGGTTGGAAACAACTGAAAAAAATGACTGAATAACAATATGAGTCACTATTCTGAATCATGTGCCATGGTTCTAGACTGATTGTCAAACATGGAGCCACAGACCCTCAGGTTCAAATTCTGGCTCTATTGCATACTGTCTTGTGATGTTGGGCAAGTCTGTGCCTATGACTTCTGGGGCTTCCAAAACTTTATATTCATTCTGGAAGTCTTTCTATAATTTTGATCAGTTTAAGGAGGTTTTAGGAAACATAATTCAGATTAGCATATACATATAGACTTGCAGTTGGGTGACCTTAGTGATTTATTGGTCCTGAGCTGACCTGAGGGGTTAGAAAGTCTATAACAGGGGTTTTTAATCTGGTATCCTTGAACTTAAAAAATATTTTGATTACTATATTTTCAATAAAATTAGTTTCCTTTATAATCCTATAAATTTTAATAACGTCATACCATATTGTTCTGAGAAGGGGTACATTGACTTCATTAGACTACCAAAAGGAGTCCATGACACAAAAACGGTTAAGAACCCATAGACTACAGTCTCTCTAAGTAAATCCAAGTCAGGTAGTAATCAGATTATAAATTCTAGAAGGTCACCAATGTCACACTTGTATACAAATGCAGCTTTTAAAAAAAACTCTGCATCTGTGATTTGGTCAGTGCAGAGAAGGCCTGGTGAGAAGCTCTCTCTTCCAATAAAGATGGGTACCTTCAAGTCTCAGAGAGGTGTCTGGAGCATTGAGAGGGGATGTGACTTTTCCAGGGCCACAGAGTCAGTATGTGGAAGAGGTGAAACTTGAACACTCTCCTTACTGACTTCAAAGCTAGTTAACATCCTGCTAGTCCTAAAACTGGGCTTGTACACTTGCTTTACAGAAGTCAAAAACATGCAGCGCTGCTATGGTTCAGAGATGCACAAGTATATGCCCTAAATTGCCACATAGTAAGAAAGTCTAGTGCCATTCCCCCACTGCAGGGCAGCAGGGAAGGAGCAGGATATGTCACAAAATGTTAAAAAAAATTATCTGAAATGCCCCTAAGGACAGGAAGGATCTTTGATCTGAAAAAGCATCTAAAGTGGTAAAAGGCAGATAAAGGAACTAGCCAGATGCTTCAAAGGAGCTGCTGTAGTAATTCATTAGTATCACATTTCCCATGCCTGGCATTTTGTGAACAGTGTTCTCATTAAGAACGTCACATTAGCATTTTACTGTCCTTGTCATGATTCCATAGTATTTCACTTGACTTTATTTGGTATAGCATGCCTTCAAGAGAAAAATGGGTTTGCTTCACATTTTTATACATGCCTTTCTTAATTATTATGTTCTTTTATTTTATAGGAGTATAGATCCGGAGTTGGAAGAGATCTTAGAGATCAGGTAGTCTAACATCCTAATTTTACAGATGAGGAAACTGACGTCCCATGAAGTTATTTGCCCAAGGTCATATAGGGAGTGGCAAGGTTGAGATTCAAACTCAGACCCTGTTCTCTTTCCAAGGATCAGAATCCATTTCCCTCCAATAGCACTTCCAAATGACCAGACTTTTCTGCATCAAAGGAGGAGGGATATGGGTGTAAATGGCCACCACCAAAATGTATAGTTGATTTTGTTTCTTTTTTGGTCCAGCCCTAGGATTCCATACTGTAGGATGTTCCTTTCCCCCCATACAGATTAGCATCTGCTCTGCAACTTAAAGTTTCCATGAAATTAAGTGACTTGCCCAGGATCATACAGTTAGTACGTGTCAGAACGGAACTTTCTCTCTCCAAGATCAGCTCTCTGTAGACCATACTACACCATAGTGTCCCACTTCCTCTCCTACTCCCGGACCCAGAAGCTGACCAGACCGTTTTTTGCTATGACTTCTCCTTTATCACTCAAATAACGAACACAGATTGGCCAGAAGATACTTTTAAATCAGTGCTGCTATTTTCAGAATAATAAAATCTTAGAAATGGGATCTTAAAAATCATCTAGGACTTCCAGTTCATTTTATAGATGAAAACATTAAAGGCAAGAGAAGTAAAATTACTTCCTCAAGATCAGATAACCAACTAAGAGTACCAGAATTTGAAGTCAGATCTTCAGATTCCAATTTCAATACTCTCTACAGTATGAAGCTATTAACCAAAAAATGGTTTCAGTAGTCACTATGAGTTTTCATTTATTTATGCCCCACATTCAACTATGTTTACTTAACAATGGAACATTTATGATTATAAGCTTACTTCTATGGTTACTCACATGTTTTCCAGAATAAAATCATTTATTCCCAACATATAAATGCTAGAGACATATTAATTTTATATAATAAAGTACAGCAGTTGTTACAATTTTTACCTGTTATATATTCTCACATATTTGCCTATTATCTCCAAATGTTTAACTTCAAGACAATCAGAGTAAAATTTGAAGGCACAGTAAGGCAAAAATGTATTTTAATTATTTATTTTAAGGCAAATTTTTAAATAATTATTTTATTTGTTTCCAGTGTTCTACAATCACTTCCACATCTTAGATTTTTCCTCCTTCCTCCCCCTTCCTTCCCTCTCCCTCCCCTCTCCCTCACCACTTCCTTCCCGAGACAGTTTGCAGTCTTATATAGGTTCTACACAATACATTCCTATTAAATACAATTTCACCATAGTCATGTTGAGTAAAAGAATTAAAATGAATGGGAGAAACCATAAAACAAAACAAAACATAACACAAAAGAAAATGATCTCCTTCGTTATGTGATCCAATTCCATAATTCTTTTTCTAGATGTGGAAGGCGTTAAGGCAATAACAATTTATTATTATTATTAATAATAGCTAACATTTATATATAGCCTATTTGCTTGCTAAGCACTTTACAAATATTCTCTCATTTTAATCAGTACCTAATATGTGCTAAACCTATGCCAGGTAAGAAGGATATTAAGATTAAAAAAATGGTCCTTGACAGTGAGAAGCTTTCCTTACCCTGGGAGAAACAATTTTTTACACATATAATTAATTACATATTAAATATATACAATGTCAAGATAATGTAATGGATGGGGTGCAATAAGAACTGGAGGGGGCATCAATGCTGCAGGCTCTAGGGTTTCTAAAAATAGAAATGAGGAGGAAGAAGAGGATGAACATGTGAAAAGAACTGGATATGATAGATGGCATATGCTATATGTAGAACAAGACCAGTTAGGCTAGACTGTAGAATGTATGAAAAGAAAGACAGGAAACAAGCATTTATTAAGTGCCTACTATGTGCAAGGCACCGGGGTAATGTTTTACAAATTTCTCATTTTGTCTTCACAACAGCCCTGGAAGACAGGTGCTATTATTATCTCTATTTTATAGAGGAGGAAACTGAGGCAGACAGGGATTAAGCGACTTGTTCAGGCCACAGAGCTGTTACTATATACAATGCTCTCCTGGTTCTGCTCAATTCATTTTGCGACAGTTCATGTAAGTCTTCTCAGGTTTTTCTGAAACTATCTCTTTTGTCATTTCTTACAAGTTAACTCTTTTCAATGTAGTCCAAGACCATATTAGCATTTTACTGCTGAGTCCTACTGAGCTTGCAGTCTCTTCAAGTACCTAGACCTTCTTCAGAGCTGCTGAGTGCCTATGACTCCCACATGTAAATTTTTACCCAAGTATAAGACTTTACAAGCAACTCTATTGAATTTCATCTTATTAGAAGCAACCTAATGCTCCATCTTGTCAAGATCCTTTTGGATCTTATACTCAAATGTATACTCAATTTTTTAGATGCCCTCTCCAGTGACAGAAATCACAAATACTATTACTTGATCATTCCGTGATACTTCTGTTCATGTCCTACCATAAGTTTGTGTAGGGAGTCAACCCAACTTGCTAGAGGCTTTCCTACCTTTCTTCTAACATTATGAGGGTACCAGCGGAGAACTCTGGCCATCCTCCTATCATCTGTTACCCTCACCACATGATCAATCCATTTTCTCTTCCTTTCATATATTTCTCTGATGAAATTTTATTCCTTTTTTAAAGTTATTATTAACAATGATTATAATATTTACCATTCATATAGCACCTTAAAGGTTTGCAAAGGGTTGTATGTGTTATCTCATTTGATTATCACAATAAACCTGTAAGGTGGGCACTATTAATATACCCATTTTAGAGATGAAGACACAGAAACTGAGAGAGGTTAAGTGACTTGCTAAGGGTCACACAGCTCCTTAGTAGCTGAGGCAGGAATCAAACTCAGGTCTTCTTGACCCCAAGTTCAACACAATCCACTTTGTTGCCTTACAACTTTTTTCTTCTTCATAACTCTTTGGTTATATGTTGTTTCTGCATCATATTCTCCATGTGCTAGTCCTTTTTGGTACTTTGGAAAGTGTTGTTTTCCACCCATACTGAATATTATGACCGATTTAATTAGAGAAAAAAATACTGACCTGTGTTTTGGAGCTTATTTCCTATTTTTAGTAAAATGGCCTAGAATCCTCAGGTTCCAGATGGTCATTCCCCAGGGGTGTATTAATGATGATTCAATATGAAAATTCTACATTTACATCCACATTTTCATCATCCATGAAACCAACATGTGAGTTTATGGTGACCTGGCCAAAATGGCATTTTTTTATTGTCTGCCAGAAATACCCAAGAACAATTCAAAACTAAAAAACATATGGCGCGCTCAAAGTCTACACTTGGTTGGATTTTCAGTACAGGGTGACATGGACTTGCGGGCCTCAAAGTTCTCTGTTTCCAATGAACATCTTGTAGGAAGAGTAAGAGGGCCAGGAGAAAAGATAAGAAAACTAAAATTATTCTGATCTACATCATGCAGAAACAGGCTAACCTAATCTGGACAAAACATCCCCAGTCCAAGCTTTACTAAATGTTTGTACGTGTGAAGGCAATTCATTTCTTAAAACTTCCTCAAAGTCATTGGGGTTAAGGGGAGCAAGTCAAAGAAAGAGGGAAAAATGACTGCTTCATTGTGACGTATTCTGGGAGAAACCTCAAACTGTGTTCAGAACTACTGCTTTGTTAGCATTCTGGGTCATGGAGGAGAGGGGAAAGGCACAGGTCTTGTGTTTTCCCAACAGTACCGCTGGAATCTAAGGATCTCTGAAACCACAAGGTCATAGAATGATCAATCAATTTCTTTGTTCTCAACCAGCAAGTCTAGGCTTCCCAGAATTCAGGTAAATAAGACCAAGAAACTCTGAAATTATGAGAGAAACCAAGTTACACGATGGCTTTCCTGTTAAATAGTTTGACACTGAGGGAAGGTAAAGGAGGAGAAAACAAATTCAGAAGATTATGCACCACCAATGAATTCACATATGTGTATATATATATAAATATAAATATATATATATATATATCTTCTGTATATGCGCCCTAAGTAATGGAAACATAACAGTAATAGAAATACAATAGGGTTTAGACCTTAAAGGTACCTTGAAGATCATTAATGCAGTCCCCCCCACCCCGGTAATATAGATGAAGAAATTGCAGTCTATAGAGGGAAAGGGATTTTTCCAATGTCTTAGAGGTAGGAGTTGGGGAGTTGGGAGGGGGCAGGGATTCAAACTCAATTCCTATGACTTCACACCTACTACCCTTGTCATTAAAAATGTTGCCTTTAAATGTGTTCATTTTTTATCTTATTACTGAAAATTCTAATCTTGTTCCACCTGTTAATAACTATTGTCAAAGAGTGATGATCCACATTCATGGATCTTGTTGCTAGGATGTCTGAGGCTAGTGGGTTGACTGAACTCAGGAATTCTGAGCTTCAGTGAGGTTGAAGTGGCTCAGGTATCTGCATTAAGTCTGGCACCAATGCAGTAGGCCCCCAGAAGCAGAGGGTCACCCGACTGCCTCAGGAGAGGTGAACTCATCCAGGGCAGAAAAATAGGGTTTGTCAATCAACAGAGGGATCAAAGACTTGTGTGGATATATTTCCAGCCTGGGTCCGACAAGGAAATCCAGTTTCAAAAAAATGTACACACACACACGCACACGCACACACACACACTTATGTCTTTGGTCTTTTAAGAACTAGCATAATTTTCCCCTCTTTGGCTAATTTTATCTATTCTATTTTGACCTGAAAAGCTGAAAAATTCTATGACTGTTTACCAAGTTTGTCACTTGAAAAGAAAAGCACATGAATGTGATTTAAGCCTCAGAAACACAACACCTTCATGAGCACAAAAACAGAGAATTTTATAGTGACAGACAGCTGTTAGGCTTTATTTTGCACGAATTCTTTGTTTCACAGATGTCGGCAAAAAAATAGCTTGTCAAAAAAAGAAAGAAAGCTGGCTTTTCTGAGAGTTTGCTTGATTTTGTCATTCAAGACATTTCTCTAAGTTCTATGGCAAACATACAATTCATTGCACCTTTCTTAATAATAGTACATTTCAGCCATTTTCCAACCTATTATGTATATTTTCCCATTGCCACCAGAGAATATTTGTTTTCCTTGTACCCATACAATCTATTTTCCTTCCTTGAATACAAATAGATAAGTATAGGTTGTTTTCAACATGTAACAGAATTCTAATTAGATTGTCACATGCTGCATTCTAGTTAATTCTTTTTGTACATCTGAGTTTTTAAATGAGAAGCTTAAAGAAGTAACTTCTTCTACGATAGCAGCCATTGGCTAACTTGCCTGATAGTCAAATGACTTGAGTTTGATAAATAATCTACTTATAACTCAATGAGAAATACTACCAGAAAACCTAAAAATATGTGAAATCTGAGAGTATGTGGGGCAGTGGCAGCATGTATCTGTGTCTTTATAATATATAAATGATTTTTAAGATCACAAAAATCACTTACCTGACAAGGTAAAACTGACTAATTTCCGACAATGTTGACTTCCTGCAGCACCTCCTTCCATGCCTTCTGCCCCCATCTGAAGAGAAAACCATTGAAAGCATTAGAGATGATGTCCTGGCAGCAGCAGTGAATCTATCACCCAACCTGCATCGGAGGATCACTTACGTAGGTAACATGATTAACGTTGATTTACCAACACTGAGTAAATAACAAGTCTTATCTTTCCCAGGTCTAGGTAGTTTCACAAAGGCAGTCTTAGGGAATAGAGAGCAAAGGTTGCAAGTTTTATTAGGACTAGACAAAGATTTGCTCCCAAATCTCAATAATAGTGATAATAGTAATTATAGTTAACATTTGTATAGTGCCAGGTACTGTGCTGAGTGCTTTACAATTATCTCATTTGACCCTCACAACAACCCAGGAAGGTAGTGCTATTACCATCCCCATTTTACACCTGAGGAAAATGAGGCAGCTAGATGTTAGGTAAGTTGCTTAGGGTCACACGACTAGGAAGTATCTGAGGCCACATTTGATCTGAGGTCATCTTGATTCTAGGTCTGCGGCTCTATCTGCTGCACCATCCAGCTACCTCTGACACAGCTGGATACCTCTGGAATAAAGAGGCTAGAGATATACCCATTTTATGAACACAAATCAGTTTCCCCAAAGTCCTCGTTTTTCACTTGTTTTTGTGAGGTAAGCATCAAAGATCTTTAATATTTATAAATGCATTATTCTATTATACCAAATAGACTTCAGAGAGAAAGCTAAGATCACCATTGCCAAATACTGCTGAGTACCCACTCTGTGCTGCTAGTTCCTGGCTAGGTGTTCATTGAAAGTCAGAGAACATTCAGGGTGTACAATTTTCATTGTGAGCATTTACACTTTGAAAACTGGTTACAAATCAGGGTTTGATTTCTTGTTTTCTGATTGCCTAAACTTAAGAAAGTGATGGAGAAAAATGTTCAGACTACAGATTAAACCTAAAAGCATGTTTTGTGTGTAATTCCTCTCTCCCCCTCAGAGAACTGGTTGTTAAATATCTACCAGCATACCCCTGGTCACAATTCTCTTAAAAATAGTAGCTTGAACAAGTTGTTCCCACTCTTAATATTAACTTATATTTGGCCATCTGCTCTTTACTTCTTATATAGTGTTTTCATATAAAAATAATAACAGCCACTGACTTTTATATAGCACCTTATGGTTTGCAAAGCATTTTAAATATATGATTTAATTTGGTGCAATGGGATTCTAATGATAATAAAAATAATATCTCATATTTACATAGTGCTTTTCAAGTGAGCATACTTTACACATATCTTATTTGAGTCTCAAAAAAAGACTGTGTGGTATATACTATTATTATCTCTATTTTACAGATGAGGAATCTGGAAGTCACAAAGGTTAAGTGCTAAAATCTGCTCCATGGTAGAGATCTGATGTAAATCCAGGTCTTCCTGACTCCCTGGCCAGTGCACTATCCCTTCTACCATGTTGCCTCTCCAGCCATTAGATCATAAGCTCCTTGAAGTCTTTTCCCTCTTTTTGTATCCCTTGCATTTAGCACACTGCCTGACAGATAGTTTTACTTAATAAACATTTATTGATTAATTGATAGCATATAAATCAAATAAAACCAAGAAATCGTGGAATGTAAAGAACCTCAGAGATCATCTGGTACAACCCTCATTTAACACGAATCTTCTCCTCAACATACCAGGTAGGGTGGTTGTCCAGCTTTTGTTAGAAGAGGAATACACTTCTGCAAGCAGTCCTTTCTGCTTCTCTTGCATTAAGCCTAAAATTTCCTCTCTTCAGCTTTTACCCATTGATTCTACTTCTATTTGGCTGGCTCCTTGCCCTTCTGGGGTCAATTGGAACAAGTCTAACATCACCTTCCCTGTAATAGCCCTTCAAATAGATGAAGACATCTATTATACCATCTCTGTAAGGCTACTCTTCTCTACTTTAAACATCATTCATCTCTCATATGCCATACTCTCACAGGTCCTTCTCTAAGTGGGTAGCCATCCCATAGACATTCTTTGATTTATTAGAGTCCTTTTAGCCCTTAACCTTCTTAAATTCCCTGGCATAATACAAAGAAAGCACCAATAGGAGTGGGTTTAAGCTTGGGGTAAGGAAAAACATCATCCCAACAATGAGAGCTATCCAAAAAAGAAAAGGAAGGCTTCCTCAGAAAGTAATGGGTTACCCATCACAGCGATGGCTAACATTGATGAGGATTCCTGTTCAGGTATAGGTTGGATTAGATGTCTCTGCGATCCCTTCAAACTCTGTGATTCTATGAAATCACATCCTCTAATGACAGTCTCCAGACCGGACGGACCACTTATCCTACACAGCACTAATTGGAAGGAACACTTGCAAAATTCATGGCTCAGTTACAGGAAAAGTTGTGAAAGACCACTCCAAAATTGAAGAGATGGATATCAGGAACTGACATCTGTACACAACACTGGGGGAAATTTGTCTTTTGTTTGAAGAAATTCAGTCTATAGATTAGTTCCAGGAGAACACGTCAGCCCAGGAGAGAAACAATAAGTCACGGTGAGGTTAGGATTCATCAGTCCCACAGTCAAAGGATTTCCTGCTCTGTGTCTGAAATGTCTGCATCATTGAGTGCTCTGATGAATCACAGTGATGTAAAGACATCAATGACAGCGATGGTGAAGGTTTCTTTTGGCCTTGACACACCCCAAAAGGGATATAAGAGAGAGGAAACCAATACTGTTAACACTGCTGCTCGTTTCCTCCCCTGCGGTATTTCTCTGCTGATTGCTCAACAGCTTTCTCAGTCCCTTTTTCCCAGTCCATTGTTGAGATCTGGCTGTGAAACAACAGTTGTACCACTTGGGCTGTGTAAGGATGAAGCCTGTTTATACCTATGGGGCCCTTAAATTTTTTAGAGCTAGCCGGACAGGATGTTAAAAATAAATTTCTTCCCTTCAATGTAGCATACTGCAGACTTCTTACAGCTCTGCTACTCATACTTTTCCCTTCTGGAGCTACATAGACACTCATATGAGGGTTTTAGATTCCTACTTTCTCTCCCTCCCTCTTTCCTAAAGGTCTCTTGGGTCTTTGGGACTGGGGGCTGAAGAGAGGAATGATTATCCAGGTTTCAAATCTTTTAGGAGATATTATTGGCCTCAATTTCCTCCTCTGTAAGATGACAGAATCGATGACTTTTAAAGGCATTTCCAGTTCTACAATCCGATGAACTAGACAGAGACAGACAGAGGGAGGAAAGGAGTGGGAGAGGGAGAAGGGAGAGAAAAGAGGGAGAGAAGAAAGGGGAGAAGGGAAAAAAAGAGGGAGATAGAGAAGGAAGGAGAGGGGGAGAGAAGTAGAAGGGAGAGAGAGGAAGAGGAAGGAAAAGAGAGAAGAGGGGAGAGATGGGAGAGGAAAGAGAGAGAAAAGAAGGCAGGGGGGTAGGGGAAAAGAAAAGAGAGAGAGAGACAGAGACAGAGAGAGACAGAGAAAGAGAGAGAGAGACAGAGAGAGAGACAGAGACAGAGAGAGACAGAGAGAGAGACAGAGACAGAGAGAGACAGAGAGAGAGACAGAGACAGAGAGAGAGACAGAGAGAGAGACAGAGAGAGAGACAGAGAGAGACAGAGAGAGAGACAGAGACAGAGAGAGAGACAGAGAGAGAGACAGAGAGACAGAGAGAGAGAGAGAGAGAGAGAGCGCACTCTATATAACCTTGATCAGAACACATTAACCACCCAAATTCATCATCAGATCTATAGACAGAAATGTTTTGATTCTAAAGTACCCGAGGACTTGTGAATACAGAAATGTGGTGATGGTCTTCATAGCATGCTTGATGCAGATTAATTACCTCAAAGTTATCCACCGATTGTGACAGAGTAATCTTAATGCAAAATCAATAGCACCAAAGCAATGCTTTTCTTTAGGCTGAAACAATCTGATGCCTTTAGTGACATCTAGAGACTGATTACTCCAGACCACGAAAAAAGAAGCTGGAAAGATTCTAATTAGGTTTGGAAGCTATCAGGGAATTTCAAGAGGTTTTTGGTTTTGTTTTTCTTCATTGCCCTACTTTTTGACTGCATTTATTTTTAATATTAACTAGGATAAATGTTATTTCAAAATGTGTACTAATGTGATGCTTTATTTTGTGGTTAGCAATATCTTAAATTCTTTCCACCATTTACTAAAGCTAACTAAAAACAAACAAAACGAGTGTTTTATACCATGTCTATCATGCATAAGTAAGCACTCAGATATAGTGGCGGAGGGTTTTTCAAATCTAGCTTCCCAATGATTAGTCACTCTAGAAAAATAAATTTCTATTTTCCACAGAGTTGTGTGTGTGTGTGTGTGTATTCTCATTTCAGCTCTAGAATTTATACTGTGGGGCATGGCCACTTTTACCAGTAAATGCTCCATGTTGTCTCCTGTACCTACGCTGGTTTCAGGCATGTTTCCTCTTACTCCCCGCCATCTTCCTGTGAGTTGCTTTGCCCTGCATTCCTATCTTCTGCCATTCTCCGTAACTCTTCCCTTCCCTTCTAGTTCTAGAACCTTAATCAAATCAATATTGTCATTACTACTGGAAAGGATATGTCAATATGCTTCCTTTACAGTACCTCCCCCCATCCCTGTAATTTTCTAAACCAAAAAAATCCTTCCCTGGCCACCACTATCTTACATAACAAGGTATTATTGACAGAGTGATGAATTCATAGTCAAGAAGAGCTGAGTGCAAATCCTTCCCCAGAGACTTACTAGCTGTGTGACCTTGGGCAAGTCATTTAATTTTTCTCAGCTTCAGTTTCCTAATCTGTAAAATGTGAATAAAAGCTCTTCCGTTTACAGGATCATTGTGAGAAAAATGAGATCACATTTGTAAAGCACTTTGCAAGTGTTCAAGTGATATATGTGTTCAGCTGTTTCAGTCACGTCCTACTCTTCATGACCCCATTTGGGGTTTTCTTGGCAAAGATACTGGGGTGGAGTTAAATGATTTGCCCAGGGTCACACATCCAGTAAGTGTTTAAAGCCATATTTGAACTCAGGAAATTGAATCTTCCTGACTTTACACCTGCCACTCTATCTACTGCATCACCTAGCTGCCATCAAGTGATGCATAAATTCTAGCTATTATTTTATCTCCCTCTATTAGAACGTAAGTTTCTTGAGGTGAGGGATTGTCCTCCCTTTTGCATTTATATCCCCAGTGCTCAGTATAGTGCTTAGGACATATCATTTAATAAATTATTTCAGTTAATTCATTCTTCAAAGATGACTATCACTGAAGGCACCCTGGTTAGCACAAGGTTCACACTTACTTTTTAACATTCCAAAGTCAAATTATGTCAGTCTTTACTGATAATTGTTAAATGTCAAAGTGTATGAAAATAGTCAAGAATGGCATAGGATGTATCTGACACTAAATAGCTAGATTCATGATACCTGGATATTTTTCCAATTGTTTTCAAAGCCCCATAAAAATGTAGACAGAAATAATGAAAACTAGCAAACATCCAAGAAAATAGAAGTACAAGGGATGTTAAGCTATAATTAACTGTCCATTCAGGAATTGATTTTGCACTTCAATGATGACCAAGTCCTATTCATGTAGTCATAGAATATTAGAACTGGAAAGGACCTCAAAATTTATCTAGTTCATTTTCTTTTGACAGATAAGAAACTGCCCCTCAGAGAGGTCAAAAGACTTTCACTGTCACTCAGCTTGTCAGGAGTGGGAGAAATAGAATCCAGGTCTCCTGAGCATTTCTTTGAATCAAACTGAACTCTTTCTCCTTTTATTTCTTCTGGCTGCTACCCAACTATTGACTCTTGTATGAAGGCTTAGCTGAAGGTTTGAATTCATTGATTAATTTTTGGCAATTTATTTGCCTAGATGCTTTGTCTTCAGGATTGGATAACCATTTCTTCAAAGATCTAGATCAGGGGTAGGGAAACCCATGGCCTCGAGGCCACATGTGACCCTCTAGGTCTTCAAGTGCAGCCCTTTGACTAAATCCAAACTTCATAGAACAAATCCACTTAGTAAAAGAATTTGTTCTGTAAAACTTGGATTCTGTCAAAGGGCTGCACTTGAGGACCTAGAGGGCCATATGTAGTCTCTAGGTCACAGGTTCCCTCATCCCTGATGTAGATAAAAAATTAAGGAAGAAGAAAGAGATTGCTCAGCCCTACTGTATCCCAGGAAAGAGCCTAGGTGACATCAAGCCAGGAATGTCAAACCTTCTGGGTGGAAGATACATGTTCTTTCATGTTAATCTGATTTTTTTTTCCCTCTTTGGCCAGATCCTAAAGCATTAACCAGTTTCTAAAGTGAAGACACTGAAGGTGATCTCTTCAGAACCATCACCAGAGGGCATCTGTACAGGAACCCAACAGCCCCTAATTTTAATCCTTGTCATTCAGGTGACAGAAATGTCTCATGGTGGTGTCTACTGTTAATGAAACTGAGGAATTTTTTTTTTAATTTCTCTTCTATACTAGATAGCATATAGGAAGAAGAATCCCTTTTCCCATTTCTTTCTTGTGAACTTCTGAATTTAAAAAGAAAAGGGCACTAAATAACAAAGACTAAAATAGGATTATAGGGACAGTTCACAAAAATCTTACAACACTAAGTATATCCCCCCTTTTAAGTCAATTTCATCTTTTCATGGTAAGGCAATATGGTAGAGTAGAAGACTGGATTTGAAGTCAGAAAGATTTTGGGTTCAAATCCTGATTTAGATGACTTAATAAATGCATGACCTTGGGAAGCCACTTAAATTCTCTGTGATCCAATTTCTTAATGTGTAAAATAAGGGGGCTGTACTCAATGGTCCATGTTCTCTTCCTGCTCTAAATTTGTGATACTTTGGGCACAGTAAAAACTGCTGAGGTGGGAGGCAGGAGATAGTTTGTATTAGGGTTGGTCCCTTCAAGTGGATTTCCAAGAGACAACTTCAAGTATGGAAAGATATCTTTCAGAACCTAGGTTAGGATAGTCTGATCCTTTGAGGATACACCAATCTATACAAGGATACTTTTCCACAAATAGCCTACAAAATTCACACAGAGATGGGTATAGACCAATGCCTGACACTGCATACCAGAATAAAGTCCAAATGGGTACACAATCTAGATATAAAGGCTAATATTATAAACAAATTAGGGGAGCAAGGGATAGTTTATCTGTCGGATTTATGGAGAATGGAGACATTCATGACCAAACAATAGATAGAGAACATTATGAAATGCAAAATGAATAATTTTGATTATTCAATTAAAAAATTTTTGCACAAAGTCATTACAACCAAGATTAAGAGGGAAACAGAAAATTGAGGAAGAATTTTGATAACTCATGTCTGTGATAAAGGTCTCATTTCTAAAATATATAGAGAACTGAGTCAAATTTACAAGAATACTAGTCATTTCCCAATGATAAATTGTCAAAGGATTTAAACAGGCAGTTTTTAGAGGAAGAAATTAAAGCTATCTACAGTCATATGAAAAAAATGCTCTAAATCACTACTGATTAGAGAGATGCAAATCAAAACAACTCTGAAGTACTATATCACACCTATCAGATTGACTAACATGACAAAACAGGAAAAAGATAAATGGAGAAGACGTGGGAGAGTTGGAACATTAATTCATTGTTGGTGTAGCTGTGAGCTGATCCAACCATTCTGGAGAGCAATTTGGAACTATGCCCAAAGGGCTATAAAAATGTGCATGCCCTTTGACCCAGCCATATCACTTCTAGGACTGTATCCCAAAGAGATCATAAGAATGGGAAAAGGACTCACATGTACAAAAATATTTATAGTAGCTCTTTTTTGTGGTGGCCAAAAACTGGAAATCAAGGGGATGTGTATCAACTGGGGAACAAGTTGTAGTATATGAATATAATGCAATACTATTATGCTGTAAGAAATGCTGAACAGGCAGACTTCAGAAAAACCTGGAAAGACTTATATGAACTGATGATGAGAGAAGTGAGTAGAACTAGGAGAATATTATGCACAGTAAAAGCCACAGCGTGCAAGGACTGTTTTATGATAGATTTAGCCCTTCTCAGCAATGCAAGCACCAAAAACATTTCCAAAGGAGTCATGATGTAAAAAATGCCATCCACATCTAGAGAAAGAACTATGAAGTCAGAATGCAGAATGAAGCAAACTATCTTCTCTTTTGTTAGGTTTGGTTTGGTTTGGTTTTTCTCACAGTTTCTCCCACTTCTCCCATTCTCTATAATTCTTCTATGCAACATGACTAATGTGAAAATGTGTTTTATAAGGAATGTATGTATAGAGCCCATATAAGATTCATGCTATCTTGGGGAGGGAGGAAGAAAATTTAAAACTTACGGAAGTGAACATCGAAAACTGAAAACAAATAAATTAATAAATTTGGAAAAAAATTCTCACAGGATTGTTGAGACCTTAGTCTAGGAGAGTCAATATTTTTCACTCTTTTGTAATGACTAGATTTGTCTAAAACTTTGCACAAGAAAAGTTAAACTTCATTTCATTCAATAGGTGTACAGAAAAGTTGTGTGTAAATATCATGTTTTGTTAGAGAAGTACATTTTGCCATTAACATGTTATAAAACTGTTGGAGATGCCTTGTCCTTGTTCTCCCATTGATTAGCAGTGGCACAAACCACTCTGATTTCCTCCACTGAGAAAGCACTTACTAGGGTGTAATATTACACTTGAATTCACTGGAAGGCTTCCATTTAAAGGCATCCTACAGTTAATAAGTTTATAATGCCAAGACTCTTTTGTAATGAGAAGAATCGCTCTCATTCCTCCATCTCTCCTTTTTACACATTCTAGAATTTGCTTCCTTATTTAAACTGGGGCAATGCTTATGGTTGGCTGTGCTTTCAGAATGAAGGCTCTCCATGTCATGAGCATATTTCCTGTTCTGTCCATGATAAGTATAAGCAATGATCATGATACCTGTCCATGCCTATATTTAATCATGGGATATGCAAATTGGACTTACCATCACAGCAGGATTTTTCACCGTAATACATGGGGTAGTAGCTCTCAGGGCTCCACTAATGCCATGGTAGTATTTAAAACATATTTTTATTTCCGCTGTAAAACAAAACAAGAACGCAATCAATTACCTAAAGAAATTGTAGCATCAAATCACTCTTGAATTAAATATGGATATGAAGCCAAACTCTACAGTCCACTCAGTTTGAAGAACGATTTCATTTCCCAAAAGCCAAATCAGATAGCAACAAATTGTTTTGCTTCCTGTTTCCTTTTATATCTTGATAGCTTCTCTGAGTCTGATAAGAATGCTTCACATCCATGTTGTATAGATGTATTCAATTTAATTAAGCTCAGACAACCCTTACTGAAACTTACTATGTGTAGTTCACTATACCAGTTGCTAGGGATTTAAAAAAAAATTTGATGATTGCATCCTTTCCTTTAAAGAGTTTATAATCTAGTTAGACAAATCACTAGTCAGTTCTCTTTCTGCTCCACAGTTTGCTAATGTGTAAAATCAAAGGCTTTATGGAAAGAGCACCAGCTCTAGAGTCTGTGACCTGGATTTAAATTTTGCCTTAAAAGTATGTGACATTGGATAAATCATTTAACATTTCCAGGCCTCAATTTTCTCATCTACTAAAATGATGAGGTTGATCTAGAAGGCTTCTGAGGATCTTTCTGGTATAGAACTATAATCCTATGACCAGCTAATCTATTCAAAACCCAAGATCTATCATGACATGACTAAAGCTATGCATGTGTGTTGTAAAGATAATCTAAAAAATGAAATAGAGGAAAAAAATGTAACAAACCAATCAGAAAATCATCGATTATTTGAACAAGAAAGAAAACTGATAAAAAAAAAAAACAAGTTAGTTATTAGTGTACTTATTGACATATCTTTGATCTTTTCCAAAGTCTTGATATGATTTCCTAATGTCACACTTGAAAATGTGATGGTATTCCTGAAATCACTTGAGGGAGAACTCACTTTTTGTTGAATATGCCCGTAATAGTGAGTTATTAGGAATAGCCAGCTAAATAACAAAGTTTGAAAAGCTAAGTTACTTTTATAATATGTGTTGTCCTAAGGCACTAGGTCTTTGTGTATGTGTGTGTGTATACATATATATGATATTCTAATAGTCCATTCAATTATATATAAATATGTAATACATACATCCATATATACATACATATATATTTGTTTTTCCCAAGCACATTTCCTAGCTAGTTAAAAAAGACATACTTTATGGAAATGTCAGTTTCATTAAATGAAAGCCAGTAGTGAACCAGGTTTTAATTATGCTTATTGAGATTTTTGTGTGATTTTAAAATTGTTTTGAAACAAACCTAGACTTAGTGATTTCTTTCTCATTGTCAAGTAGGACTTTTTTTCCTATAAACTTCTTAAGATGGATGTCAGTTTCTATTTTTCATGAAAATTTCTTTGTAGCAGACTAGTTTAGGAATGAACAGAATCCTTAAAAATGGGATTCTATTATGCTAGATTATGACTTTAACTTAAAACTTTCAAAAAAACTAATATTCTTTTATATTGGGATATTTATAACAGGATTACAACTATGTTAAGTTTATTATTACCATATAGCATCATCTAGAGTTGCCTTAAGAAGAAACTTGATACTTTAAGAATTAAGCTGTCTTTTAAAAAGATTTAGTATTTAATAAATTCTCTTCATCACAGCTTAAACAGATAAATAAGCTTTCAAGTGGGTCAGTGCTTCCGAAACATGTTTCCAAGTACCTATTTCATTTAAAATGTTGTGTCTGATACCATGCAGCTTTAACCTTTCATCAGGAGACTTTAATGTATCAATATTGTTTTGGATGCCTATTAACCTCTAAGAATGAAGGCTTTTTCTAAATATCTTTGATGCATAAAAAAGAATTAGATAAATACAAATGTTAATTACTTCCCCGGGAAAATGTCTATAAACTGAACAAGATCAAAGGGCATAAACAGAGTGTGATCAAAGGCATTTCCTTCCGTCAAAACTATTTCTCTTGGGACAATTGCTTCAGAACTGCTGATGTAAAACTGCTAAACGTTGCTTTTTTGCCAGGGTGTCATTTTCTATAGGAAAGCTTATTAAAGAAAAGTAAATGGGGGCTGGAGGGAAGGAAGGCAAGAATTTGTCACCAGTGACATGCTCTCTGAACCAAACTTCAGGGGATTGTTTATGTAATTTGCCCCAAATGCCACAGGTAATAAATGGCAGAGTCAAGATTTCCAGCTAGGTGCACCCTCTGACTTGAAAACCAATGCTCTTTCCATTGTATGATGCTGAAAGAACAGTTTAAACCTGAAACTTACATTGGAAAAGCAATTATTAAGTACACTAATAAGTCTGTGAGAATGATAAATTATTAACTAATCATTTAAAATGGTTTTCAAAAGAATTAATCATTCTTAGAGAGTTTAATGAATGAATAGGTAGTATCAATGTAGAGTAGCTTTATTTTAGTTGATCAATACAGGATGAGTTTTTCTCACATAATTTGGCTTTTCTGTGCTGTTAATGTTCAGTTGTTTCAAATAGTGTCATGCCTCCTTTTGGGGTTTCCTTAGCAAAGATACTGAAGTGGTTTGCCATATCCTTCTCCAGCTCATTTTACAGATGAGGAAAATGAGTCAAACAAGTTTGAGTGATTTGCCAAGGGACACACAGCTAATAAGTGTCAAGTCAGATTTGAACTCAGGAAGATGTTTCCTGGACTTCAGGCTTCAAATTTTATCCACTGTGTAAACTAGATGCCTATAATTTGGTCTGAAAGGACATTATTACTGAATTTGCAATAAAAAATACTCAAAAACAAGGGCATAAACTTTTTAATGAAAGGACCACACAATAACAAATTCATGTGTGTTCAGGCTACTTAGTTTTGGTTTTTCAAAAAAACAATCCTACTACACTAAAATGAATGTTATTCATCCTAAAAATCCTATTTTCCTCTTATAAAAGAAGATAAAGGGGCTATACTAACATCTCTCTGCTCTCTAGGCTATCAGAGAGAATAAAATGTTCATTTAAGAAAAAAGAACAGAAGAAAAAATTCAGGGTGATAATAATAAAATGGTAAATAAAATAATAATAAAAGGAGAGGGTAAACTTGACTTATGTTAAGAAGGTTAAAGGCTGAAGGAAGTAACAGAGGAGAAAGGAGAAATGACCATGGGACATTTGAAATTAAGGCACAGATATGAGTCTCTTTCTGAAGGGTTGGACCTAGAGTAGGGAGGAGACACTTCCTGAAGACAGTCTGTTTTAGCAAGTATAGTCTACAAGTATAGAATGGTCAGAATGGAAACAGAAGTCCTTTTCAGCTCTCAATTCTGTGGTTCTGTGATAAGAATATACAGTATTGTCATGGAAGAGGTCACCCAATAAAGGAAAGGGCTAGAAAAAATGAAGAGTAATGGTAGAACTTCCCTGCTAAGGGATTCCAAGGCTCCTATTTGTCAATGAACATTAAAAAAAAAAAGAGAGAGAGACCTGCCATTTTCACAGGCATGTATCCAGGTTCAGATGGAGACCTCTCAATATCTGTCAAACTGATTACTAGGTAGCTAGGTGGTGCAATAGATGCAGTATAGCACTTGGAGTCAGGAAGATCTGAGTTCAGCTCTAGCCTCAGATACTACTAGCTATATGACCCTGGGCAAATCACTTAACTTATTTGCCTCAATCCGCTAGAGAAGGAAATGGTAAACTAATCCTGTATCCTCAACAAGAAAACCTCATGAACAATATGGCCCCAAGGGTCATGAAAAGCCAACCCAACAACATTCCTATTATATGAGTGTTATTGCTATGGTTACTTCAGCTGCTGCCATTGCTGCTGCTACTACTATAGAATAGAGAAAGCATTAATTAAGATTATGACTTCTAGGGGAAAAAACTGAAATTTTCATCTCGGCTTCCAACAAACGTCAAGGGCTTCAGACGGAATCATAACTAGCAATTTTTGTGCCAAGGATAAGGATTACAGCCCCTCCCAGAGAAAGCACCACAACATCCTCGCTTGAAGGATGTGAGCTGACACCAGCCCTTAGGGAGAGAAACAGAGCACCCTGGTTACCATAAGGGCTGCTGATGAAGGCTGCCTACCTTCCCACAGCAGGGGCTCTTAACTTTTGTGTGTGTCACAGACTTTTCGGGCAGTGTGGTGAAGCCTATAAACCCCTTCTTGGTATAACGTTTTTAATGTATAAAATCAAACACACAGGATTACAAAGGAAACCTATTATTTTGAAATATAGTTATCAAGTTGCTGAGGCTTTTTTTAAGTTCATAGAACCTCTGCTTTATAAGGACAATGATACACAGTAGTTCCTATTTAAATTAATCTTAATAAGTAGGCTGTTAAAGCATTCAAGAAACTTGATTACTGGGGAATATATTGAATTGATAACCCTTGAAGCAAGCTGAAAGTTTAAAATCAGCTGTTATGTCCTTCACAACACCACCACCACCACCACCAAAAACTTCATAAAGATTTAGCCTAACTCCTTGACTCTATGGAGGAGCCAAGTGAGTTTCTAGAGAGGGTAAGTGATTTTACCATATTCAACTACAACTTGAAATTGAAGTGGAGTCACATGGAGCCCAAATATTACATAGTCATAGACTGTTAGTGCTGGAAGGGACCTTAGCATCCACCTAATCCAACCTGCTCATTTTATAGAGGAAGAAATGGACCCAGAGTTAATGTACAAGCAGAGACTAGAACTCAGTTCTTTCACTCAGTCCAGAATTCTTTTAGTCAACTAGTTGAAATTTGACTTCCCTCAGGGTAAAGGATGTTTCCAGGGTAGCAGTCTTTGGTCTCATGACTCAGGACCAGCAACTTAGACAAGGGGGAGGGTTATTCAATTCTTCTAGATATATACAGACCTCCAAGTTCACTCCTACCACCTTCATCTCATGGGAAAAGTTTAAGCAAAGCTTCAAGGGAAATTAAAATCACTGGAAGGTCAAACACAGAAGCATCCACATTAAGACACAGCCTTCAAGATAGAGCTTAGGAATTAACTCCATCCCCTGCCTCACTATGCTTAAAATGTTTCCATCCCTCACAAACCCTCTCCTGGGGCAAGCCATGATGAGAAGCAGCAGAGAATTCCTGTTGCTGGAGCATCTCATCCCTGAAGGGTTCTTCTTTTCCTTCTCAAGAAGACCCATCATTCTTTTAATCTGTCCTTCCATTTCAACCACTGGCCTCTGGGCTAATGGAAAGTTTGAGAAATCTTAAAGACAAAATTTTCCCAAATAGGGAGGAAGGGGTAACCCCAGGAAGATGTAGCCTTCTAGGGGTGAGAGGGCAACATACGTTCCCAAAGGACCCCCTTTTCCATAGAATCATTGTTTCCCACAGAATGGGAAAAGATAATTCAGAACTGATGGGTAAAGTTGTCATTTTCCAAGAGAGAAGAAAATAGAATTTGAAACTTCTATCTGTTTCTCTTTAATTACTAGTAAAATTCTAAAACATACTGTTGAAGGGATAGTTGCTAAACAAGAAAAATAGGTAAACTATAAAGAGCTAGTATGGTTTCATCAAGAACAGGTCATAATTAACTATGGAGGACATGTGAATAAGGATAGTATCTGAATCTAGAGAAAGAATCAGTAAGTAGAAGTACCTAAAGAATTATTTTACATATGTATGTGATGTACGTATGTATACACACATATTTGTGTTTAATGGTAGCCATTTTTATGATGGGGGAGGGAAGAAAGAAAGGAAAAAAAAGAAATTTACATGGTAACTTCATATACACATATAAAGGAAAAGTAAGCTGTATATAATAGATTTATAGTTTCATATAATTTTTATTATAATACTATCTGATAGAAATGCTCATTTTATCCCATAAATTAAAAATAAAGTAAATAATTTTTAGAAAGATTAGGTCATATTATTTTTAAGGGAGATTTTAGCAAAATATTTTACCAATTTTTTTATGTTATTCTTGTGTTAAAAATGGGTAGATGTGGGTTAGATGAAGATATCATGGAATGAGAGAGAATTGGTTGTATTACCAAGTCTAAAGAGAAGTTATTAATGTTGGCTTGGAAGAAGGTCTGTGGTGGAGTACTGCAAGGATGTGTTTGGCTCTGTTATTTATCCAAGTAAATGGAAAAATAAAAATAAGGAGAATTATGAATCAACAGTGTGATATGGCAGCTATAAAACTAGTCATCTCTTTTTTTTGCATTTTTTTTTGTTGTTGCATTAAGACAAGTATCGTGTCTAGAACTAGACATGAGATAGCTAACAGTTAAAAGAAGCAAAATTAGGTTTAACGTAAAGAAAAACTTAGGAGGCAGTGAGCCACTCCCTTCCCTCATGATCTAACAGCAATGCCTGGATGATCACCTGCCGAGTATACTGCAGAAGAGATTCATATTAAGTGTAGGCTGGACAAAATGACCTCTCTTCCACTCTACTCTTAGACTCTATGACACAAGTTCTGGGGTGGGGAACCTGCAGCCTTGAGGCTTTTTATTAAGGGGATTAGTTCTGTGAAGTCTGGATTCAGTCAAAGGGCTGCACTCGAGGACCTAGAGGGCAACATGTAGCCTTGAGGCCACCGGTTTCCCACTTCTGCTTTAGGTTGATATAAATTCTTTTTAGCATTTTAGCAATGTCACTTAGCATGACACCTGGCAGGAATTAGACAATATTAACATACAGACAAGTATTTGTTCCCTATAAACTCTGTAGTTCCTATGTGATAGCTAGTTAGGTAAGATACTTGTTGGCTGAAATTATCAAGCAGTTTCATTCAACCACAGATCTCTTGTATAGTGGATACCCAAGAAACATGAAGAGTATATACGCTGGTCATAATCCTCTTCTCCATATTCAACAAGGTATATCTAACTGTTCTTTATGTATGAAGATGACATTATTGAACTCAATTGAACAGCATTTAAAAAAATTATTTATGAGGACAGATAAGTTCACACTTACTTATCTGCCTCCTCACCTATCTACCCCCTTTTGACCAAAAGTATGCACTTTACATTTCCATCTGGGTTGGCCAGATTTAGAATTAGTCTGTGGTGATGGAACAGAGTGAAACTGCCTATCCCAGGAGTGGGGAACTTGTGGCCTTGAAGCTACATGTGGCCTTCTAGATCTTTAAGTGTGACCTTTTGACTAAATTCAAATTTTATAGAAAAAAATAGGGTTGTTCTCATGGCCTAGGCCCTATCCCATGAGAAAGGGAGCACTGAATGTACAATTCTGGTCTTATTGGCACCTAGCAGAGATAACCAGCTGGGGTCAATGAACCTTAGGTGGCCCACAGATAATAGATGGAATTCATACAGAGAAAAGAGCAAGCAAGTAGGCCAATTTGTCTGTAATGGAAAATTCACGAAAAACAGTCATGGGCAGGAAGCCTAGAAAACCAGTTGGGACCATACTGTGAAGATCTAGAAGGTGTCTGTATTTTATCCAAGAGGCAGCTGGGACACACTAGAGCCTCCTGAACAGGGATGAAGTATTCTCAGACACGGCGCCTTAGGAACATCAATCTGGTGTACGTGAAGAATGGACTAGAGAGGGGAGAGACGAAATATAAGGGGAAGAATTCAGAGGTCATTTTAGTATTAGGGGCAAGAAAACTAGGGGAAGGCTGTGTGAATAGAAAAAAGAAGATCCATCTGTGGGGACAGATTCAATAAGACTTGACAAATGTCTGAACCTAGGGGTGAGGGTGGGGGAATGGAAAAAGTCAAACATGACCTCAAGGCTATGACTCTTTAGACTATGAGCTCCTTGAGAACAAGGACTATCTCTTGTCTTTTTTTGTGTGTCCCCAGTATTTAGCAGAATGTTTGGTGCATAGAAGGCTTTTAATAAATGCACATTGACTGACCTACTAAACCTGGGAGATTAGGAGGGTAGCTCCCTCATTTCTTCAAAAGAAATAAATAAATGAGGAAGAGGACTGGATCTGAGGAAGTTGGGGGGAAGAGAGAATGAGTTGTTTTGGACATGTAAGATGTTTATGTCATACCCAGTCGGAAACATCCAAGAGTCAATTGATAATATGGGACTGGAACTTGGGAGAGACAGTAAGGCTGGATATATAATCTTAGTCATCATCACCAAGAATAATAGTTAAATCCATGAGTTGTGATGAGATTGCCAAGAGAGAGAATGTTTATAGAGAAGAAAAGAGTTGAGGATACATCCCTGTAGTACAGAGGTGTCAATCACATGGTTCATAGGCTACATGTGGCCTACAACACTCTCAAATGTGGCCTAAACCAGACTAAAACGTAATTGAGAAATATTTAACAGTAAATTAAAATGTAATGAAACAAATTTATATTACATTTTAAAACCAGGCAACATGTGGCCCATAGGGATCATTGTGGACAGTTTCCATGAGTTTGACACCACTGCTCTAGTATGCCACATACATCAAGTGATGAGGCATGGATGATGTTCACTATTAAATAAGGGAGATTACGCCAGATGGCCTCTAAGGCTCTTCTATCGATAATCCTATTATCCAGCAAAGGAGCCTGGAAGGGAAGTGCAGAACAGGAAGGAGAGTAAAGAAAGAGAGAGGGGGAGAGTATTCTGTTCTATAAGAGAATATAGTGTCAGATGTTGCAAAGAAGGTCAAGAAGGATGAAGACAGAAAATACCATTAGATCTGGTAATTAAGATATCACTCATTACCTTGCAGAGAGCAATTTCAGTTGAATGATGGCATCTGAAGCCAAATTGCAAGGGTTGGAAAATGAATGAGAGGAGAAGACACAATGACAATGAACAGTTTCTTCTAAGAATTTGGCTGTGAAAGGAGAAAGAATGATAGCTTGAGGGGACAGTCAGGTCAAGTGAGCATTTTCTAAGTATAAGGGGAACTGGCATTTTTGTAAGCAACAGAAAAAGGGACAAGTGTATAGGAAGAACTTGAAAATTGCAAAGAGAATGGGGATGATTGTGGAGGCAAGCAGAGTACCAGAGTAGATAGGAGGGGATAGAGGAGTGGGGAACCTGTGACAGGTTCCATTGCCCTTCTAGGCTCCAGATCACAAGGGGATGAAAGGATTGGTCAAAAAGCAAAGAGCAGAGGAATATAGGATCATAGATGTAGAGTTGTAAGGGACCTTACAGGCTACCTATTCCAACTCTCCATTTTACAGATGAAGAAACTGAGGCCCAGAGATGGTGATTTACTCAGGGTTGCAGGGCTCAGATTTGAACCCGTCTTCTCTTTCCAAGTCCATTATACCACACAGTTTCCCAATGAAGGATAATGTCAAAGGATTTTTGAGATGTAGAATATGGGAGAACTTAAGCTTACAAGAAACATCCTACAATAGTCAGCTGGGTAGAGTACAAAGATTGTCTTGCCATAGGGATGGCTCAGTTGAGATTAGAGAACATAAAATTGTAGAGGACCTAATCAGTATAGATATATGCCTTTCTCTAGCACTGTTCAGGAGCACATATGTAATCTACTACCCTGTTCCTATTTTATAAAGGTGGCCCAAAGAGGTTAACAGATGTCCCTAAAGTCATACAGGTTTAGAAAGTGGCAGAGACAGGTATGAAACCAAAGTCCTAAGATTCCAACCACATACAATATTGACAGTTGGTGAAAAAGCAGGTTATTTCAATATGCAGCAAAGGCAGATATTCATGAGAAGATAGGCACATTAATATGTTGTTGGTGGAGCTATGGAGCAATCCAACCACTCTGGATAACCACTTAACATTATGCAAGGAGACTGACTAAACTGTCCATATCCTTTGATCCAACAATCTCACTACTAAGCCTAAACTTGAAGGAGGTTAAAAAAAAACAGGAAAAAAAGATCCAACATGAGGCAAAATATTAATAGTATCCCTCTTCATGGCAGTAAAGAATTGGAAAGAAAATGGGTGCCCTCCAATAGGAAACTGTAATGTGTAGAAGTTAAATGAAGACAGTATTATATAGTAGAAGGAATGCTGAAATTGGAGTCTCACCACCTGGATTCAAATGCTGGTTCTGCTACTTACTATCTGGGTGACCTTGGACAAGTCATTTAACCACAGTTGTCTCATCTGGAAAATGAAGGGTTTTAACAACATGACATCCCACAGTCCCTACACATTTTCTCCCAGCTTGAGATTCCTTCAATATTGAGGAAGATCAACTGATGCAAACCTAAATAAACAGAGCCAGAAAAACATTGTATAGTGACTCCAGTGACACAAAAGACAAGACTATTTAGAAGCCCATAATAATAATAAAACAGATAATGAAACAGGCCACCCTCCTCATGGCAGGAAGGTGAGTGGCTATTAGTGATGTAGAATGTAGTCTGATGTGATCCCTGTTTTGAAGGTTTTTTGGTTAATTGCTAATTTTTTTGTCAAAAGGCTAAGTTCTTCTTCTAGAAATGACTATGATACAGAGACAAAACACAACAATAAAACATATTTTTATGAAAAACCATCTCTAAAGTCTTTTCTTCTCCCTCCCTAAGAAACCTGATGCCATAGTTAGCTGCATAACAGGACTTTGATTCTTTGATAATTTTCTAAGAGATATATCCTTTTTCAGTGTTCAAGTTTTCTTCCCTAGAGTGACATCTCTCCCTGTCTACTAGATTCTCTCAGACTTCAAAGGAATCCTCTTCTCAATTTTAGTAGTATGAGAGAAGTTTATCCTCTGAGAATATCCAACTTTCTGAGAATAATAGCTGTCAGTCTTTTGAATCTCAAATGTGCTTTAATCTTAAATGGGAAAAAGTGAGTCAAAGTCAAAGTGACTGCTGGAGGAGGGTCTCTGTTATGGGGGGGAGGGTACGAAGAGAGGGAAGAAGTCAGTGCAGGAATTAACATCTGGTATAAGACCACCTGACCCTTCCTGCTGGATACTAAGGGTTTCTATCCTTACACAAAACAGTAAAGACCTTGGAGAACCAAAGTTAGCCTGAAAGCTGACTGAGGGAGCAGGAAATCCAGAGACAAGACAAAAGGACAATAAACAGAGCCATGCTATACATTATTTCAATCAAGGTAAATCAACAGCTCCTACAGGAGACTCCTCCTGGATACTCAGTTATTAGCATTCGTTATTGAAATTACTTGGATTTAGTTTGCATATATATATATTTAACTTGTCTGTCACTGCACTCCCCAAGAATATGTAAGGTCTTTCCAGGGGACAGTGGCCCACACCTGGGATCGCTGCTATAGGGGAAGGCTAAGGCTAGAGGGTTCATTGAATTTGGGAGTGCTGATCTCTATCAGGGAATCCTGACTAAGTCCAGGCACATATATGGTGGGTGAGTCCTTGCAAGCAACTGGCCACCAGGCTGCCTAAGGAGGGTGGAACTGGCCTGAGTCAGAAAAGGGACAGATTAAAGCTTCTATCCCAATACAATGTAGGACTGATTAATCAGGTAGTATAATGAGCTCATGAGAGGCCACAACATTTCTAACCTTGGCAAGATAAGGAAACTCAATCTGGGGAGGAAAAAATGTAAACTTTTGGTTTGCATTTGTAAATTGTTTTCAAAATGTTTTCAAATGTAAACTGTTATATCTCTGCCATTGTATCCCCAATGCATGGTATTGCTTGATAGATGTTTGCTGAATTGAGCTAAGTGAAATTGAGCATTTATCTATTCAAGCAATAGGCATGGGACCCTACTTATGGTAGCAAGTGCTTGCAAAAGGCCCTTCAGGTGGAGAAAGCCATTTCATACAGATAAAACAAAACTATACACTCTATTGGGGGGTGTGTGTGTGTGTCAAATTTATTTATGTTAGAAGCTTTTGGTAGACTTGTGAAGCCTGTGGACCCCCTCTCAGAATGCTTTTAAGTGCATACAATAAAACACATACATTATGAAGGGAATAAATATTTACATATTTAAATATAAATTGTTTATAAAGTAAACATATAATAAATATTAACAAATAAAAGCATTTTTAAAAACAAGTTTGCAGATCCCAAGTTAAGAACTCCTGCTACATAATATAATAAGCATAAATAAAGAAGTCAGAATGGGATGGAAAGAAGCAAAAAGCTCAAGCATTCTCTTTCTGCTAAAACTAATAGGAGGTTTTTTCATGAACAAATCAATGCAGCTATGACCTAGAACCATTCCCAAATGGATAAGTAGTCAAAGGATATGAATAAATAGTTCTCAAAAGAATGGCAAACCAGAAACAATCATATGAAAGATTGCTCTAGAACACTAATCAATAAGGGAAAGGAAAATCAAAACAACCTCAGATTGAGGAAAATGACAAAAATATTAAGAAATGGGAATAGTCAGTGTTAATGGGTTGCAAAAAGATAGACATGCTAATGCATTGTTAGTGGAGCTGTGAATTAGTACATTCAAACCATTAGAATCACTCCTTTAGGATAATCACACAGGTGGCCCTAGGGCCCAAAATCAGGATTGTGGCATATTTAGCTAGAAGGGACATTCAAGATCATCTTATTAAGCACTCTTATTGTATAGGTAGGGGTGGGGAACTTGCAGCCCCTAGGCCACATGTGGCCCTCTAGATTCTTAAGTGTAGCCCTCTGACTGAATCCAAACTTCACAGGACAAATAAAAGCAAAATTTAAAGTTCTGTAAAACTTGGAATCAGTCAAAAGGCCACACTCAAGGAACTAGAAGGCCATATATGGCCTTGAGGTTGCAGGTTCCCCACTCCTGGAGATGAAGACCAGAGAGTAAATGAATTGCCCAAAATTACATAGGTAGAAAATAACAAAAGTTGGGATTTGAACCCAGGCTCTCTGATTCCAAATCCAGTGCCCTTTCTGCTACACCACACAATTCAGAATACCATTCTGGAAAAGAAGCTATCTTGTGAGGAGGAAGGGGAGTACTTACCCAACGAGGGGAGTAGAAGGTATATTCCTGGATACTGGAGTAAAGGTCCTAGGAAGATCTCTACTTCCTTATAGAGGGTGATTTAAAAAGTCACAGTGAAGCTTTGCAATGGTAAATATATGCATGTGTACGTACACACAGGGCAGCTAGGTGGTGCAGTGGACAGAGTGCCTGAAGTCTGGAAGACTCATCTTCCTGTGTTCAAATCTGACCTCAGACACTTACTAGCTGTGTGACCCTGGGCAAGTCATTTAATCCTGTTTTCCTCAGTTACTCATCTGTAAAATTAGCTAAAGAAGGAAATAGCAAACCATTCCAGTATCTTCTCCAAGAAAACCTCAAATGGGGTCACAAAGAGGCAGATACAGCTGGAAAGTGACTGAACAACCCGTACACACACACACACACACACACACACACACACACACACACACACACGCCACTAAATAAACTCTAGGCTTTTTCCACTTAAAAAATACTGAAATAAAAATTGTGTCTATTATTTGAATTTCAAATGTCTATGGTAAACCCATTTAATACCACCATTGATAGATGTTTTGTCCACAATGGATGAAACATATCTTGGTTCTTACAATCATCTGTGTCACTTATTTCTAAAATTTAAACACTCAGACTCAGTTTCCTTATTTTGAAATGTGGATAAAAATACCCTACCTACCCTACAAGAAAGCATTTGTGATCATTTAAAAACTATATAAATGTGTTAGTATTAGCCTCCCAGATGAGGAAATTCCCTTTACCAACGCAGTTAAGTTGATCAGTCAGTCAATTACCATCTATTAAGCACTTAGTAGGTACCAGGCACTCTGCTAAGTCCTAAAATACAAAGAAAAGCAAAAAAACAGACCCTATTTCCAAGAAGCTCACAATCTAACGGGGGGAGAGAAAAAGAGACAACACGTGAGACAGTTATGAACAAAGAAAACATATACAGGATAAATTGGAAGTAGTCTCAGAAGGAAAGTACTCAGATTAAGGAGGATTAGAAAAGGTTTCTTGAAGAAGCCCAAGGAATTTGGGCTGAGATTTGACAGAGGCCAAGGAAGTCAGAAGGTAGAGATGAAGATAAGTGTTCTACTTCATTGTTAGATTGTTTCAGGAATAGAGTTCAGCCAGTGAAAACATTTGTAGGTCAATGCTTTCTCTATAATTTATAATCTGAGAGAGTTGCCCAGGACACTAAGGAATTGAGATTTGTCCAGCTGGTATGTGTCAGGGGCAGATTATCAACATTATTATTATTTTTTAAAACATGCCCTTATGTATTAAAATGTAACTTAGCAATGTCTTCTCCTCTATACCACCCTTCCCCTGAAAGGTCTTGCCATAAAGATCCTCAGATCTTTTCTTTGAATTTAACTCAGTGTTTCTAGGACTCAGGCACTAAATTTTGAATTTCAGAATATCTTATACATGAAATTCAAATGAAGCTCTTCTCCCTATGGACCGTACATCATTTCTCTATTCATTTAAAAGAGGGAAAGAGCCACAGAATCCAAATAACCAGCTATAAATTATTCTAAAACATGAATAATCCCTCCAAGTGTTCTCATTACATTTTTCATCTTTATGGCTCCTATTTAAAGCATCTTGGAATCAGAGCTCCATGCTGAGTATGAGTCACATTTTTAATCTCACCCTTTGCAGAAATGTGGTCAGGTACTACAAATGATTTGCATGCTTTTAAAAATACACTTTTGTATGTTTCATAAGCCTGAATACATTCCATTTTCTTTAGTGAAGGGCTCTGTCTTTGAAATGGGCTAACCACTATTCTTTAATTATCTCAGGGAAGAAATATACAAGGGAAATGACAGTCAGTATCACTGTAGGTATATATGTGACATAGTCCTTCAGAGTGGGAAAGAGCCCATTGCAGAAAATCTGAAGGAACAGTGGCTTGAATGATTAAATCAGCATTCACTCAGTGCTTAGGTGTATAGTGTAGAGGATTTAGAAGCAGAGAGATCTAAGTTCCAGAATCGAGCTGAAGAAAGTGACTAGCTGAGTGATTCTGAGCAAGTCACTGAATCTATCTCAACCTTAGTTTCCTTATCTGTAAAATCCCCTGGGGATGACAACAACACCTACCTCAGGATCAAATGAGATAATACATGCAAAGTACTTTGTAATACTCAAAGCACTGCACTGAGTGTTGGGGATACAAACAGAAAAGCAAGACTGACCTGTTGTTCTCAGAAAGGAGCTCACACCCAAATAGGTAAAGAAAAACACATATAGAGGTTTGAGCTGCAAAGTAGATAAAACAGTCTAGTGGTCCTTAGCTTACAGAGGCAAAGGACATGGTAATGCATATTTTTTATTGTGATTTTCACTGATGGAACCATATGTTTATAATCTTTGAACAATTTCACAAAATAAAGAAATAAAAAATAGTCAAGAACTAGGGTGTTGCTGAGTTTTGGGTATCTGTGCCTAATGAAGTGGTAGAGGTTAGAGAACTAGCAATGACATATTGTCACATCTCCACAAGGGTGGCTCCCTGTGAATGGCTGCAGGAGCCAGACTGGAAGGAAGGTCTGTAATCTGGATGGAGCATGGGAGGTTTAAAGGGGAGTACTTCTATTCCTATTTTTATACCATAGCTGCCTAGGAGGCTAACTGGATAGAGCACTGGACCTGAAGTCAGGAATACATGAGTTCAAATCTGGCCTCAGACACCGTCAGACACTGTCTAGCTGTGTGATCTTGGGCAAGTCACTTAACCTGTTTGCCTTAATTCACTGGAAAAGAAAATGGTAAAACACTAAAGTATTTTTGCCAAGAAAATTCCATATGGGGTTACAGAGAATCTGACACAACTGAACAATTTCTATTCCTCAGGTTCTTAGGAACCCAATACCAAATTATCTGGGCTATCTCACTGGATAGTTCTTGGACTATCTCCGTTGGATCTGAGGGAGGGTTATCATTGGTTTGACCCACCTGTCAAGTACTGTCTCCTACCTCCTATCTCAGGATGCCAAATTCTATTGGTAATTACATTACTAATTGGGGCTTAGAAGACCTAGAATAATGGTAGAGGAGACTTAGTGAACTAAATAAGTGAAAGGAAATTTTCTAACTCATAACCTTCCCCAATTCTCACATTCCACTCTGAAGACCATTGCTGGAACTCAAATGGAATTGGCATTTACATAATCTCATACAGTATTTTTTAAAATATTGTTATCTCTTCTGACTACAGTCACTCTAATTCTGGTTAGTCCATAAAAACTTGATGTCCATTAAATACTGGACACTCTGCTAGGTAATACAGAGTATAAATAGACTTAGCGCTTGCTCAGAAAAAATTTACAGTTTAAAGAGATATGTATGCACAATATGTAATATGGAAAAATTAACCATAAATGTGATAAATTATGTGTCAGTCAGTCAGCAAGCATTTATTAAGTTGTCACCATGTTCCAGGCACTATGGTAAGTGCTGGGATACAAAGAAAAGCAAAAACATGACCCCTGCCCTTGAGGAGCTTACATTTTAAATGGGGATTTCCTCTAGACCTCTTGATTTTGTACAGATGCCATTAGACATTATCCCTTGATTTGATCACAACTGGCTCCCTTCCTTTTCTGGTCATTCATCTTTCTCATAAAGAGTACACTCTGTCACTTTTCTCTTTTACTCTTCATCAATACATTGTAGCTTATAAACCTACCATGTCCCACTTCATTCTCCTTTGGGTGACCCCAAATTTTAATTCTCTGGAGACTGCAGTATTCTCTGATTTGTGATCATGGAGCATTACCAGATCAGTGATATTTTTAAAATGAGCCTTTGTTTCAGGGAGGAGCTTAGGATACTGAAAACACTACCATTTCTCAAAAACAATCCATCCTGTTCTCATTTTCATGTTCAATAATGAACTTGGATCATTGCCCACTGGAATGTCTGTGCACTTCTAGACCAGCTTCATAGTCTCTCCATTTAATTATGTATCATAGTCTGGACAAGAAGCCTTCTTCGTTGTTTCTTTTTTTCTTACATAAATAAGTTGGCCAAAGATTTTGGGGTGATTTTTTTCCCCACTGGAAGCAGACCTATGTGTTCATTGGTAGAGGGAACTCCAAAAGGGAGATTCTTTCTATCAGTTTAGATTAGCACTATTCTGCAAGTTACAGGTATAGAAAGTTGCCTGGGACATTTGAGTGACCTGCCCAAAGTTACACAGTCAATATATGTCAAGGATAGGACTTCAACATTGGTTTTCCTAACATTAAAGCTAGTTCTCTGTTTACCAAACTTCAATGTCTCTTCATTTCATTTCTCATTTGACACTAAAAACCAAAGGCTTGTCAGACAAAGTTATCTCAGTTGTTACATATCTTTCAAGAAATATAATTTTTACATATTTATGGGAGAGATCTGATTAGAAGAGAACTGTTCTTCTGGATCAAATGCTTTTCGTAGTCCACAAACAATAAGCACAAGAAATCTTGAATTTTCTACATCCTTTATTCAGTTGTGACTATAAAGATGTAGTCTGTTGTGGAACATTATTTGGGAAAGCCTACCTATATCCTTTGTCAAGAATGCTTATATTTGTTCTCATAAAGATTTTTAAAAGATAAGTAGGCATATGGGGTAATAATTATTGTTATTTTCTGTCACTTTTTTGAAATAGCAAGATATATATATATATATATATATATATATATATATATATTTTAAACATTTGAATCCTCTCCTTTTTCCAAAATCTTGTGATGTGTTAATGCCTTCACAATTGTTCCTCTCCCACCCAGCATGGATCTCCCCCATATATGCTTGGTCAAGTCCTTATTTAGCACATTAGGGGTTGTGCTGTTTGAATCCAAATATAGAAATTTCATTTGTTATAGAGTTTACCGTAGACATCTTATCAGTTCTCCATTTTTATCTGTTAACTTTCCCTCTTCCAGTTTTACCCTTAAATGTATTCATCATGGCTCCCTTAATTCATTCTCTAAGCTCTCTTTTAACTTGTTTTTTACCCTTTATAGTTTTTCACTATTTCATAAGGTGAGATTGCTTGTTATCTTTCACCATACTCTTCTGCTGGATTTCACCGATGTCTTTATGTTTTTAATTGGTATTGACTTTGACCAGGGTGGGCCTTCTTCACAAACTCTTCCCACAGCCCAAGGTGGCCAGAACCCATACGAACCGCTTGATCCCTCATGCTGCTTAGATAGGGTGGGAGTAAACAACTCTATTTCTTCTGGTCAGACAGGAGAACAAACTAAAGGCCTTTCCCTCTGCTCTTCAAAAATGCCTTAGAGACTCCATTCTTTTTATCTGACCTACTGCCACAATCTAAGAACTACTGGGGAATTATCTTTTAGTATTGCCCTCCTCAATTAGAGTGTGGGATCATTGAAAACAGGGATTGTCTCACTTTTTCTATTTCTCTTCCTAGCACTTAGCATAGTGATTGGAGCAAAATAACTATTCAATAAATGCTATTTCATTCATTCATTCATATTCTCCTCTACTTTTTGACTAAGATGATTTCTAGGTTCTTTTTATTTGCCCGCATTATAGTGATTTATTTACATTAATTACTAAGCATCTTTATGAAATAATTTTATTTGTGTTGAAGACTGTTCTTTTATACATTAACTCATCTTGGGAGGTCAATAGCTTGTTTAAATAGGTCAGATTAGATTTGCCTAGATGGATGGACTATCCCTTGTCAAGTATGTTAAAGTGGATTCCTTTTCTGTAAACTTTGGACTAGTTAATCACTGAGTTTCCTTCCAGCTCTCAGATTCTGTGATTTTATGGCTTGGGTATGTTCTCATTTTTTCCTCATTTTTATTTTCTTTCTTTCCTAATTCGATATTGCTGTTGATCTTTAACGGATCGTTAGTCAATCTCTTCAGACAGCTGATTCAAAAATGACTGTCACATCACTAACTAGTTATTTTTTGCCTCTTAAAAGATAGTAGGTTTTTTAAAATGTTATTTGATGCCTGGTGTGTTCAGGGTCTCCTAATTCTCTTCATGAAGTATTCACAATATATCTCAATGAAAAATTTATGGAATATACAAACTTTTGTCCATTTTCATTTATTACACTTGAATCATGTTTTTCAAAAAATTCTCCTGTCTTCCCTTATGCTCATCACTCCCTATAATGAAGTCACTCACTATTAATACCTATGTTGATTTAATTTGGAAAGTCTTATTGAGTTCCTTGTAAAAATTTCTCTAACTTTTTAACCTTTGCAAGAGATATTGATGCATAGGCTATAATTATCTTCCTGGTTATACTGAAAATTGCTAGTATGATCCCTGTAAATAGAAGAAGAGTATGAATCTTATGAAATGATTTTTTTTTTGGTTTTGCAAATTATCCTATTTAGTTGCAACTTCTTTTTGTCATCTGGTTTTAATTATAGAAAAATGTTAAGATTAATATGATTCATTAACTCCAGTAATATATATGGACACTGGATCTATAGATCACATTTAGAGTACCAACATTTAAGTTCACCTTTACTGACAATTCAAACACTGATTTCTCTAATTTGCCTGTCTTTTCCGCTTTACTGCCACCATCACTGCAGTGAAAAAGGGAGCTACAGAAGATGGAATACCATTTTGAATTTTTTGTTTGTTTCTTATGTTGCCATAGCCAAGAAATTCATCAACAAATAGCTAGACTATAAGTGATAAGCCTCTTCATACTTTGCTAGGATGATCCCTAGAAAGATAGCATATTTAGCTATGTTGCTAGGACCATACAAGACTTTTGTAGGATGGAACCTGCCTCATTAGTATAACCTTAAAGAATCATCTCTACTCCATGATGAGATATTGGAATAGAGCTTTCAGAAGGTTTCTGGTCATATTTCCAGTACTAAGAACAGTGCTTGGCATAGAGTAGGCTCTTAATAAATGCTTGACTTATTCATTTACTCATTAGAAAATTATTGCTCTTTTAATGTTACTTCTGTACCAATTGCATCATCACAGCTACTTCTCTCTCTACATTCATCCTTACTTCTGGAGTTTCTCAGTGTTCCTAGAATATAGGAATTTTGATGGACAACAAAAGCTGGACAATCAAATATTCCAACTATCTCTGTAATGTCTTCCCTATTTTAAAAAATGTCAAATTTAGAAATATGATTGGATTTTCCACAGATTCACAAAGGCTAGATGATCACTGCCATGGATGTTATGGAAAAGATTCATCTTTTAACTATGTGATTCTCTGATTTGTTTAATATCAAACTAGCAGTTACAGAAAATACTAAGAAATCTATGAGGCTTAAGTATACCATATTGCACATAATATAACTGCAATGCACACGATTTTTAGTTATTTACTCTGTGAATTTCCTGTAGCAAAAGAATTGCAGTATAGTGATAGACATGCTAGACAGGGAAGCTAGAGCTTTGCAAGAAAAGTCATGAAGATTTTATTCTAATCCTGCCTCTCCCACTAATTAGATTGTATTAATTATATTACCATCTTTCTTGTGCCTTAGGTTGCTCATTTGCAAAAAGAATTGGTCTAGATACTTTCCTTATAATATTAAAATTTCTATGACTTTGTTAGCCCACAAAACTGAAAGATAATTGCATATGTTTCTTAAAAGTCTATATTATTTAACAAGTAATATACTATTTAAATAGTCATAAGTATATTAAGCATATTTAAATAGTACTAAAGAGTATTCATCAGAAAATACAACATAAAATCATCCAAATCGCCATAGATTTCTTCATATAACACTTAGCAGTCACTTTGCATTGTATCTTAAAGACATCTACTTACGTTCCATAAAATAGGGCCCAGGTTCAATTCTCCATACAATTTGTCCTTTTTGTGTCCCAGTCACACCTCGGTTCTTGGAATCCCAAAAGTTGGCTGGAGAATTCTCATCTAGGAAAACCAAAGGCAAAAACATCTCTTTAGCTAGAGTTATGATTGACTCTCCTTTTCATATCTTAAAGTCTGATGCAGTTTCAGAGGTGAAAGAAAGGGTAGAAAGGAAGAAAGAAAAAAAGAAAAAAATTATTACTGATCATGAAACTGTGCTAACTAGGTCCATGAGAAATGTATGCTATATTTTTTCAAATGGGCCCTCAAAGAAACAAGGCAATCCTTTCATACCTCCCTTAATCAATTCACTATCCTACTCACCATGGTGGCTTTTCCATGCCCTTTCTTCCCTTCTCAAATCTCCCATCACTCAGCTTCTTGCTGACCTCTCACCTGAGAACCTTGCCTCATATTATGACTAAAAGAACTGAAGTCACTCACCAAGTGGTCCCTCTTCTCTCCCCATCTTCATCTCATGGCACTCAATTGTCTTCCAGCACTACCTCCTCCCCTTCCTTCACCCTTGTCTTCCATGAAAGCTGGCCCTTCTACCTGCCGAGCAAACCCCTGCACATGCACAATGGATCCTTTTCCATCAAAGATTTCTCTACCAGATTATCCCCTTCATGCAATGATGCCAAAATCTTAGTGCAGCTTTAAGCTATCATAATTTTCTTTTACCATTCTTCAATCTCTCCTCATTTGCATTTTATTGGCTGTTTCCCTGCACCTAACCATAATCCAATGTCTTACTCATCCTGAAAAGAACCTTCACTTGATCCATCATTTCCCACAGTATTGCCCTGTATTTCTCCTCCCTTTCATAACTAACACCCTTGAGAAGGCTATCTACAATTAGTGTCTTCACTTCTTTTCCTCTTACTCTCCTTAACTCTCTTACAGTCTAGCTTCAAATGTCATCATTCAAATGAAACTGCTCTTTCTGAAGTTACCAATTAACTCTTAAAGGCCAAGCCTTTTCTCCATCCTCATCCTTGTTGATCTCTCTGCAGCTTTTCACACCGTCAATCAATTTCTTTTCTCTCTAAATTTCCGAAGTGCTACTGTCTCCCACCACCTGTTTCTTCTCAGTCTCTTTTATTGGTTTTTCATTCTGGTCATGTTTGTTAACCACAGGTGTCCCCCAAAGTTCGGTCCTGAGCCCTCTTCTTTTCTCTCTCCATGCTTTTTCACTTGGGTTCTGATGGACTCTGTTGTCTTCTCTATGCAGATGATTCTCAGATCTACCTAGCCCTAATCTCTCTCCTCACCTCTACTCCAACACTTCCAATTGCCTACTGGACATCTCAAATCAAATGTGTTATATAATTCTGAAACCCAACATGTCAAGCCCTTCCCCTTTTCTAATTTCCCTATTACTTTTGGGGTTATTACCATCCTCCCAGTCCCCCAGGTTCACGTCCCTGCCTCCTCCCTCTCTCTCACTACCCCACCCCATATCCAAGTGGTTGCCAAGTTTAGTCAATTTTACCTTCATAACATCTCTCAGCTATGTCCCCTTCTCTTCTCTGACACTGCTGCCACCTTAGTGCAAACCCTCTTCACTTCATGCCTGAGCTATCACAATAGCCTACTGGTTGGTCTCCCCATTGTAACCCAACTTCCACTTATCGATCAAAGTGAGCTTCTAAAAATGCGTGTGTGACTGTTTCACCTCCTTGTTCACAAAATTCCAGTGGCTTCACATTAGCTCTAGCAGGGGTGGGAAACCTGCATCCTCAAGACCACATGTGGCCCTCTAGGTCCTCAAGTGCAGCTCTGACTAAATTCAAACTTCCCAAAACAATTCCCCTTAAAAAAAGAATTCGTTCTGTAAAGCTTGGATTCAGTCAAAAAGCCACACCCAAGGACCTAGAAGACCACATGTGGAGAAGATAGTAGCTGGAAACTACTTTGGGGAAAGCTATTGGTTTTGTAGATATTTAATCAAAACAAGTTCCAATCGTACCTCTATAATAAGGTATGCAAATAAATTAAGGAAAACTGACTACAGCTGATAGAAGAGTTGACATGAGAACTTTTTCGGGTGCATGGGGGAGGGTAAATAAAGAACAGAGAATTTCAGAGCTGGCATTTTTATAGGATTTTATGGTTTTACCAGGAATATACTGAGAAGCAGTGGAGCACAATAGAGAGACAGTCAGTTTCACAGTCAGGAAGACTTGGTTAGGTTCAAATCCTACCTGTGATATGACACATCATAGCTCTTTGAGCCTGGTGAGTCATGTATTCTCCCACTTCTCCAGGAAACTCTGAGCCTCTAAGTCATTGAATAGTTGTGATCTGCATTGGTAGAAAGAGTTCCTTCATGGGAAAAAAATTTATATATGTACCATGTCTATATATGCATGTGTGTATATAGACACGTGAGTGTGCATGTGTTACATATATGCATGTATATACACATATTATATATGCATATGTATGTAGCTACATGTGTATATCTTCAGCAACCCTGTGAGATATGTATTACATGTAACACTGGCCAGGCAGCAGCAGCAGCCATTATAATAATAGGATGATAGCTTCAGAGGGAAGAGATCTTAGAAAATTACGAACATTTATATAACCCTTTAAGTTTTCAAAGGACCTTAAAAAAATAACTCATTTGATTCTAGTAACTCTGAGAGGTAGATGCTATTATTATTTTACAGGTCAAAAAAATGAGTTAGCACAGGTGAAATGACTTGCCTAGGGTCACACAGCTAATAAACCCTAAGGGTGGATGTGAACTCACTTCTTGATTCCTGGTTCAGTGCTATTTGTTGCCCTACCTAGCTGTCTATAGGGTCCTCTTTATTTTATAAATGGTGAAAGTGAGACCCAGAGAGGTCAAATAATTTGTACAAGCTTACACAGGTAGTCAGTGGCAGATGTAAAACTGGATTACAAGGTCTCTGACTCCTGGTCCCCCATTCATTTGACAGTTGCCCTAGGATTAGGCTAAATTCCTGCCAGTTTGTGGAAAATCTTAAGAGACCCTGACCCCAAACTTTGTTGGGTTTTGAAGGTTAATAACTTAACCTAAGCTTTGGTTTCCTCATGTAAAATGGATATTAATCTGTAGGGTTTTTTTCCCCTAACCAACCCCCATTTTCTTTCCATAACCCCACAATGTCTCTTCTGGTACCAAGGAAGGGTTCTGAGCAAGTTTTAAATTTGACACAAAAACATTAGAAGCAAAGCTTAACATTAAGGCAACAACAGTGGAGATGATAAAAAGTACTCCTCCCCTCCCACTCCATGTTTTTAGCTCTTGTTCCATTTACATTGAAGTTTATCCCAGTATCATTGCCGATGAGTTGACAAATAATTATATTCTGATAACACTTTGTGAGCTTTTTCTATGAAAGAGACTCTGCTTATCATGATAGATCTGAGGAAGGTTAAAATCTCTCATATAATAAAGTACCCCTGCCATTCGGATGTCAAGAGTTGTAGATGCAAAGCTTCTAAAGAAAATAACCACTTCTGGAGGGAATTAGTATGGCTTTTTGAAATCTCAAATGGCTGATATAATTGATAGAAGAGAGCACAGGACAGTGGAAAGAGCCCCCTCTGGAATTGGAGGACCTGGGATGAAAGTTTGCCTCTGACATTTACTAGCTATGCGTCCTTGGGCAAGTCAGAGAGGCAGGAGGGGAAAATAAGAGAGAAGGAGCTGATCAATGCGATGCCCCAGTGGGAAAAACCATAGGCAGCTACAGAGACAGCATAAGTACACCCAGACAGACAGGGGAGGTCCAGTTTTATTACAAAGGACATATGCCCCAGGAAATACGGTTTTGAGCAGAAGCTTTCTGTTTCCTCCAGTTTTTTTGCCTTTAACTTTTCAAGTCTTTTCTATCAACTTCTCACATACTATATTTTTAGAATTAAAAAAGGGCTCCTACAGCAGCTCTAGAAGAACACGTATAAAAAGTTTCATAAAATGTGATTGATATCTGGTTAGTTTCCCAAATTCTGGTGAAGGTTATCCAAGGAGTATGATTTTTAAAATCATATAGCAATACCTACTGAGATGAAAGCTATAGTATGTACAGAATAAAACACAGGGTCACTATATTACAAGTCATTGCTATCTAAAAAGACATAAAAAATATGGAAATATAACAAAAGAGTTCTTTTTTCCCCAAATGCTCTCTTTTTGCTATTTTTCTTGCATTTTATATTTTGGCTGCCGGGTAGGAGGCAGAGAATTGGAAAAGAGAAGGGAAAGCTTTATAAAAACCTGACAGTTGGGTTGAAATCAGCAACCAAGATGGTTTGGGGGTTGAGATTTTTATTTTTATTTTTCGCTGAACTTCTAGGGAAAAAAAATCTTGTGTTCTGATTTGTGGAAATCCAGTGTCCTCAGTTTTCCCACTGTAAACTGAAGGGTTTAAGTTACACATGATCACAGATTTAGAGTTAGAAGAGGTCTTAACCTTAGAAGATATCAAATCCAATGCCTTACCATGCCCAGTGTCTCCCTTTCCTCAGTTTCCAATTTCAATGGATGAGGAAAGAGAGATTCAGGAGGTTCTGAGTCTTTTGAGCATCAAAGACAATATCTGAACCCAGGTCTTCTCCTGCATGAGGTCCCAGGTTCACCCCAACTCTATTTTCTACCATCTATGTTTCTCTCTATATTTCCACAGGATTCAGTTGTCATCTCAAGAAAGATTGCAGACTATAAAACTAGAAAGGACCTCACAGATCATCTCATTTAATTCTATTTTACTGATGAGGAAATCCAGAGAGGCAGCTTGTTCACGTACCCACAAGTGACAGAGTTGGGAGGAAATCTCATACCTTCTGACTTCAAATCCAGCATTCATTACCTTAGACTGTGAAACGAAGATGTAAAGAAATGCAGAAGAGAGAAGAGGGCAAAGAACATAGAGGCTAATCAATTACCATCACTACCACCCAATTTTTCTCTTATAAATAAAAAACTGAGGCAGCCTTGGTAGGAGTGGATAGAGATCTGGTCTCACAGCCAAGAAGACCTAGGTTAAAATTCTGCCTCTAACACTTACTGGCCACATGGATCTGGGCAAGTCATTTAACCTCAGTGCTCCGAGCAGAAATCTGAGATTACAATATAAACTACAGGCAAAAAAGTGTTGACCTGTCCTGGTAGAAGTCTCCTCATTTAGAAATTCACTGTATTAGTGAAATCACAGGGCTAGTCCTTATCCCAAACCTAAAGAAAAAATTTTCCAGATTCACTTCCACTAAAATCCTATTCCAATGTCTTATTATGGTGCGATCCTGGCCATGACTTTGGGAAGACAGGGCCAGAAAAACCCATGCTCTAGTATGACCTACCTTTCCAATGGGAAAGGTTTTGCTAATAAACTCATCAATGGAATACATATGCATATGTATACACACAGATACACATATGAAAATCATGTGTGCATATATACACATAGATATATATAAATGCATATATATGTATCTATAGATATGTATATATCTACAGATATATACATCTGCATCTAGATTTAAATGGAAAGAGAGAAAGAGAGAAAGAGAGAGAGAGAGAGAGAGAGAGAGAGAGAGAGAGAGAGAGAGAGAGAGAGAGAGAGAGAGAGAGAGAGAGAGAGAGAGAGAGAGAGAGAGAGAGGACGAACGTGCAAGCAGCCTGGCTACACATGACAAAATTTTTGAGGTGCCAAGACACCTTGATAAAACAGCTACTAAGTTTAAAAAATGTAAGCTTCTCCAGTAAGGTGTAAGTTACTTGAGGGCTAAGAGTTTTATGTTTGTTTCTGTTTCTGTCATATAAAATGTATATAATGCCAGACTTAGGTCACATGTTATTTCATTTTGCTGCACTGTTTTCCCCCCAACTTTTTTTACCCTTTGCTGTAAGGGATGACGCTCTGAAATGGGTAGTATATAACTGGGAAATGTAAGTGATGCAACAACAAACATATTAAGAAAAAACAAGAACGTTTTACTGAATTCACTCAATTAAATAGTCAAATCAAGAAGGTTTTATTAAGTAACTGCTGTGCTCCAGACACTGTGCTAAACTCCCATGATACAAAGATAAAAACCAGTTCCTGCTCTGAAAAAGCTCAGCCAAGGTTACAATCCATATTAGAGAAAGAAGAAACACTAAACCCTGATAAAATTATAGCGCCTTGAAGTGTTGGAATAACTAAAATATTTTACAGACCATATCTTTTCAAAAAGTATGGATGGGATGAGAGAGAAAATGAGTGCAGTGCAGAATAGAAAGGGGATAGGGAAGGTTAGGTCCCAAAAGACAGCTCTGACCAATTTTAATATTCTATCTGTATTTGGATATATTATACCCAAAATTTCATTCTTTTTACCCCTTCTGTTGGGCTTTCCCTTGGTTATCCAGAGGAAAAAGGTAAAGTGTGCAATTAATTTGTGAATTCAAAACTTTCTTCCTTATGAGTAAGTTGGTTTTTAAAATGATTCCTATGTATTGGATAGTTAAATAAAACCTGTACTCACTTTGAGTGTGTAGAAGTGGTTTGGTCACATTCCACATCATACACATCTCTTCTTCAATAATATGGTGATAAGCTAGTAGCAAGGATATTATTTTTCAGATAAGCTTCTCTGGGCCTTAAGATCAGCTGAGAAATAGATCCCTTCCTATTGCAAACCACATGACTTAAAAGCCAGCTGACTCAGTAACATAAGCATAGTAACTTAGAAGCAGGACTGCCAACCTCACCTGTGTACTCATTGCAAAATGTGGCATCAGTTGCCTTCTTCCTCGACCCACTCTTTCTTCCCTTTTCCCCCTTACTTCATGGTACCCCTAAAAAGAGTTAGACTGCCACAGGACTGCTGTGCCCCTGAACATACATCTCTGTACATATTCTCCCTTGTGTCTACTCAACATCTCCTTTCCCTCAATAGAGGTTTCAATAGAGGAGTGTAAGGTGTGGTAAAGGGATGAATATTTGAGGAGATATGTGCAGTAGTAGGTTCTGAAGTTAAAAGTCATCAAGCGTGTGCCCAGTGCTAGCTGAAACTCATTCTTTACCTGAGTTTGCATTTCTTCAGCAGCAAAGAAGGACTAAAAATTCTACAGGATGATGATGATAAAGGATTAGGACAACGAGATACTTTTGGTTAAAAAAGTATAAAAGTATTCAAGACGTTAAAATCATATAACTCAAGTGTAATGATTTCCCAAAGTTTCCCCGAACTCTGTCTCCTCTCAATACTAGACACACACACACACCCCCAAACACAATTTCATAGTTGGATTGCCTACAATAGCCATCTACTTCAACCCAGATCTAAAAAAGCATCTCCTCTACAACATACATTTGTTTGAAGATCTTCAAAAATGGGGAAACCCCCTTCTTCCAAAACGTTACGTTTTTCCTTATTTCAAGCCTGACTTAGCTTCAAGTTCTACCCTTTGGGTACTAATTTTACCCGGATGTGCAGCAGTGAAAGCTACCTGTAGGGGACCTGGTATTTGGACATCTTCCCCCCCTTTCTAAAAAATATACTGCCAGCTTGACTTAGAATATAAAGAAACCAGGATTTGGCAAACTATGTGAAACCTTGCCCACTGTCATGTGACTATTTTCAGGCAAAATTGAAGCACATTTTCTTAAACAAGTCCTATCTCAGCTAACAAAAGGATTTCATAGTAAAAACAGAGAACACTGTGTTCCAGTGTTTCCCAGCTGAAATATCCACTGATTAAAAAATCATGGTCATAGATAGTCATAGTCAGGAGAATATCTTTTTCAGAACCTTTTTTTTTTTTGCTTGCTAAATAGACATTTTTTTCTGGTATGGAATAATGTCTTAGAAGAAATCTATTGATAAATTCTTCCAAATGAGAAAATATTACTTGCACAGAATTACAAAAACCAGGAGCCCATGTTTTACTTACCAAAGCTAAAAATATGTGATAGAATATATTGGGAAAGCAGAACAGAGCACCTGCATTGGGTCTAATTCTAGATCAAAACAGAGGAGGTGGCATTGATTGCCTGCCTTTTATACAGGATCCTTAAATTTCCAGGATCATGTGGACACACATATACCAGTGCTATCTCATCAGTTATTCTCTTGCTTTGGTTGTTTTCTCCTTTCTATATTTTCCTTTCAGCAAATGGAAATTACAAAGAAGAATTCATAATGAAGCATGTATTTCCAGAAAAGTATGCATCCAAGTGTATTTGAAGGGTCAAGTGCTGCCAGAGGTTGTAGTTTACCAAGAAGTATTACTCAAGATCCAAAATGATGCCTTTAGGAAGAAATACTCTAAAATTCTGTGATTCTTCAAACCTCTTCCATCCATTAGTTCTGACTTGATAGAACACACTTCTCTCCGTGGCCAAAGAGTAAAGGAAAGAAAAAAAGGGAAAAGGGAGGATGGGAGATGTCAGTAGCTTAGGCTAAAGAGAAATTTAAAGAAATGCAGATCTACTATATTAGGAAGACCAAAATTTCAGTTATGGAAGCGATTAACAAAGCAAAATATTTTACAAGTTGTCAAGATACTCCACGCACACAACAAGCCTCCTAGCTTTGGGTCTCCTCACAAGCTAAACAGCCATCAGAATCTCCAATGTAGCTAAAAGACAGGTTGGGACCAGGCCTTAAAAGTTAATCAGAAGAGTTCATACTTTGTCCTAGATACAACAGGAAGCCCTCAAATTGGTAGAGTGGGGGAGTCATATGGGTGATCAGCACTTAAGGGAAATTACTTTTGACAGCATGGAGTTATGAAATAAGTTCAAGATCCTCTGACCATCTTTTAAACCTTCTTCTAAGTTATACCATATTCCTCTTTCCACCCGTCCATTTGCCCCTTCCCTTCCTTTTGTTCCTCTGACTCCAAGAATTCTGTCTTCTCCATGAAATTTTTATGAAGTAATCTGAAGAAAAATGGCTTTCCTCAACCTTTTCTGAATATGAATCAAAATTTGTCAAGTCTAAAAATCCTTTACCTTTATATTGAACCCAATACTTATTTTTATTAAATTGGTACCCTTAACCTCTTTAACCATCTATATGAGGTTTTTTATTACTATTATTTTGAATATTGGACCTCTGATTTGACTGTTGTAGGGCATGGCTTTGAGCAGTAAAAGGTGATTTGCTTAGGACTTCCAGACTTTAAGGTTGCTTCTAGTATACCTTCATATATATTGTTCTAAATATGCAATGTCTTACTTGAAACATGAACCTGCATAATTCTTCTCTGCATAACTCTTAGCACAGAGTCATTTAAAATCTCTACGATAATAATCATAAACACAACTAATCTACCCATTTCTCATGGGAAGCACTACTTTGTTTTTCATTAAATGTCCAAATACCTTCATTTCCTAATTTCACTTCTTTGTTACCCCTTTAAACACATATATGCATATATATGTATATACATGCATACATGTATATATAGATGTATGCATTTATAATGTATAACATATACATTTATAATGTATAACATATACATTTATAATGTATGTTATTTTCCTTGATTTTACTCTCAGTCTGAAATTCTTTTTAACAGTTTCAATTTGATTTTGTTTTAACACTCTGCTTTCTTTTATTCACCAAATGACCCGGTATCATGTGTTAAATTCTTAAACATGTAACACATATGATAACCTGCCCTACTGTAACCAACTGGGAGCTTACAGGGCAAATAAAGGTAGTGCTGCAGAATTTTTGAATAGGTCACTAAAAGTATTAATACTACCTAATGAGTTCAACAGAAGTCATCCTTATCTGAGTCAGCAGTGAACCATGGGTTACTGAGAAAGGTACTTACCATTCCCCTATGTTGCAAAACCAGACCCTAGGGACATATAGTCAACGGAAAATTCCTTAGCAACAAGCATTGTAAAAACTGCCCAAGATCTATAATGAGATTTTAATTAAATACTTTCCATTATTTCCCTTTAACAGTTAGCAACATGTAAACACTGCCAAGTACACTCTATAAACTGGCTCAGTTTTCAATATTGGGTGAAGTTCCTAGAGAATTTTTGATCCTTTGGGAGAATTAATGTTACTCTTATATAGCACCTCTCACAGAGGGCTTCTATGACTGAGTAGTAAGCTTTATTTAATTACGTAATTATGACATATAACATACAAGATGTGTTTTTGTTAGTTTCTTTCACTAGGTTATCCTTGGGAGTTAGGACTGGGATCCATTAAAAGCTTGCTTTATCTGGAGATGAAAGCAAAGCTTTTTGAATTGATAATTCAACCTAACAAATATCTATGAAGTGCGTAGTATATGCAAGGCATCAGGCTTAAACTACAAAAGAGAAAATCATCCCTATCCTCAGTGAATTTACACAGGACTGAAAAATCCTCTCCTCTGAAGTTCAGACCACAAAAAATTTCCACCCTATTCCTATCTTCCTAATTGTGGTATAGTGTCTTCCAGAACATTTCCCCACCTTCTGGCTCTGCTCCTGGATTCCTTTAGGATCTGGCTTAGTCTTTTTCCTTTCTTTCTCACTCCTGACCTCATTCTCTTCACCTTAAACATACATTTTAGTGACCTATTACCTTAGTTTCTTGAACTCTGCCTCCGGAGAGGCACCTACCCGGAAATACTACACTTAAGAACTCACCATCACCCAGAAATATATTTGCTTCAAAAAAACTGGATGCTAAAATTACCCTCTGTATTTCCGTACTTTTCCTAAACTTGTTCTTAAGATTTATAATAACGACTACTCCCTTGACCCCATGCCCTTTTGTTCTGCAAAGCATCCCTTATTCCTGTCCATACCCTATTTAGATTTCCCTCACTTCCCTGATAACCCAATAGTCACCGCAAGACATTTGGCATCAGTCTACAACTATTGTCCAAGTGCTCTTGGAGCCAATTTCAATTTTTCTCAGGCTGACTTTTTTTTGACAGTCCACTTGAAACTTAATTAATTGTTAACTTATTTATTATTAAATCGAACCTTTAAATTTTTGTTTTGTTTCTAGATATTGTAATATGGACATTGCCAAAAAATAGCTAATTTTAATGAGAAAACAATGATTTTGTTCCCCAGAGGATAATGGCCAGGACATGCCCTAGAACCATCCTTACTTCCAGAAACTTTAAAACCACCATTAAAATGATGTCCATGAATTGTCAAAAGGATCAGGCATCCACAAATATTTTAAGGATATACATTTCATTTATATTTTTAACAAGCCTAATATGATGCTAAACCCTCAAATAACTGGGCTCTATAGGAGAGGAAAATAATAAACTCTATCACAGATTTAAATATTCTCTCCTAAAGTTTATATAGCCTACAAGTCACTCCATCCTTTAAATTTGGGGTTCTGTTCTTAAGTTTAAAATGAAAGAAACCAATTCTCCTAACAAGTCAAAATAATAACATTTAGAATGTGTTTCACTATGTTTACATTAGGCAGAAACTAAGGACTAGTGAGCCTTTGCAGAAGTGGACCAGGGCTCAAGGCACACTTTTGACACACGCACTAACCATGAGCGTCCCTGGGCAAGTTACCAATCCTGTCCATGCTCGCTCTAGGAGATTCGCTTAAGTTACAAAGTTGCAGAGGAGGTACAAGTTCTGTAGAGGAAGTTTCCTAACCTGGGAATTCCCTATACTAATGATATCATCATCGTTATCGTCATCATCATTAGCATTTGTGTATTGTTTTTAGGTTTGCAGAGTGTTTCAACTTGATCCTCACAACTTTGGGAGGTAGCTGGTATCATTATTTCCATTTTACAGATAAGGAAGCTGAGGCAGAACGTAGTGAAGTGACTTGACCAGGGTCACACAAGTAGTGAGTGTCTGAAGTACTACTCCATCTCAGGCCTTGCTGACTTCAGGTCCAGTGCTCTATCCACTTTGCCACACATTCCCTAGCCTCTCTATTGAAGTTTGCATGGTCTACACATTATTCCAGCTCCTTCAGTGTTTAGGCTTTTATTCTTAAATTAAAATTTTATAAACTGATTTTTCTCTCAAATCAAGAGAGCAGTGCCTAGAATGTTTCACTATGTATATCTAGCTATGTAAGCTTTAGGTAGAAACACTTTGTATTTTTATATCATCAGTAAAATGTTCTGATAATGAAGTTTCTGAATCCATCAAAAACACCACTGATGATTCCATGTGTATGTGGTCATGAAGTCTATTCAGATTCTTAATCCAACAACATTTACTACAGCAGTCAGAAAGACACCATCCTTTTACATTCTTATTCAGATGATCCCCTTTACAAGACACAGATTTGCAATAATAGGCTTGGACGCTTTTTGAAAAACTTTGACTTGCTGAACGTCTAGCCAGAGTCTACTCTGTTGAGAGGTTGTGGTACAGGATTATTCACTTTCCCTAGCCATGCTGTGGGAGAACAGAATATTTGTAAGCACACAGCAGAAAGGATGACAGAAAGAACTGTAAATAACCCTTAATACCTGGTTTATCACAAAGCAAACCTTACTAGAATGGAGCATATGTCACTGCACAGGGAAATCTTACCTCTTCTTATCCCAGAGGGGTTCTGCCTTTTCCAGATCTAAGTTCATCCATCACTTCAGACCAGATTCATGAAGCGGCAAATAAGAAAAATAAGTCATTCTCCGTGAGTTCATTCTCTTTTGCTAAACAGTGGGCCTATCTCCACAACATTCAAGGGAGTGATCAGGAGTGTTGTGGCCCAGGAGAGACAGTTCTATGCAGAGGGGGAGAAATAATTCAAAGCTGATCCTTTCCTCTATCGGCTTCCCAGATGCTCCAGCTGCTTCTCTTCCCCTTATGGAAAGTGTCCGGCAACGGAGCATTTAAATGGGGTGCTAGAGAAACACTAAGTCATCAAGAGAGCTGCTCAGTTGGGAGAAAGCCTTGACAACCTCTCCCTGCTTGAATGAAAGCTTATCTGTGTTTAGGCATGCTAAGTAAAAAACAGAATTGTATTATGTCCCTTAAGCTCAGTCAGCTGTGGCCACTCCCCTGCAAAGGGTACAGGATGCAATCGGCCCATCCTCCCTCAGCTTCCTTCCTTTACTTTTCCATGGGAGAATTCCAAACAACGAGCTGTGTGGACACACACACACACACACAAATACACACACACACTCATGCGAGTAAAATGGATTGATATCAACCTATCTTTTTTTAAAAGTGTAAATTAGGAGTTAGTTATACAATGAAACAACTCAGTGGACTCTGATAATTAACAGGAGTGAAACCAATTTCATTAATTAGAGGGAGGAGGGGAGGAGATAAGTTTGTGCATAGCACCTAATATGTGCCAAGCACAGTGCTAAACACTTGCCTTTACAATTATCATCTCATCTTAATCTCACAACAGCCCTGGGAGGCAGGTTCTACTATTATTCCCATTTCACAGATGATGAAACTGAGGCAAACAGAGGTCAAGTGACTTGCCCATCATCATGCACCTAATAAATATCTTCAGATGGATTTGAATTCAGGTCTTCCTGACTCCAGAGCCAGCACTCTATCCAGTGTACCATCTTTCAGCTTACCAGCATGATTATTTAGTGAAATACTTATATAGTATTCTTAGGCAACACATGGAGGAGATGATAATGTGCAAATTAATGGTTAAGGGAGCAACCTCTAGAAGGTCTTCCAAGTCTAACAGACTCCTGTCAAAGATTTGCCTTTAATGCTAAAATGGCTTTGCTCCACAGAGAACTGTGAAACCTACATGCATGTAACATAACACACTATCAGACAGGGCCAATGCATCACTCTGTATTGCTTGAGTACTTTTCATTTTTCCAAAGGAAGGCTCTGTAGTGGAAGAGGGTACTGGAAGAAATGTCTTAAAAAAACAGCATCAATAAAACTTTAAAAAAAAATAATAAATTGGAGAAAGGCCGTGATTCCAGCTACTTCATTTTCCTTTTCCTGGAAAGCTGTGGGCAGGGGTAGAGGAGAAAGCTTAGGGTCACCCATATTTAGTGATGGTCCTGTAAGTTTCTAGGCCCCACCTGGGGCAGCTGAAAACACTCAATAAACACTTGTTAAATGAATGAATGCCCTCTTTGTATTACATTTCTCATCTCTTCACAAAGCACCCAACTCCACTAACAAAAGAAGAAAAATTCTATAGCAAGTGGCTCTCATGAAAGAGAGGCTGATTGAATTAAAACCCTTTACTATTGGGCTACATTATTCTCCAACTATAGTTTAACCCAGAAATCAAAGTGGTCCTGAAATTTTAAGGGGCTTCAAATGCTAGGGGTCAGAAACTAAGTAGCTATGAGGACCACAGTTTTCTGAAGGACACCTTTCAGGCTACAGGCTATGCAGTGAGGGGATCCTTCAGTCATTTAAGGTGATCTGGGTCTTGAAAAGAAATTCCATCATCATGGCAGATCTTCTGGATTTATCCTAGCTCTCACTGGCAACTCTGATATAGTTCTACATGCTCCTGAAATGTTTCTATGATTCTAGGTCTATCACCTTATGATTTATAAAAAAAAATCAGTCCTAAGCTTGAAGAGTGGGGGGCTTGAAAGCGACCAGTGAACTCACTGCTGCAAAGAGATAGCCATTCGGTCCACAGCCTCCCTGCTCTGCACCCCTTATTGAAAAGAGCAAAAGAAAACTGCAAGACAACAGCACATCTTTCAAGAAATGAATTACTTTTGTTTCACCCTGTGGCCTCCTGGAATAACTACATTCCACAGATTAGCAAACCACTATCATTCAAACTAGTAGCCACCCAAAAATCCAGAAGCCTCCCTGCCCTCTTCCAATCAGAAGCAGGGTTTATCCATAGTCGTTGGCCTTCTTTATGGTTACATTTATGAGCCAAGGATTGCCTATGTATAATGCACAATATAAGCAAGATAGAGAGCAAATGATAGCACGTCTACCAGTCCTGCTCAAAAGTGTAATTCTTGGTAACTCTCTGGCTTGGAGACGTACCATGCTTTCTAAGACCTAGATGATATGCTTATTTTTCCCTACTTCATCTCACCTCCCTGGTCTTGACTAGTCGCTTGTCTAAAACAATGGCATCTTCCAGACTCTATCCTACTTTTGGACTGGGCCTAAATCAAGATAGTCCAGTGATACAGGCTCATGGTTAGCATTTAATAAGGCACTGGTAGACCATAAAATACAATAAAAGCAACTTTTTGGATTAAACTTAAAAATCTATAACTTTTAATTGAATTTAAATACAAATGCTTCTCCCCTTCACCTCACAAGGATCAGCATTACTGGGCCAGGAAAGAGTTTCTGAAAGGCAGCAGGAATTCCCCTAAAACCTCCAGAGGACGAATTCCCAAGAGGTTGAACCTTTTGAATTGGGGTGGAGGGTAAGCAGGGTGGGAGGGGGAAAGGAAGCAACCAAACCCATCTTTGAATGTCTAGTTCTCCAGGCCAAACAAATCCCAAGGATAGTTTCCCTGGTCTCTTAAAGGGATACCAATGCTGTCTACTTAAAACAAGCATTGTGCCCACCAATTAGGTCAAACCCCCTTGTTTTACAGATAATAGAGTCGAGATTTGTACATGTATAAAAGGGGCTCCAGAAGGATTTGAACCTAGGTTCTCTGATTCCAAATCCAGTGGTCCTTCCACTTTACCACATTCCCGATGTCACATGGACTCACTTCTCTGTCTCCTCCTGGCTGATTGTGACCAGGTGAAGTGGATTGAGTACAGGGGTGGAGTCAAGAAGGTTCATCTTCCTGAGCTCAAATGTGACCTCAGGCACTTACCAGCTGTGTGACACTGGGCAAGTCACTTAACCTTGTTTGTCCCAATTTTCTCATCTGTAAAATGAGCTGGAGAAGGAAATGGCAAACCACTCCAGTATCATCTCCAAGAAAACCTCATATGGGGTCACAAAGGACTGGGCATGATTGAAAAATGACTGAACAGCAACATTTCAAAACCTAAAGAACAGATTTTTGAAGAAAATCAGGACTGTTAACCTACCAAAAGAAATCAAAAGATGCCACCATCATCACTATGCTTACTTAGCATGCTCCTTAAATTCTTTGTTGCTGTTCTGCCAAAATGTGGGATATGAACTATATTCACATATGAGCTTAGACTAAGGATATATTTTATCTGAAATGCATTAAATAAAGCATATAAGCCATTTTTTGGTTTCAGGTGGAGTTCTGAGAAACACATCAGCCCATTTCATTTAGATAAAGTAGCATTATGTTCATCTATCCAGTCTTTATAGAGCGAAGATGACTTTTTTTATTCTTTCCAGATCATACCTTATATACTCAAAGCCCATCAAAGCTTAGGAAGAAAAGGAAGGAGAAATAAGAATTTTGCACCAGGCACTTTGTACCTTCATCCACTGTTGAATGAATTACAACCCAAAGAACATGAAAATAGCTGTCAGAAAGATAAAGTGAAGGAAGCTCTGTATATATGCAATTTTCTCAGCATAGAGATGGTTTTACAATACATATGACAACCTTTTTAATCACTAGAGAGTTGCCTGTAGGGTAATTTGTTCAATATTACAAAGCTAGTTAGTACCATTAGAGACAGGTCTTCCTGACTCTATCTACTATTCCATGCCACCTCTATGACCTAAAATATAAGGGGAAAAAGTCCCACAGTCCCTATGTTTTATAAAATATTTGAATGAATTTTTGTCTTATTTTTCAGGTATTCCTTCCAATTATGTACATTGCAACCAATCTCTGCTTGTCCATCCTATATAACTCTTGTCCATGTTCACCCAGAAGTTCAAAAGGGGGGACCAGAAGGTTTCAGAAACCTTTCTCACTTTCTTGCAATATCTGAAGAGTACTAAGAGATACTGTGGCTATTCACCTGTCATCCTTCATTCTTGTCATATGACCCTTCCTTTATCTTTTATCCTTTTTCCTTGGTATGCCTAAATTGTTCCCCAGTATATCAATCCCTATCGGCACAAATTCATGTCTTTAAAACAAGTGACATGGTAGAATTAAGCTATACTTAATAAATGCTTGCCAAATGAACTAAATGAACATTAAAGTATATTTTGGTGACAATCTGATTTATGGATGTCTAATGGAATGAGTCATAATGAATGTAAATTAATAATAGATGATATTCAGACAGTGCTTTAAGATTTACAGATAGCTTTATATTTATCTCATTTGTTGATAAATGCTATTTTACTAGTATTTCTTGGAAATTTTAATTTTCTTGGCAAATTTAATAAGCAGAGCAATGAAGAATAAAGGACAGATTTTAGGTTGAAATTCAAACTGATTTTTCAGGATATTAGTGAAGGACAAGCATTATAAAAATGAATTCACATTTAGAATGAGAAGAATGAATAAAGCATTCTTCCCTTCCCTGAAATTCATTACTTTTTGTTGTGTTTATATACTTTACACTTTATATACTTTATCATTTTTATGCATTATGCAAGCTCTAGACCACACAAGTCTAGTTCTGTTGCACTTTCTGCTAGAGATTTTTCAGTAACATTGCATAATGACCAGAATAATTTATTGTGTATCTACTGAATGACCTGTTTGCCTCATGGAGGAATTTGTATTCCGAATTTGTATCACATTGTAAAACCTCATGTGAATTTCCAAAAAGAGGAAAGAAAAATCCTAAGAATTCATAGAAAAGAGGATCAATGGTAAAATGAATGCTGATTTGCGTACAAAAGTCTACACCCATTTTGTATAGGAAGTCATGTGTATTTCAGCTCCAAGATGTGTTAAAAAGTTGGACCCCCATGTAATAGGCCTTTTCAGTGCTCATTAATCAGTTTCCACCAATCATAATTATGCTAATTTATTAAGGAAAGAAAAACAATATGGCAGAGTCATGCAGAGAAAACAGCACAAGTGGAGAACCACTTTCTACCTGTAGGATCTACTAGAATCTAGCTGGTCCATCTATATCTATATCTATGTCTATATCTCTATATGTGCATATATATCTATCTATATGTGCATATATCTATATATATACATGTATCCATATGTGTATATATACATATATCCATATGTGTGTATATATACATATCTACACATATACATACATACATACATATCCATATACATACATACATATACATATATATATATATATAATCTACTACTCTCTATCTGACTTGTGAACCATCTTGCCTGGTCTTCTACCTCTATCAGTGGACAAAAAATGAGAAGGGTATAATGGTTACTCTAACATCAGACTCAAAAGTTAATAATGTGTTCTCAGAACCACTGTTTTTAGACTTCCCCTTCCCTCCTCTGGACCTTTTCAGCAATATTAGCTCTCTTCTGAAATTCAGCAACTAGAAGAATAAATACAGTATTTTCTCCTCCTCTTCCTCCTCTCTCCTTCTTCTTCATCATCTTGTTCAGTCATTTCGGCCATGTCCCACTCTTCATGATCCCATTTGGAGTTTTCTTGGCAAAGATCCTGGAGTGGTTTACCGTTTCTTTCTCCAACTCTTTTACAGATGAGAAAACTGAGGCTCACTGGGTTAAGTGATTTGCCCAGTATCACGCAGCTCACAAATATCTGAGGCCACATTTGAATTCAGCTCTTTCTGACTCCCAGCCTGGCACTCTATCCACTGGTCCATCTATCTGCCCCATTCTTATTATTAGCTGACACTTATATAGCACTCCATGGAACAAATAGCACTTTTCAAATATTATTCTTTTTATCCTCACAATAACCTTAGGAGGTAAGTGTTGTTATTATGCCCATTTTACAGAAGAAAAGGGTGAGGCAGAGAAAAACCAAGTGATTTGTCCAGGGTCACATGACTATTAAGTACCTGAGTCCTAATTTGAAGTCAGGACTTCTTCACTTTGGGTTCAGCGCTCTATCCATTTTACCTTCTAGCTGCTCATATCTTGAAGTCAAAAGGCAAAGGCAAACTGAATATCAATCTAAAAGTAAAAGCAAGCACTTCAGGTCCATAGACATAAAGGATATCTCACTTTACTGTTTTTCTGAACTCTAGCTAAGGTCTGTAATGTTTGCTTTGAATAACAAGCAAGGAAGACCTGGATTTTGAACAGTGTTAAAGTTCAATGCTGGATACCCTCTATACAGTTCCTGTTTCAGGTCAGTAGAACCTCTGAGTTGTCCCCTGCCGACTTTTGCTTTATGAATATTGCCAAGAATAACTATTTGTTTTCCTCTCGAAGTTAAACAAAATGTTTATAAAAAGGTGCTAGATAGAGAGCCTGGGAATACAAATCTAAACACATAATAACCAGCAATGTCATTGTATCCCTCCCATCCCCTGTAGAGACAACCAACCGAAAATTAGTAAAAACTGAGATATTTTTAACCTCCGTGGATGACTGAAGAGCGCCTCACCTTTAGTATTGGGCTAAAGACAAAAACTCAGGGGAAAACTAACATGTTATTACTTCGATAAAGTTAAGAAAGACGATAAAAGATCAGTCTCTAAAAGAAAATAACCACCTCTTTTATTTGCTAGTTTCTAGTGTGTGTGTTTAGGATTTTTAGAAAAGGTAGCCCCATTTTGATTATTTTGACTCATCCAATCATTTTCCTGACAAAGAATTCACCACATACTAAAAGTTACTAGATCTAGGGATCCAGTCGCAGCTCTGGTACTAAGTTGTACGACCTTGTGTAAATAATTTAATCTTGGTTTCTACATCTGTAGAAAGAAGGGATTCTATTAGATGACTTTTAGCATTCTCTTCTAGAGATAAAATTCTATCATTCTAAATAATACTAAATATTAGGGAAGGTTGAAGCCTGTCTTTTCCTAGGTCATCTTTAAGAATTGAATAAATGATCATTGATTGATTGATAATTGAATTCAACAACAAGAAGCAATTATTAAGCACTACCTATATATCATATACTATGTCAAGCACTAAGTGCAAGGAATACAAAGAAAAGCAAGAAATAGTCTCTGCCCTCAAGAAGCTTATAGTTTCCATTTTTTCCTCAATTACATGTAAACACAATTTTTTACTATTCATTTTTTTAAAGTTTTGAGTTCCATATTCTCTCCTTGAGAAGGCAAGCTTTTAAATATAAATTATCCATGTGCGATCATGCAAAACATTTCCATAGTAGTCATGTTGCAAAAGAAAACACAAAACAAAAATAACAAAGAATAGTAAAGGAAATTTTAAGAGTATGTTTCAGTCTGCATTCAAACTCCATCAGTTCTTTCTCTGGACATAGATAGAATTTTTCATCATAAATCCTGTGGAACTGTCTCAGGTCTTTGTATTGCTGAGAATAACTAAGTCATTCACCACTGATCTTTTCACGTGTACAATGTTCACTTGCTTCTGCTGATTTCACTGTGCATCAGTTGCTATAGCCCTTTCTCAGGTTTTTCTGAAACCACCCTGCTTATCATTTCTTGTAGCACAGTAGAATCCTATCAAAATCATATACTGCAACTTGTTCAGACATTTCCCTCAATTTTTAATTCTTTGCCACCACAAAATGAACTGCTATAAATATTTTTGCACATTTTATTTTCCTTTTCCTTTTTTTCAAAAATCTTTCTGGGATTTAAACAAAAGAGGGCAAAATTGCTGGGTCAAAGGGGTATGCACAACTTTATAGCCCTTTGTGCATAGTTCCAAATTATTCTCCTGAATGGTTGACACAGTTCACAACTCCACCAATAGTGCATTACTGTCCCTATTGTCCCATATTCGCTCCTACACTTGTCATTTTCCTTTTGTGTCATTAGTCAATCTGATAGGGGTGAAGTAGTGTCTCTGAGTAGCTTAAATTTGCATTTCTCTAATCAATATTGATTTAGAGCATTTTTCATGACTATATATAGCTTTGATTTTTCTTCTGAAAACTGCCTGTTCATATCCTTTGACCATTTATCAACTGGGAAATGACTCATCTTTCTGTAAATTTGACTTAGTTCTCTATACAAGAAATTAGGCTTTTATCAGAATGACTTGCCATAAAAATTTCTCCCTAGTTTCCTTCTTTCTTTCTAATCTTGGCTGCATTGGTTTTATTTGTATAAAACCTTTTTAATTTGATGTAATCAAAATTATCCATTTCACACATCCATAATGCTCTCTGTCTTTTGTTTGGTCATAAATTCTTCCCTTATCCATAAATCTGATAGATAAAATATTCCATGTTCCTCTAATTTGCTTATAATATCACTCTTTATGTCTAAATCATGTACCCATTTTGACCTTATCTTGATAAACAATGAGATGTTCTTCTATACCTAGTTTCTACCAAACTGCTTTCTAGTTTTCTGAGCAGTTTTTGTCAATTTGTGGTGATTTTTTTTGTCACAAAATCTTGGATCTTTGGGTTTGTCAAACACTAGATTTCTATGATCATTTGCCCCAGTGTATTGTGTACCTAATCTATTCCACTGATCTATTACACTATTTCTTAGCAAGTACCAGCTTGTTTAGATGATTACTGCTTTGTAATACTGTTTGAAGGGAATGGCAGCTCATTATATTATCTCTGCCAAGAAAACCCCAAATGGGGTCACAAGAATCTGAAAGACTGAAAAATGACTGAACACCAATACAGTTTGAGATCTGGTACTGCTAAGCCACTTCACATTTTTTCACAGATTCCTTTAATATTTTTAACCTTTTGTTCTTCCAAATAAATGTTGTTGCTATTTTTCTAGCTCTATAAAAATTTGTTGGTAATTTGATTTGTATGGCTCCAAATAAGAAATTTAATTTAGTTACAATTATAATCTTTATTATGCTGCCTCAGCTTACCCATGAGCAATCAATATTTCTCCAGTTGTTTGACTTTTTTGTGTAAAAAATATGTATTGTTCCTGGGTTTGTCTTGGCAGGTAGACTCCTAAGTATTTTATAGTGTGTGCAGTAATTTTAAATGAAATTTCTCTATCTCTTCCTATTGGACTTTGCTGGCAATATATAGAAATGCAGATGTGGATTTATTTTATATCCTGAAACTTTGCTAAACTTGTAGATTATTTCAATGAGTTTTTTAATTGATTCTCTAGGATTCTTTAAATATACCATCATATTGTTTGCAGAGCAATAGTTTTATTTCCTCTTGCTTATTCTAATTCCTTCAATTTTTTTCTTGTCTCATTGTTATAGCTAGCATTTCTAGAAAACTATTGAATAATAGTGGTGACAGTGGGCAGCCTTGCTTCACCCCTGATCTTATCAGAAAGGCTTCTAGTTTATCATCATTGCAGGTAATGCTTGCTGTTGGTTTTAAGAAAAGCAAGGAGCTTACATTTTAATAGAGTTGACAACATATTCCATATGTCAATTGATACACGGTAGAAAAGATGGAAGATAATCTTAGAAGGGAAGGCAGTAGTAGTTGAGAGGAAGGGGGAAGGCAGGGATTGGTCTAGAGGAAGTAGCATTTGAGCTGAGTATTAAAGAAATCCAGGGATTCTGAAGGGGAAAAGTCAGGAAGGAGCGCATTCTAGGGATGGGGGTAATTAGTATGAAAGCAATAAGCATTTTTTTTTATACATTCACCAGATGCTAGGCACTGTGCTAGATTCTGGAATATAACAAAAACCAAAATAGCCCCTGCCTTCAAGTAGTTTACCTTTTCCTGGAAATAATGTATCCACAAATAACAAAGGAATTTCAGGAGTGGAGGGGAATGAGATTACTTCTATTGGATAGCTTCTTGGCTTTTGAAAAGAATAGGGGAGAGAGATTTTATTGTGATTTTACTGGTATAGAGAAATCCCCAGAGAAAAAAAAATTCCCTGTTACAGTGCAGGCTAGTATCTTCTCTACCACTCTAGGCTTAGAAAGTTGCCTAGAACACTGAGAGGTTAAGTGGTTTGCCCAGGGTCACACAGCCAGCATGCCACAGGCAGAACTGTGACCTAGTTCTCTATCCACTACCCCACAATGGCTATTGGAGAAATAAGAAAAACAATGCTTCAAGTTCTATGTAAAACTTGGGGTTTACAAAATGCTTTCATATGTACAGTCTCATTCAATGACATAACAGTCCTGTTCTATATAAGAGTTTTCATCCCTTTTTGATACATGAGAGGATGGGGCAGATTTATATTCAGTACAGAGCATCTTACAGGCAGCTGCCTGTGCTAAATCATGAGCAAACAAGAATTCCCTTAATGACCAATTCAAATTGGAAGGTCTAATTTCAGTACAGTATTTTTATTAGAATACAAATAAAAACCATAGACAGCACAGATCTGACTTGTCTCCAATTAATTTAAAAGTTGCATGATTATATAAATTCTTCTATTTAACTGCACTTTGTATGTCAGCAATCATCCTGGAAAAGGTTAAGTGGAACAGATAAAACTAACCAGAGGACGTCTTTATAAGAGGAGATGGCTCTGATCCAAAACGCCTTTCCTGGAACAAACTGTAACGGCGCCATTCACTCTTAGCCCTCCCCTACTAGGCTATATTTAAGAATCTGAATTTCTATTGTAAACTCCTATTTTCAGAATGTTGAATTCTGTCTTATAAACCTGCTCAACGATTAAGCACCAGTTCCTGAATCTAATACACAAAAGCTTTTGTTTTTAAAATTGCAATCCTCTATGAAAAAAATGCAAAAAAAAAAAAAGAAAAAAGAAACCCAGCTGCATGAAATAGAAAATGTCAGTAGTGATTTAACACATTAAGAACTCAGCTGTGACATAAGCAAAATAAAATAAGGCATTCAACATATGCTCAAGAAATTAGCATCTTGTGGCCAGATCATTTAGAGATTTGGGATCATAGTAATTTAACTTCCTTTTAACAAGTATTTCATAAGTCTCCACTATAAATGAGAGAAAGATGAGAGAAAGAAAGGGAAAAAGAGAGGGGAGACAGACCCAGGTCTTCTTTCTTCCTTGGCTGGTTCTTTGTACCATTCCATGCTCTCCTGAAATCATTTACAATGGAGATTTATGAGGTACTTGTTAAAAGGAAGTTTCCATCTATTGGATGATGTCGCCCAAAAGAATGACCTTGTAGTCAACTATACATATCCAATTCCATGTCACAGGATATAGGAAAAGGCAAGCGTCAGTCCTCTTAAGGGCACCTCTAAGGGATAGAATATAAACCTCAGGATACATCTGGAAGCAGAAACAGTAAATAGCTACAGGACAGAAGGGTCATGTTAAAAGTGGTGACTTTTAGACTAAAAATTTTCAATCAGATCTTCAGGTATTTAATTAATATGATCCCAAATCTCTAAATGACCTGGCCACACTTGGAATTTTAACATATACTTTAAATCAACTACTCTGTAAAAGAGTATTCAAAATACTAGGCTCCCTTGGTGAAACTAACTCCAAATGAAAACAACTTTGAGGAATTTCAATATAATCATTTATGAAAATCTCATTTCTAGTTTCTGTTTAAAATCAATCCCAGAATTGGGATCAAAGTTGATGGATGCTTGTTTTTTTCTAAATCGTAGATGCAGTAGCATCCCTTGGTTTAGGGATAGTACTTTACAGTTTATAGGTAAACTAATGTCAGAAAGAAAAGGAAAAAAAAAGACCTGTGCTTATTTTTCTCTGGCTGTCCCCCACTGAAGCCTTCCATTGCTGGAAGGTTCTCCTCCCTCAACTGGGCCAACTGATTTCCCTAACTTCTCAACTAAAATCCCATCTTTTATAGGAAGACTCTCCCAGTCCTCTTATTTATAGTGCTTTAACAGTCTAATGGGGGAGGCCACATGTAAATAACTATGTACACACAGGATATATGTGTATACACACAAGATATATATGTGTATATACACATGTACCTACACATTGTATGTGTACACACATACATGTGTCTCTATACATATGTACATTGTGTATATGTATGTATCTCATGTGTACATTGTGATTTGCATGTGGTCTCGCCCATTAAACTGTTAACTCCTTCAAGACAGAGACCATGATTCTGCCTTACTTTGTATTCTCTCTGCTGAGCAGAGTATCTGCCACATAAGTGCTTAATAAATGTTGTTGATTGACTTAAGCTTCCCGGGACTCAGTTTCCTCATCTGTAAAAAGAAAAGAGTGAACTAGGTGACCTCAAAAATCCTTTAAACCCTCCACAGGTGATTGCTACTGCTACACACTGTAGTCTAGGTGCCCTTTATATCTTTCCCAGATGATTACATTTGTCTCTGACCTCCCCCACTTTCCACTGCAGCTCCCATAGGAGTTCTTAAACCAGGGCCCATCATTTGTTATTAAAGACATTTTGATAACTGTATTTCAATATAATTGGTGTTGCTTTGTGATCATATGTATTTCATTTTACATATTTTAAAATGTAATTTTGAGAAGGGGTTCAGAGGCTTTATTAGACTGCCAAAGGGGTCCATGATACACACAAAAAATTGATGAGAATTCTTACTATAACCTGTTCTCAAATTCATCTTCATAAACCATAGCTGTGATCTTATCACTATCTTGCTCCAATGTCTTCAGTAGCTCCCCATAACCTAACCAAACCTAGACTCTTTAGCCTAACATTAAAGGCCCTCCATAGTTTGACCCACTTCTATCTTCCCAGGCTCCAAGCTGCAGTCAACATGTCATTCCCATACGTTCCAATAGTAATTGGTAAAGTTTAAGCACTATATCAATGTGAACTATTTTTTTTAATATTTATTTATTTATTTATTTGATTTTCTTACATTCATTTTCACAAATTTTGGGGTTCCAAATTTTCTCCCCTTTTATCCCCTCCCCCCACCCCAATACCCCAAGCAATCTAATTTACCCTATCTCCAATCTGCCCTCTCTTCTGTCATCTCTCCCTTCTCTTGTCTCCATCTTCTCTTTTCTCCTGTAGGGCCAGATGACTTTCTATTCCTCCTTAACTGTATGTCTTCTTTCCTAGTTGCAACAACAATACTAAACAGTTGTTCCTAAAACTTTGAGTTCCAAATTCTCCCCATCCCTCCCTCCCCACCTGTTCCCTTTGGGACAGCAGGCAATTCAATATAGGCCATATCTGTATAGTTTTGCCAATGACCTCCCTGATGGTCGTGTTGTGTAAGACTAACTGAATTACCATCCCTCCTAATCTGCCCCTCCTTGTTTCTCTTCTGTCTTTTGATCCTGTCCCTCCCCAAGTGTTGACTTCAAATTGCTCCCTCCTCCCTTTGCCCTTCCTTCCATCACCCCCCCTTGCAATATCTCTTTCTCCCCCACTTTCTTATACTGTAAGATAGGTTTTCATACCAAAATGAGTGTGCATTTCACTCCTTCATTTAGTCAAATGTGATGAGGGTAAAGCTTCTTGTTTTTGTTTTTGTTTTCTCAGCTCTCCTCTTTTTCCCTCCACTAAGAAAAACTCCTACCTGCCTCTTAAATGACATATAGTTACCCCCTTCCCTTTCCCTCTCTTTCCTCCCCCTACATTTCTCTCTCACCATTTACCCTAGTTTCTTTTAAGGTATGGTCCCATCCTATTCAGTTCAATCTGTGCTCTCTATCTCTGTATGTGTGTGCATGTGTGTATGTGTGTGCATGCGTGTACATGTGTGTGTGTGGTCTCCCCAACTACCCAGATACTGAAAAGTTTTAAGAGTTACAAATATTGTCTTTCCATGTAGGAATGTAAACAGTTCACTCATGGTAAGTCCCTTAAGACTTCTCTTTGCTGTTTACTTTTTCATGCTTCTTCTCATTCTTGTGTTTGAAAGTCAAATTTTCTTTTCAGCTCTGGTTTTTTCATCAAGAATGATTGAAAGTCCTCTGTTTCATTGAAAGACCATATTTTCCCTTGAAGTATTATACTCAGTTTAGCTGGGTAGGTGATTCTTGGTTTGAGTCCTAGTTCCTTTGCCTTCTGGAATATCATATTCCACGCCCTTCGATCCCTTAATGTAGAAGCTGCTAGATCTTGGGTTATACTGATTGTATTTCCACAGTACTGGAATTGTTTCTTTCTAGCTGCTTGTAAGATTTTTTCCTTGAGCTGGGAGTTCTGGAATTTGGCCACAATGTTCCTAGAAGTTTCTCTTTTTGGATCTCTTTCAGGTGGTGATCGATGGATTCTTTCAATACTTATTTTGCCCTCTGGTTCTAGAATGTCAGGGCAGTTTTCCTTGATAATTTCATGGAAGATGATGTCTAGGCTCTTTTTTTGATCATGACTTTCAGGTAGTCCCATAATTTTTAAGTTGTCTCTCCTTGATCTATTTTCCAGGTCAGTTGTTTTTCCCATGAGATATTTCACATTCTCTTCCATTTTTTCGTTCTTTTGGTTTTGTTTGGTGATTTCTTGGTTTCTCATAAAGTCATTAGACTCCATCTGTTCCATTCTAATTTTGAGAGAACTATTAAATTCAGTGAGCTTTTGAGCCTCTTTTTCCATTTGGCTCATTCTGCTTTTGAAAGCATTCTTCTCCTCATTGGCTTTTTGAACCTCCTTTGCCAATTGAGCGAGCCTATTTTTCAAGGTGTTAATTTCCTCAGCATTTTTTTGGGTCTCCTTTACCAAGGTATTGACCCGGTTTTCATATTTTTGTTGCATCTCTGACATTTCTCTTCCCAGTTTTTCCTCCACCTGTCTAACTTGCTTTTCAAAATCCTTTTTGAGCTCTTCCAGGGCCTGAGCCCACCCACCACCCCCCTGGGGTGTCTGGGGTACTGAGGCCCCGCCCTCCACATCTTTCCCTGATGGCAAGGTTACGTCCTCATCATCAGATCCGAAGGTCGGGATCATTTGCATTTGTTGGAAAGAACTCTCTAAAGTCTTATTTTTCTTCCCTTTTCTAGGCATTTTCCCAGCCAGTTACTTGACTTCTGAGATTCCTTTCCACCCCCGCCTGGATCCGCCCAGCTAGTGCTTGGCCTCTGAGATTTAAATGGGCTTTCCTCCTGCTGGCTGTCAATCAGTGAGCTTTAGTTCAGATGCTGGGGTGGGGCCAGGGCCGCTTCCGAGACTCTGATCCCTCAGGGGCTTTATGCAGAGACTTTCAGGAATGGAGCGGGTGGGGGTGGGGTGGGGGGGCCCGCCTCCTAAACCCCGTTCCCTTGGGGGCTTTAAGCAGAAGCCTTCAGTAACAGAGCGGGATGGGGGCAGAGCCGTCTCCCAGGCTCAACTCCGTCAGGTCCTATGCAGAAATCTTCCGTAATGAAGATCCTGCCTGCCGCTGGGGGATTCCTGGGTCCCGGTCCGCTGCCGCCTCAGCTGCCGCCCACACCTCTGCCTCCGCCGCTTCCTGCCCCCCTCTCTGCCGCCGCCGCTTCCTCCCGAGGGGGCCCGAGTCACAGAGACGCCCTGCTTCCCCTCTCTTCCAGCCCGGCCTCTCTCACTGACCTGTAGCTTCTGTGGGCGGAGGGACTTTCCCTGCTGCCGGAGCTTCCATCTCTGAAGCCTGCTCGGATCAGCTTCTCTGGGGCCGCGGCCAGGGCAGCGCCGGAGGTGGGGTCCACTTTCCGGGGTGCGCCGGACTCTGGGGATGGGTCTCCAGGGCTCCCTGGAACGGAAATCTCTTCCACTCTGCTTCTGCACACCTTGTATTGACCCAGAAGTTATGGGGGACTCTTTTTACATTAATTCTATGGGCTTTTGGTTTCGGAGCTCGTAAACATGCGTCCTTCTACTCCACCATCTTGGCTCCGCCCCCCCAATGTGAACTATTATAAAGACAATTACTATTATTACCTAAGCCTTTCCACTTCTGTGCCTTTCTTCATGCGGTTCCCTCTAACTGGAACACCCTTTTTCCAATGACAATTTTATCTCATTAAATTCTATGGTATCTGACAAAATCTAGCTTAATTTCCACCTCCTTTACGAAGCTTTCCATGATCCCTACACCTACTTCTCACTAGAAGTTTCTCTTTCCTTTCAAATACTACAGTACTTTATTTATATTTCTATTATGGCAATTGTTATATTCTATTTCACATAGTTATTTTTTATATGTTCCTTATTTGTGCTATTAGATTGTGAAACATTTTAGGATAAGAACCATGTACTGCTTATCTTTGTAACTTCCAGAGCACCTAATACTCCTTATACAGAGTAAATGCTTGATGAATTTCAGATGAAGAAAATAAAAAAAACTAGTTAATCTATATGTCAAAGATCTATGATTTTCTTGGTAAGGGAACTGACAGAGCAACCAGATAGATGGTCTTTGAGAGTTGCCAGAACAATAGCAATCCCCTGTTCTCTACTTAGTGATAAGCCTCTCCAGAGCTAGCTAGGCTGGTCCTCAGATGATAAGCAAACAGCCTGTCACTGACACTTGTAGTCAAACCTTTCTATTTCAATGACTCTGATGGCAGAGCCTTCAAGAACCCAGTTACCTCTGTGCTATAAAGTCCTGAGGGGGAATTCAGTAGATGTCATTAATTAGCAATAAATAACACAAACTGTGGAACCAAGAAAACAGCCTGATTCATATGATTTTACTCTAGTCACAGCTATTTTTAAGCAGCCTTATTGCCAATTATATCTTCATCTTTCTCTTCTATTCTGCTGTTTTACATACAAAGTTGTTGTTTTGTGTGTGTGCCAAATGTATTTTTTTGTTGGGTTTTAGAATAGCAGCATCCTATCCTTTCTTTGAACAACCTTCCTCCAGAAGTAAAATCTTCCTTCTCTGGTTCTCTGGTAAAGGAATCTTCTCTTGACCTGATCACAGGAGCTGATTTGATTTATTTCTTTTTCTAAAATGCCCTTTTTATACCAAGACCTATGGTGATGTCACTCTGTCTCAGTTGATTTCAATTAAGTCCATCAAGATTGTATAAATAACAATGCAAGGTGGATTTTTCAAGGGCAAGACATTTTTTCATATAAGAATTATGTGATCTATGCAAAGTTAACTATTAATGAGGGTAAATAAACATTTTTCTCCATAATCAGCACTTGCAGAATGCCAAATCTAGGCAATTTCTCAGAATCCCTCTTTTTCTATGTTTTAAAAACAGTATTAAGAGAAGCAGTGTGGGTAATGGAAGGGCTAGCCACAAGTTGGGTTCAGGGTCTCACCTTTGACACATATTATTAGCCCAATGGCCCAGAACAAGTCATTTAACCTCTGAATGCTCCAAAGCAACTCTCTGAGATTTAGTTGAAGAATAGCTAATATTCTGCAATGATGGAAGGTGTTTCCTTAACCAGGAAGTCTTTATACCAATTGAATCACAAATCTCAACCAAAAATAACTAAAGAGGTCAAGGTCACAGATATCATCCCTTTACATTCTGCTTCTGTGACTGACATTGTCATCTTGCCACTGACCACAAGAAGAACCAGCTCAGCACAAACCCACATGCACTACTTGAAAAATAACAGAAGTGCCCTAGTGATTTTGTGTGAGCATCCTATCTCTATACACGCCACTATCCAAAAACGTCCTATTATAACGTGACTCTGGGTTGTCAAAGAACTATGCCACCAGAGCACAAGTTCTGAAGGGATGCTAATAATGGACCCCTTAAAGATCTTGAACTTTCCCACAAATTTCAGGAACCCAGGCCTTGAACCCAGGTATTTGAGGCATCACCTATCCCAGTCAATAACCCTTTTAACTGTCCTTTCATTGTGACCCTCATTGTCTGCACCTCACCCACCCAGGCTACTTTGCACTCCTTAATCCCATCCAGATTTTCCCAGTTTTTTCTGTATAAAAGTACCAATTTTATCCTATCAAATGTGCAGACTCACTAGGACTCTGGCCTACTTCTACTGGTGTTAACAATAAATTTACTACTTCGACTGAAAGAAGACTTGAGTGGTTGAATACTTTTGAGGCAGACCCACGCTCTATATCCTTGAATTTTGGGATTTCTAGCACCCCTAGACTGCAACAGTTCCAGTAACTTCTATCAAGCTGGAAAGGATTTGAATTTTGTCCCAGGGCTAGACTGTGTCAGCTTTTCCAGTATCAATTTAATCAAGTATGGAGAGGCTCTTCCTATGATTGGGTAAACCTTTCAACATAAGGATTTGTCAAAATAGTAACAACATTCAGGCCTCTGGAACTCCCTTCTGCTTTAACAATGATGGTAGAAGAGTGGTGGGTTCAGGAGGATTAGCATTCCTGGTGTGAGGTCTTGCTGAACCATTTTCAGGGCTGTTCATTCACCTTTGGTGTCCACCTTCATCCAACTCTCAAACTACTACAAGTAGTACGTGCAGCATCTACACCCCAGTAAAAACATCTCAGCAGACCGGCTAAACCAGGTTGATGGAGGTGACAGGCCTCAAACTCTAGGGGGTACCCAAAGCACATGAAGAAGACTTCCCCTAAGGGATGGGCTGATGAGAACAATTGATTGCACTGGTCATGACTCCAGCTAAAGCAGGTGCTCTGGGATACTTAGAGCCTGGTCAAGCATTGAAGATGCCAAGGTCATCCACTGCATCCCAGGTCATCCCAGGACTTTTGTCTTATTACTGGACTTTGTTGACTCTGGAATAGAGAGTGAGGCTGACAATTTTGTGCAACTCTGCCTCACTTAAATCCAGTTGACCCTGTGATATGACTGATCCTCTTCAAAACAAAGGACAAACAACAGAAAAGTAGAAAGTGGACAGTGTATGCAAAGAATTACAGAGTTCTTGGATTATCTGCAAACATTAATTAAATTGCTGGCATTCCATCTACAATAATTGTCTAGTTATATGTTATATTAACTAATATATAATATTTCATATATATTAATTATATATTAATATTAGCCAGTTGATGCTAAAGTAGAGAAATTCAACTACAATCTTATTGACATTCTCCCTACCATCATGGTAATTTTGAATGGATCACCAGGATCACTTGAAAGAGAAGGGCTTAGCCAACTACAGCAGAAAAACAAAAGTGGTAAAGAACAAATATTTCTGAACTTATGGCCAATGGATTGATGATCAATCCATTTACAGATTTTACAGAATCACAGACTCTCAGAGTTGGAAAGGACATCATAAGTCACACAGTCCAAAGCCATACCTGATTAAGAATCCCTTCTACCACATGCCAGACACACGGTCATCACTTCAGGACAGGTGGCATAGTGGCTAGAACAGACAGGCTTGGAGTCAGGAAGACCTGAGTTCAAATTTGCCCTCAGATACTTACTAGCTATGTGACCCTGAGCAAGTACTTAACCCTATTTGCCTCAGTTTGTTCATCTGTAAAATGAGTTGGAGAAGGAAATGGCAAACCACTCCTTGTATCTTTTTTCAAGAAAATCCCAAATGGGGCCACAAAGAGTTGGACATGATTGAACAACAGGATTTTACGTTTATTCTTATTAAATTTCTCATTGACTGAGCCCAGCCTTCTAGACTGTCAAGTTTAATTCTAACTCTGTCATCCAACACAAATGTTAGTACATTAGTATATAATATCTCCTAGTCCATTAGTAAATATGTGTATTTCCTCCTTCTTCTCACCCACTCTCCACTTTCTTCCCTCTCTCTCTCTCTCTCTCCTCTCCTCCTTCTCTCTCTTTTTCTCTCTCTCTCTTCCTCCCTCTCTGCATCCCATTCCCTCCTCTCTCTGGTACTGAAGATAGGACACTGAACTTAGTCCAGAATACAGTGGGAAAAGGGGATGAGGCTAGTTTGACTTTGGGAAACTTTGTAGCCCCTACATTGATTCCAAGCTGCTCACTGACCTCCACACATGCCTTTTAAAAAATACCTCCTTTATCCTGATGAGAATATGAGATGACTGCAAATCACAGAATATCATCATCTTTTAACTACAATTGTAAGTGACCCAATATGCAACTGAAAAATATGTGGCTGGTCTGGGGAGACAGTAACAGGCTATTACCAATGATGTCATGCAAATGTGTAATCTGAAAAGGAAGAGGGCCAATGATGTAGTGAGAAATCACTTACCATCTGGATACTGGAGCATTCCAAAATTTTCAAAGAACCAGGGGGAAGCTCCCTTGCATATTGGGTAAGTTCAACCTGGAGAATTTTCAGAGACATGGATGGGGATTTCCCATAAAAAGTGTTTGTCATTTACGCAGGTGGAAGAAGCCACCATACCAAAGAAATCATGGCTTCAATGAAGAACTCAACGAATCTGTTTCAATTTTTCTTTGAGTTGTATCAGTTACACTCAAATTATTTAAAAGTGCACACCATTAGCCTCCTAATAATTTCTCCATCTAAAAGAAGCAACAGTGATTCTAATCCTTAGACTCTAGTTTATTAAAGTGTCAGTGATCAAGAAAAAGTGGATTTTAGTTTATTAATAGCCTGGAAATAGATCTCAGACTACAATAAATAAAGTCAGAGGAGTGCTGGGAAGACAGGAAACTGACACTTACCTCCTACCAGGAGGCCAGCAATTTCTCAGAAATCAGGCACAGCTGAAAACAGAGGATTCATTAACAAGCCAGGGGCCTCATGCTACAGCATGCTGGATGGTTTGTGACCTGGAAGCTTAGTGTGATATAAGAATATTAATTTCTGGAAACTGCCAGGAAAGATCTATATCGAATGATGCAAATGAAAATGCTTCTTTAGGTAGTTTCTGTAATGATAGGGGACTCCGAAGAAGAATATTGCAAAATTCCCATGAAGTCAAGAATAACAAGGAAGAAATAAGTGAATGAGACAAGTGACCACAGGAACCAAGTACAGTTGAAAGCAGTTTTGCTTTATAACCCCTGAGGTAATTTTAAGATGGTGTTTATTCCTGTGATTTCATGTCCCATCCCGATTTGATCCTAATCTCACTGGATATCTATGTATGTCTTCCATGTAGAGCTCTCCCATTGATAGGATGGGGTAAAACAGAAATTCTGTGTATGGAAACAGGATAAATACATTAAATTACTTTTTGTAATGTTTTCAGAAAAGGTAGGCTTTACTACAAAGTTTATTATTAAATGTTCTTTCTTAGTGAGATAGTAAATAAATACAAAGTAGAAAAAAATTAAATTAAGGTTTTTAATTATATGGCTGCTAAAATATCACAAAATAAGCCTTATAACAAAATTACTCCAGCATAACCCCCCAAAATTGGCTCTAAAATCTGCAACTAACTCTGGCTAGTATAAAAACAAAAGCAAAATTTCTAGAATTCTAGAAGATGACAAAATTTACAATTTGTCATTTTTTTGTAGCCTTCAAATTAAAATTATAAACTCTTTGAGGGTAAGGATGATGTTCAATCACCTTTTCATCTATCCTAAGAGCCTCACAGACAGCATTGTTCAAAAAATATTTTTGAATGACATGGTATTTAAAATTGGAAGGGATGCAGTTAGATTGCCTTTATGAAACTAGGAGGTAATAATAATGGTAATGATCATCCTTATCTCATTATTAATAATACTAGCAATTGATATTATGGAATACCTTAAGGTTTACAAAGCACTGTCCCCCACCCCTAAGCAACCTTGTGAGGTAAAGGGTATGAATATTATCTTTACAGACATTTTATAGACAAAAGAAAAATAAGGTCTACAGAAGGTGAGTGACTCTCCCTAGGTCAATTCAGCTGGTGAGTTTCAGAATCAGGGTTTAAATTCAGGCCTTTCATCTCATAGGTGGGTATTCTTTCTACTATACCACTTTCCCCAGTTGTCAGAAATTGCAATTCTTTACATTGATTGCTAATAAATAACACCTGGATTGCTTATAGCAGTTCTTGTTCAGTCGTGTCTGACTGATGCTCTGTGACCCCCGTTTGGACTTTTCTTGGCAAAGATCCTGGAGTGGTTTGCCATTTCCTTCTCCAGCTCATTTTACATATGAGGAAACTGAGGCAGAGAAGGTTAAGCCCAGGGTCACACAACTAGTACGTGTCTGAGGACAGATTTAAACTCAGTAAGGTGAATCTTCCTGATTCAAGGTCTAGTACACTTAACTGTTAGATTGCTTAGATTATCTATTTCACTCTCCAATTACAGGAATCACACTATTGCACACTGAGGTCCCTTCCAGCACTAGATCCTCTGATCCCTTATATCTCTTTCTAAATCTTTGTTATTTGTATTCAAAAAGGATGCTATTGCTAGTGGCCATTATAGTAGGTTTCTGGATTTAGATAAAAAGCCATATTCTAAAGAAATAGTTCTCAAACTTTTGGGCTTCAGGACCCTATTAAATTGTTAATTAATCAGCACTCTCAAAGAGCTTTTATTTATGTGGATCAATATCCAGGGATGTGCAGGAGCAGCCAGTGGGAACCAATTGTTAAAAAATTTTGGTGTGAGCGTTTAAACCTCAGAAATCACAAATCAGAGTTTTATTTATTATCTTGTTGATTGTCTGGACTTAAGAAAGTGATGGAGAAAATGTTAATAATGCATATTAAATGAAGTGTGTCATGCACACATTTCTCTCCCCCTCCCACCAGGCTTGTTGTTAAACATTAACCAGCATGCCCATGGATATCTTTGATGTTTAATGTAATAGAAATGGATGTATCTCAGTAAAAGGAACACAGGAACCCCTACATGTCCCTAGACCACATTTGAAAACCACTGGTTTAAGGGATATTCTGTTCAGTAGTTTTTCTTCCTGTATCCCATGTATAGTAAGTCACATGTTTTCTTTTTTCCCAATGTAATGCACAGTTCTTGAGGACAGAAACTGTTCCACATTGTTTTCTTGTCTTCCCAGCACCTAACACAATGCCTATCACATAGCTATTTTTAAAAAATGTATTGCTGGTACAATCTTATAAAAGCTGAAGAAACTCTTCTCATCATACAAACACTAGTTTTTATTTTCAGTCAGAATATGAGTCATACTATCAATGAAAGCCTTCAATGAGCCATTTAAATTTGGGTTATTAAAACATATCATTTATAATTCTAGAAAACCATTTCTCATCCTGAGAAACTCTGGCATGATAATATGTTACAGCTAACCTTTGCTTCTAGCACTGACACTACAAGGCTGCTTCTTCTCCTCCCTCCCCCTGCCAATGCAGTATATGTGTGATATGTTAGTGTCTCTATCAAACCAAGTGCATCATGATTGTGTTCAATGAGCCCAAATGAAATTACTCTAATTTGAACTTCCTATAAAAATTCCTAACAAATATAGTTTAAGCCTAAATCCATCACTCAAAAGTGTGAGAAAAAGATGACACAACAGAACTATTTCTCAAATGTTTCTTCCACCAACCCCTCCAAATGACTATCACTAAAAAGCATGAAAAAGAAATGATTTAAAGGCAAAAAAGAAGAAAAAAGCAGTGGAAAGGAAAGAAAGCAGAAAAGATAAATCACCACCGATTAGGGTCAATTTCACAACATGTAACAAAAGGGAGCTATCCTTTCCTCTTCCACCCATCCCTGCCATCAGGCTTAGCACAGCAACAGGAAAGAGTGTAGGGATAGCCTCCACTCAGTAGGCACTATGCTGCTTTTGAAAAAAAAAAATAAAGTTTTAGGGATTGAGGTGTCTTTTTCCTAAGAAGTTAATTATTTACAATAAAAGGGTCACTGGCTTCACTCATCCAAGCTTAAGCCAACTGAGGGTCATAACATACCACTGAAATCTATATGCCATACTGGTATTTCTTAATACATGGTGAGAAAATACATTCTGTGTATGCTGCATTGACAAATCAGAAGGCAAGAGACCATGACCTTGGACATACTATTTCATTAACAACTTCTGGGAGTAGGATTCTGCTCATCCTCCCTTTTCCTCTCTGTAAGCTAGAGGTAATAGATACTCTTTATCCAAAGTAAAGCCACCAGTCATGTAGGCTTAATTAGATAACATTTACAAATATTGAGTTCCTTGAAGAAACACTTATAACTGTATTTCTAATCTAGGATATTATTACTTAATCTTAGCAGAGAATCATGATTTTTCTAAGACTCAATTGTCACTCTTCATTTACTTAGAAAATTTTATTCATATGTGTAGGAATGCTTAGTGTGTTCCTTTTTCCCAGAGATGACTCACATATAAATTAATTTTCATGTATTTTTACAGTATGCAAGGAGAAAAGGGTTTAGAAGAAAAAGAATCAAGTATGAACTTTGGCACTAAAAGGTAATATTTCTTTTATTTAAAGGTTTTATTATTAATGTCTTTTTTTTTTAAACATCAGTCATTTTGGATATATTCCCCCAGCTCTCAGCTTTGAAGTCTACCCTATAACAAAGCAAAACCAGCCCATGTAGTGACCATAGCTGACTGTGCCTATGAAGTTCTGCTTCTAGAGTTTTATTATCTGTTTCAGTAGATCGTTTAGACACTATTGAAAATGACTAAAGGCTACATTTCGAGAAACAATCAAAAGGTTACAGAGGAGACAAAACATCCAGATCACTCAAAGATCTGTACAACTGTTCACAGATGCAATGGCTACTGACTCAAAGAGGTGCATTTTAAGCATTGTATCTATTAAACTTTGTCAACGGGGCTATGGTTTTTATACTCAGGAGATAGAGTCATTTCAAGGAAGCTACAAGCCTAAGATGCCTTACTGACTGGGATCCTTCCATCCATTCAAAGAACTATGCTAAAATGTAGAGTAGGTGAGATACCAAGTTCCTACCTTCTTGGAACTTAGTTTTTGTAGGAGGATGCCACAAATAGATAAATATGATTGAAAATATTAATATGTCATTTAGACAGGTGGACAAAGTAGCACAAGATGTCTAAGGGGCAAGATGACTGTCAATACATGTTTCACAGAAAGACTTCACATTGAAGGTGGCATCTGGGTTGAGCTTTTTTAAAATGGGTCAAAAGGGGGATAAGAAGAAATTGAAGAGCATTATTTTCTGTAATAAGCAATTTATAGTGATACAAACTTTGCGATGATGGAACGTGTTTATCTCTAACCTTCCTAAAAAGGAGTTAATAAAGGAAAAAGCCTTGATAAACAATGAAACCTATAAATTCTCTACAATTGGGGGGGGGTGTTATTATAAAGGAATAATGACAATGAAAGCAAAATTAACTTTGTGGACTACCCTAGGCATATGCTTTATCATAGGGAATTTATTAAGCATTTTCTACATTCCCCTGGCACTATGCTAAGCACTGAAGATATAAGCCAGCAAGGCAGCCCCTGCTTTCAAGAACTTTTATTTCAGTGTAATTAACTAATAAATTCAATGAATAAAAACAAATCCTTACTATTATCACCTTTACAGCAGGAACCTTAAAAGGGATGGAGCCTAGAATAGATATTTCCTTTACGTAAGGAACTCCCAGATGAGAAAACACCCTCTACCAATGCAGGACAGCTTCTACTCAGCAATGAATAGTAATAGCTATGAATAAATTGGACAGCATATTCTAATGGTCAACTCACACAAACTCTGACCCGTAGGAGGTTATAACCGGTTTATGCCTCAATTTTTTCTTCTATAGAAAGGTAACATCATGTTAGGACAAAACCTTCATATTCTCAAGAAATATCATGAATAAATACAACTATAAATAAATATCAGATATAGTAGTATATAGTATACATATATATAGTACAGATATATAGTATATATGGACCATTTCGTTAAAAAAGCAAGTTTTTTCATGATCAAAATTCTTATACCCTCTCTTAATTGGATAAATTTTGTCATCTTATCTACTATTTAGTGACTATAATTAGTTATGCAATATTGACAAAGCACTGAATTCACTGGTCAAATATTTCAAATTTTATTTATACCATAGGATAACAATTGCTTTAATGTTAATGAATATAATCCATCCATAAGTACATGAATACCTGTTGCTAGAAGCAAAGTATTTGGGAACAGTTAGGTGAAATCAAACCAGACATGGGTTTTGTTTCTACTTCTCCAAAGTGATGATAAAGTGCTTAGGGAAAAGGTCTCAGATATGTGTGGAAAGGATACTAACTCCACTGACTACAGACTCAGGCCTTAAGCTTTGTTTAGCTCTACCTTCTGATAAAGCTCCTACACCATCCACCATAGGCGGCTGCCTCCAATCTAGAGATATTCTGCACAGATTTTTGGACATGGCCAATAAGTTCATTTTTTTTAACTGTATTTGTTTGTTACAAGGGATGATTCTATTGAGAAGTGGAAGAGAGATCTCAAGGAAATAACTGATTTTTTTAAAAGCATTCATAAAACATCTTTAAAAAATAAAATATAAATTAGAAATTTGAAAGGGATGTTCTGCAGAAGGCTGTCTTAGGAGAGATAAATTACACTCAGGCTGGGATCTGATTTATTGGTATCTATGTCCGGTCCGTTCCTGTTTGGAATGATGGATGGTGTGAGATACAGAACTTTTTCTTAGATAGAACACATATCCTGTTAATTAATGATAGAGTTCATTTATTTATGTACCCTTTTGGTTTCCCAGAACAAAGAAGGGAAGGAACACACATCTCCTCCTTGGTCTAGGGACAGTTGTACATGCTGGGCGCAGGCTTAAAATAAAGTCAGCAGAAGGGCACGTTGGAGATTTCTCCAACCTTAACACAACACATATTCTTGCTTAGTTGATCCTTCTTCCTCTGGTGATGCTAAAAGGTGGGAGGGCAACAAAGAGGAATGGGTAGGCTCAAGGTTTTGAATAACGTCCTCCATGTTGCCCACATAATTGAAATTAAGTTGGCCTCAGAAAGCCAGAAAGCTTCGGCTTTCTTAGTTATGCTGAATAGGGCTCACCACTTCGGAGCTAGTATTATTGTACCATGAAGTTGCTACTTTCCACATAGTCCTATGTAACCTTCAATAAATAACTTGTAAATCTTTCCTGGGTGGTCATTTCTGATACCTAGTAATTCAAATCCAAAAAAATCCAATAGACCAACACAATGTGTTTATACTCGGCTATGCTCATAAAGCCTAGAAAATCTCCTAAGTTGTCCATTTGATTTGTTTATTAACATGGTTTCTTACATTTCACCATTAATGTTGCATTGTCTTATAACAATCCTTTATATTGCTACAATGAATTGTCATCTCTCTGGCAATGTTTACTTGTTTGATATGTATTATACAACATAGAGCAGGAAGAGACCTTAGATGTTATTTAATAGGTATTTAATAGGTATAGCAGGTATATAATAGGTATATAGTTTATAGTAGGGGGTATAGGGAAAAGAGTATTGTACCTGGAGTGCAGAGATTTGCTTTTAAATCTCAGGCCCAACAGTTGCTGTGTGACCATGACAAAGTCACTTTATCTCTGTTGAACCTCAGTTTCCTAAATTGGGGATACTCATACTACCACAGGGTTGTTGTGAGCAAAGTGTTTTTTAAACCATTAAGTGTTACTCTTTTTTTCTGAAGGGAAGTATAGCCCATACCTGTCACTGTACCAGTATAGGAACTCCCAGTGTGAAAGAACCCTCCACCAATGCAAATCAACAACTTCTTTATAACTTAGAGAATTTCCCAGGGGCACTGAGAAGAGTGGCTTGTCCATCATGACAAAATTCTATGTGTCAGAGGTGAACTTAAACCCAGATGTTTTTTACTCCAAATCCAGTACTCTAACAACAATGTACAACACTGCCTCTCTAAAGTTCCACATAAATGTGCGTTAGCTAATCCAAGCTCCATCATTTTAGGGATAAAAGGATTAAACTAATTTTCCTTTAATTATATGGTAAATCCCTTGTGGGTAGAGAGGGTAAGCCACTATATAGCATCATGAAAGAACTAAAGGCAATGATGTCCAGTTTTAATTTTGAAGCTGTAACTCCAGTTGTGTAATTAAGGGCAAACTACTTCATCTAGAATCTCAGCTTCCTCCTCTGTAAAAAGGGGATTAGTAAATAAATATGATATCTTCCTTAGGGCACAAGATAAGTATGTTACATTTGATCACAGGAACAAAGGAGATAATATTTATAAAGTGCTTAGCACAGAGGCTGGCATATAGTGGCGCTTGATAAATGCTTGCTTCCTCCTCCTCCCCATATAAAGTGCTTTGCAACCTTCAAAGCTCATACATCAGCTAAAATTCTACCTCTTTGTACAATCCACCAATCATGCAAATATTAGCTGTTTATATCATACCTTCCCTTCTGTCCTTAAAACAAGGAGTCCTAAATGTCTTTAAATACTTCCTATGATAAACACAGTAAAAGCTTTAGAACAGTGAAAACATCTAAATCTCTATGAGAGAGAATACAGAGATAATGTCTAATTTGCAAATAAATAACCTCCAATTAATTTATGCTTCTAAAACAATTTTAATGTCAACAGAATTCACATCCTACCTCTGTCTTAAGTTATGGAGCTAACAAGGAGTGCCATCAAATCATAATTATTCCCTTGAATATAGCCATGCAGTGGACAGAACACTGGCTTTGGACTCAAAGGACTTGGATTCTAATCTCAGTACTGAGACTTGCTGTGCTGCCATGGATACAGTCATCATTTCTCTGAGACTCAGATTGTTCATTTGTAAAATCAGGGCACTGGAAAAATGACTACTCATCATTACCCAAGTATAGCCGTTGCTTTCTCATCTCTGTTCTTATTCATGCTCTTCTCCATGACCCACATTGTCCACAGGAGTTCATCCATTTCTTTGAAAACTATTGAAGGTAATGGCAGTGGACACTCTCCAGGCTCAGAAGGAAATGGAGAACCAAGCCAACTGCATATGACTGGCCATAAAATATGCATAAGACCACAGAAAATAAATGACTATGGAAACCCGAGGCCATTTATCGTCCGGCTCTACACCCTACTACCTGCTTGGCACTGGACTACTACAGGCTGAACTCCAAAACCCCACTTGGAACTTTGTGGTACCTCATGGTTTCAACCCTGCTTTGGAATCTTCTCTCCTTCCCCACCTCCCTTGCCCCCAATTCTGGCCCTCCTAGCTATATTCATCTGCTGGGTTCTTGATTCTGAGTTGTTCGTACAATGCCCAGAAATACTGTTTATGCAGCCCTGCTCCAAAATAACCAAACTGAGAAGAGTTCAATTATCTCCATAAAATATTCAACAAGCACCAAGCACTACGTGGTTTCCCAAGGTTATATCCATTCTGTAAGTGTGGGTCGGAGGCGAATGGCACAGAAATGCCTCCTCTCTCCCATCTCTGCTTACTGAAACTCCATCCAGCTTATAGCCCAGTTTAAATGCTGCCTTCCTATCCACAAGGCTTTCTTTGATTTATCCCAGGAGGACGTAACAATTCTTTCCTTCTTTCCTCTCATAACACTTTGTCTTTCTGTTCTGTACTTATCCTATTCTCTTCTATAGTCCAAGTTTTACATCTCCTACTGGATTGTAAACTCCTCAAGGTCAGGGACTATGTCATTTTTGTACCTAGGACAGTGTCTTCATGGCATGTTTGTTGAACAAACCAATGTGCATAGTTAACCCTCTGCAGGAGCCCGGAGTGGTGTAAACTACCAACCAACAAGCTGAAAGGCATCCCCAACACTGGCAGCCACTGGCATGACAGAGAATGGAAACCTTCTTGCCAGTTCCCCAACAACGCTGCCCTCCTGGCTCTCACTGCCTCCCTGCTCCTCATTACATGACTATTTCAGACAAAGTCTCAATTTTCTGATTACTTTCTAACCATTTCAAGAAAGGCTTCCAGATAGGAGCTGTAGAGGGAAGGCTGAGGACAACTTATGTTAAAAATTGAGAAGAAAAAAAGTAAAATGGTGAAAGCAATACACCTGCAGAGTTTTTCATGGCACAATGAATAAAGTGTTTAGAGTCAGTTTAAAAAAATCTGGATTCAAGTCTTGACTTTGTTACTTCTCAGCTGGTGACCTTAAACAAGTCTCTTAATTTCTAGGTACTCAAAGCAGCTTCTTAGGATTTATCTGCTAAGTCATAGCAAGGTTGAAATACCTGTTGACATAAGGATTTCCCACCCTGGGAATTCTTCATGCTGATCACGGATTCTTTTTCATATATTCAGATACTCTTTAATTAAAGAGGCCATCCCTTGAGTAACTACTTAAAGAAACTTATTCATGGAATGGGTATATCTCACTCAAAGTCAGAATGTCATAAGATCTTAGCCTGAAAGGGCCAGGGTCTTCCATTGCATTCTGGGCCATCTCCAGTCATCCTGATGAATATCAGGCCACTGATGAATATCAGGCCACTGGACCCAGATGGCTCAGCAGTGAGGTTGGTGACCTTGCACAGCACTCAAATCAAAGTCAATAGCAAGTCATGTCATCATCCTGATGTCATGGTCCTTTTTGGGAATGAAGGACAAACAAAATAACAACACAATTATCTATGTACATTTATATATTCTAAATAGTGAACATGGCATATGACATCAGCTAATTTCGTTTTCATGCCCATATGAAACAGTAAAAGTTGTCTCTAGATCAAACAATTTACAAGCATATATTGAGCACCACTGAATTCTAGGTACGAGAATACAAAAAGAAAAATCAAACCATTCCTGTCCCCAAGGACATTACATTCTATTAGGGGAGACTATGTGTACATATTTAAGTATACACCCATATATGTACATCCATAAATATGGACATATATTATATATCTATATCTATATAGATATAGATATATACATATATATATATGGGCAGCTGGGGGGTGTAGTGGATTGAGTGCCAGATTGGGAGTCATCCCATCTTCCTGAGTTCAAATCCAGTCTCAGACACTTACTAGCTGTGTGACCATGGGCAGGTCACTTAACCTTGTTTGCCTCAGTTTCCTCATCTGTAAAATGAGCTGGAGAAAGATATGGTAAACCATTCCAGTATCTTTGCCAAGAAAATAGGATCAGAGTCAGACACAACTGAAAAGACAACTGAACAACATATGGATATACTTACAGATGTATACACATAAATAAATACTCATATGTACATGTTTAAGGATATATGTTTACAAATATGCATATATGTAACTATGCATGTAAATAAGTACAATTAGTATATATTCACATATAAAAGCATATATAAGTATATCTATAAGTATAGATGAACATATAAGTAAAGACATATATAAGTATATTAATACACATATTAGTATATATGTAGAAATATAAGTATGCATGAGTATATGTATATGTATGAGTATGTATGCATGTATATCACATGTAAACATATACAGTTAAAATACACATGTACAGGTGTAAGTATAAATATACATATATAAATATATGTATGTGTGTAAATATATACATATGGATATACATACTTGTATAAGTGTGGACATATATAAGTGTACCTACATGTGTGTAAGTATATAAAAGTACACAAATACATGTACAAGTACATATATATAAGTCTATTCACATATATAACAATAAGTGCAAGTATATATGTACATACAAGCATATTCATGAGTATATACACATGTATAAGTATATAGAAGTATTAATGTACATGTAGATCTATATGCATTTATATTTTGTACATGTGACATATACAAAGTAAATACAAGGTGGATAGGCACTAGCAAGTGGTAGGATTAGAAAAAGGAATTATGTAGAAGGTGGCACTTAAACAGAATTTTGAAGGAAACATGGGATTTTAAGAATTAGAGAAGAGGTTGGTTGTTCCAGGCATGAGGGAGAGCTGGTGCATTGGTATGGAGATGGCAGATAGAGTGTAGTGTTATGCATGAAAAACCAAAGGAAGCCAGTTTGTCTACACTATACAGTGTGGGGAAGGGAATAATTTATACGGCTGGAAAGACAGGTTGGAGCCCTGGCTGTAAAAATCTTTACAAGCCAAACAGAGGAATTTTAATTAGATCTTTGTATCCCCAGACTTGGTACAGCGTGTGACACAGTGAGCACTTAATAAATGTGTGCTGTCTGATCCTAGGGACAATCAGAAGCCATTGAGTTTATTTAGTGAGGGCTGACATGTGATTGATTGGCCTTGCAATTGAGGAGCTTCATGGAATTCGATTCACAGAGAACTCCCTGAATAAATTGTTCCAGAGAAATTAAGAGCACCTAACAAAAGGAGTCAACTCTTCTTGTGTCTCTAAACAGAATGCCAGTGTTCTAGGATCTCTAAATAGTCAGAATGAAGAAGGCATTAAAAGGATCTCAAGGGTTGCTTCAGAAATTTAAGAGTCAAATTTCAGGCTTTTATCACATTCTCAAATAAGTAGCTTACAATTTGACAGTAAAGCTCTGGTCGATAGCATAGTGGCACCTTTGTAAGCACACAGCACTGTGGGATTCCTGAGTGCTTTCTTAAAAGGATCACCTAATTATAGCTGCCAACATTGCAGAGATGGTGCATCATTTCCCTTCCATACATCACTGAGGAAGCACTACAGACATAGGAAGGATTTTCTAGTGGGGGAGGGAAGGGTAGGGCCTATGACTAATGCCTGCATTCCTCGGGAAAGATACAACTTTTTTTTTGTTTGTTTTTCAGTGAAAAGATAAGCTTGTGTATTGTATTAAAACCAAGTTCTTTGGCTGAATGAAGAAAGCCTAGAAATAGTTCAGAAGTTCTGCCTTCTCTAGGCTTGAAAATGTGCTTTCAAAGAGGTTATTTTTATAAACTAAGTACGCACAGGAAGTGTTGTTTTTCCATTTCTATCCTGACACCTACCAATCTGCACTGTCCCAGGCCAAAATGACCTTCTTGGATCAAATCTTAGGCAGAGTTTCTATTTGCATGCATCATAATAAAATGTAATTAGGAATCAATTTACATGAGATATCCTCTGGATTGGGGGAGTCATCTCCCTCCACTGACTTCCACTTCTCATAGGCAAAAGAATATTTTGCCCTTGTTCTGAAAGGATAATTTGCTTTCCTGCCAAATACTGTTTGGTGGTGTTTTCCCAAACACTGTTTAAAGTAGTAATCCTCACTCTTTACTTTCATTAAAAGAGTTTTAAATGAAGATTTTAAAAAAGATTTTTTAATTTAGTATTTTAGTTTTGTTCAATCACGTGTAAAAACACTGTCTAACATTGGTTTCTAAAATTTTGAATTCCAAATTCTCTCCATCCTTCCCTCCCCCCTTATTGAGAAGGCAAGTGATCTGATATAGGTTAGAAATGTATAGTTATGCAAAACATATTTTCATATTAGTTATGTTGTAAAAGAAAACAGAGACCAAATGACCACCTCCAAGAAAAATAAAGTTAAAAAAAGTATACTTCTATCTGTATTCAGACTTTGCCGATTCTTTCTCTGGAAATGGATAGCATTTGTCATCCTAAATCCTTCCAAATTGTCTTGGATCACTGTATTGCTGAGAATAATTAAATTGTTCACAACTGATCATTGTATAATATTACTGTTACTATGTACAATGTTCTCCTAGTTCTACTCATTTAACTTTATATCACTTCTTTTAAGTCATTCGAGATTAAAAATAACTTTTAAATTTTACAGTTTACATCATAAGCTTATAGCTTTTGAATTAGGAGAGATTTTAAAGGGCATCTAATTTGACATTCTCTTTTTACAGATGACTTGCTAGGGACACGTAAAGTAAATTGCAGAGGCAGCATTTGAATCTAGGTTCTTTGACTCTAAATCTCTAATTCTTTCCACCTGTATTACACTATTTCATCTGTCATGTGTGCCTCACTGCATGATCTTAACCATGCAACTGCTTCTGATTTCTAATTTTATTTCCCTCTTAATGTTGGTCCTCAAGTCATATGGTATAACACATTTCCAAGTATAAGGGAAAATTGTGCCTCAGATCCAGATGCATGGCTGCTTCAACACGGAATGAATTGAAAAAGCTTATGAAACCAAATTTTAGTATCCTTTCTCATTTTTATGAGGGAATTGAGCTAAAATTGCTCATGACATCACATTACAAAGGATATGATCAAGTTCTCATAACTTCCAGGGGAAAATGTTTACTGTGCTTTAAAAACAATGTTGCTGTTCACTTATGTCTGACTCTACGTGACATCATTTGGGGTTTTCTTGGCAAACATAATGGAACGGTTTGTCATTTCTTTCTCCAGATCATTTTATAGATGAGGAAACTGAGGCAAACAGTTAAGTGATTTGCCCAGGGTCACGGTGCTAGTAAGTCTCTGAAGTCAGATTTGAACTCAGGTATTCCTGACTCCAGGCCCAACACTGTATGCACTGAACCACCAGCCATCCTTGTTCATCCCTATAGATGAGATTCAGCGTCACTCACTTCTTATCTTCAGAAGCTCCAGTGATTCCCTAATGCCTGTAGGATAAAATCCAGGCTACTCCATTTGTCATTTGAAACACTTCACAATCTGGCTCCAGCCTATCTGTCCAGGATGATTACACACTACTTCTCTTAAACATTCCACTTTCAGAAAACTGGCCTATTTGTTCATTGTTCTCTTTACACAGTCACTCTACAACTTCTCTGTACCATGTCTGGAATTCTCTCCACTCTCACCCCTCTTCCTTTGAACTCTCTTTGAATCTCAGCTATTTCTTCCTCCTTTAAGAGGCTTTTTCTGATTCCCTCAGGTGCTAACATCTCTACCCTTAAATTATTTTATACTAATTTGGTGCATAGCTTGCATTTATTTATGTTTATAAGTTATTTCCCCTAACATAATGCAAGATCCCTGAAGGCAGGGACTGTCTCACTTTGGTCTTCTGTATCCCCAGTACCTTGCACAGGTCCTGGCACATAGCAGGCTCTTAATAAATGTTTGGTGACTGGTTGATTAATATTATTTAATTCAATAAACATTAATAAAGTACCTGTGTTCCAGGAAGTTTATTGTGCTAAGTGTTGGGGGGGGGGCAATAAAGACATATCTTACCCTCAAGGAGCTTACAGTCTAATGGGAGAAGATAATGCACAAAAGGTGGCCATAAAGCAAGAGGTGGGGCACCAGAGGGTACCTGGTTCTGCATGGTGGCCACACAGGGGAGAGGGTGGGAGGTGCTGCTGTTTGGGTGGGGGGACATGATGTTCATGGGGTAGAAACCAAGGAGAGCCATTGCGGGAGCTACCTGGAAAGTTCTGAGCCCTCTATAAAGGAAGGCTTTCAGAGAAGTTTGTTTTTCTACCCTCCAGTCTTCCACTCAAAAGAGAGGGAAAACTAAGGGACCTGAGGTGTTGCGTATCAAAAGCTGAGTCAATATGCATAGTGATGAGATTTCAGTGATCAGTTTATCATTGATAATTTCAGGTGATCACTCGTTCCACCTCCCATTTCTGTACCTTCTTTTTTCCCCGCATCCCCATTCCCAATTTCTTTAATATGCTCCCTCCTCATTTCTACCTAATAGAATCCCTTGCTCAGTCTCTTCAGTCATGTCCACCTCTTTATGACCCCATTTGGGGTTTTCCTGGCAAAGATCCTAGAGTGATTTGCCATTTCCTTCTCCAGCTCATTTTATAGATGAGGAAACTGAGGCAAACAGGGTTAAATTACTTAGCCAGGGTCATACATCTGGTAGGTATCTGGGATCAGTTATGGAGTCTTCCTGACTCCAGACCCAACACTCTATCTTCTGCATCACTTAGCTCTCTAGAATCCCCATCTTCCCTCAAGAGTCAACTCCATTGGCACCTCTTGCACAAAGCCTCTCCTGATGCCCCAAGTTATAAATACCCTCCCATCCCCAATATTATTTTCTATTTAATTTGTATATTTTAATTTACTTTTCTGTGTACATGTTCATTCTCTTGAAAGCACAAGCTGTTTCTTTTTTCCATTGTATTCTCGCTTAAAGGTTTATTGAATGAATAAATGAATATATAAGCATTAATAATTCTTTGTCAAGGTTAACTCCCAGATCTTACAGTCATTATTGCTTGATTTTATGCAGTCCTATTGAAAGGTATTGTCCCTTACATTTTTTCCTCAATTGTTCATTAAATATTTTTGTGAAAAATAGTATGGCTTAACTTATGCTGTATTTTACCATGGTATCTAATAACCGATGACTACAGCACCATTGTTTGACAATGCTATGGAGTCCATAAGATCAAATCTGATGTTCATATCTGAAACTGTGAAAAGCAAATTATTTTAAAATAGTCTGGTAAAAGTCATGTTCTCTAAGGGTCTTATGGTCCTCCCATTTCTATGATGATTCCATATTGAAACAAGCCACAATTCTGACTTTTATCAAAAAAAAAAAAATTTGAGTTTAGCAATTATGTAAGAGCATGCCAGATTCCCATAATTCTAACTATCTGAGCAGCTAAAATTAGAACATTGTTCAACTTGTGATTTAAATTGTTACATTTCAGAGAGGAATGTTAACAAAACTAAGTTGAGAGTATATTGTTAAAAGGAAAATCATTTTAGCAGAAAATATTCTCCAAACACATAATTGTGTCAAGGATTTGTGATTTCTTCTATTGAGCCGCAACTTTTTTTTATGACTTATTAAGTCTTAAGGAGTTCTCCAAAGGTCAGGGGGATCAAGTGGTCTGACCATAGTTACACAGTAAGGAAGCAAAGAGGCAATATTGGAATCCAAGTCTTTTGGCTCCAAATAAGCATTCTATCTAAGCCATTCTATCTATTATTTCACCATAATGAAAACAATCAGTAAAATTTATTGAGTCTTATTTTCCTATTTGAGCTGAAGTACAAAGGAAGGATGGGAGGGCACAGAAAATTAGAGGAGCAAGGGTTAGGAGAAAAGGAGATATATGAAATACGGAGAACATGAGGTAATCATGATCAGACTTTTAACATAAAAAAGCACATGATTCAAGGAACTTTCTCCCACAAGAAATCATTCAATCTACCAACATTTATTAAGCATCTACTATGTATCAAACACTGTTCTAGGTAATAAGGCTACAGAGACAAAAAGGAAACTTAGAATTGTCCTTTTGGACATGAACCCACAGAAAAGATGATAAGCATCAGTACAGGTGTATAGAAAACACACAAGGAAACCTTGGGAAGAAAAAGTCTTAGCAGCTGGGATCAGGAATGGTCTCATGAAGAAGGTGGTACTTGACCTGGGTTTTAAAGAAAAGCAAAGTTTCCAAGAAATGGAGACAAGGAGAGAGTGCATTCCATGTATGAGGTACAGCCAGCGCAAAGAAATAGAGATGAGAAATTAACTTAGGTGAGAAACAGCAAGAAGATTAATATTTAAGTTAAATAAGAATAGAAAAATTGTTTGAGTCTAGGTTGCTAAGAGCTGTTACCTAGGGGTAAAAGAGTCAGTGGAGTTGAATGAGAAGGTGAGGTTACTTAGTCAGAACTGGGTTTTAAGAAAATTCAAATTTGGTGACTGTGTAAAGTAAAAAAGGAAAAGGAAAAGACTAGAGAAAAGAAGACCAAATGGAAGGCTATCACATTATTTTGGGTGAGAGGTGACGAGGACTAAATCCTCTAAACTAGGATGGGGATGATGTTACGAGTAAAATAGGGATGTATTATGCAAGAGATTGTGGAGAAAGAAATGGCAAGATGGGGTAAATGATTTGATATGTGGGAATGGGCAAGAGTCAAGAATAAAGGATGATGTTGAGGGTGAAAACCTAGAAGAATTGTGCTAAAGAGAAATTTAGAAACGCAGTTGTTTTGAAAGGGGAAAGAAAATGAGTTCTGTTTTGGATATGTCGAATTTGAGATGAACACAATTCAAAATATCTAATAGGCAGCTGGTGATGTGGGGCTCCAACTCATAAGAGATACTAAGGCTGGATATGTAGATCTGAGAGTCATGTACGTAGAGGTGATCATTGAACCCATGGGAGTCCAGGTGACACAATGTAAAGAAATAAGAAAGTCTAGGGCAGAGTCTTGGGGATGCCCAGAGTTGGTGGGAATGACATGGATACAGATGTACCAAAGAAGATTGAGAAGGAGGGGTAACACAGGTAAGAAGAGGGACGAGAGAGAATAATGTCACAAAACCCCAGAGAGAAGAGAGTATATGAAAGGAGAGGGTGACCACTGTGTCCAATGCCACATAGAGGTCATAAAGGAAGACCATTGAGGAAAGGCCGTTAGACTTGGCAATTAAAGGATCATGGATGTCTCTGGAGAAAGTAGTTTCAGGTCAATGAAGGAATCAGAAGCTAGACTGAAAGGAATTAAAATTCGTTTCCCACTAATACTGTTTATCTTTTGCTTGAAGTATTTTGCACTTCATTTCTTTCTCTGAGCCAAACAGGAAAATAGTTTAAGAAGGTTTTTCTATCAGTGTGAAACATAACTTCATCTACAGTGATGTAATATATGTCTCTAACATTATCAATATGAAGAAAATTAGAAAACAGGCACTCTGTCCTCTATAGATAAAAACAACTTCCTTTTCATTTAGACAGAGGAAAGTCATGAAGATAAATCTTTAGTATGATGTCATTTCCTCAAAAGCAGTTACTCAATAACTTGTCTCTAATCATTGGCAAGAAACAATTTGGTTCTAATTAGTTTCTTTGTAATTAAATCTGAATTGCCTTCAACAACTTCTTTTAAAATGTTGTCCAGAAAATAGCTAAGATATTCAGTACCAAACAAGGGAAACGAGATGAGAGGTGTTTCTCACCGTCCTTGTTTTGTTCTTAAATCACATAGCAGGTCTCCAATCCTCTATAGCCTCTATTTCCTTTGAATTTTTCCTTCATTATTGATATTGCCTAAATAATTAAAACAAAGTTTTGCAATGTGCATCAAAGGATCAATATTTGGAGCTCAATTGTAAAGGTCATCAAGTTTAACTCCATTTTACAGGTGAGGAAACTGAGGCCTCGAGAGGAGATCAAGTGATATGCCCAAGGCCACACAGAATAGGGATAGGATTTAAACCCAGAAACCCTGGGTTTACAGATCCAGCATTCTCTCCATGTTCCATGCATTTGGACTGGCCTATTTGATCTTAGGTTCCCTAAATAGGTATTCATTTCTCTTACAGCCTTTCTAATTTTAGTATTTTCATTGTGAGTATGCCTCTATGTTTTCTGTATCTCATCTTTTATACCAGAGAGATTGGCTGATTTGCCTCTTTGACTCCCCCATTTTTATTTCTTTTTCTTCTATTTATTTATTTCTATTTTCTTTGTTTCTTTTTCTTTCTATTTCTTCACATTGTTGCTGACAAATGGTGTGCTCTGTGGGTTCCTCCAAGCAATAAGCACGTAGCATTTTCCTATCCTGTCCCCTCACTCACAAAAAAAAAAAAATGGCACATCCTGGTAAGAAGGCACAGTCATTAATCTTTTCTACCGTCAGGGCCTTCCTTTTTCTAATTTTACCAAGGCAACCTTCCTTCTCAGTCCCTTTGCTATCTCTGGTAATTTTCATAGAGTCACAATTATTTTATTAATGTTAGCCAATTACCTCTTCTCTTTTTGAATACTCAAACTTCACTTAATAGTGTGTGTTTTTCAATTTCACAAAGGAAAACAACTAAAGCTACCCTGTATCCTTGATTTTTGTTCATGGTACAATGGGAAAACTCTTATCTTAAATAGAGTTTCTGGAATTTCAAGAGCTCCACAGCCTTATTTTCTCAGTTTCTATCCATTTTAAGTCCCAATTACAAAGTAGACATGGTAATATCTATGGAAAGGTCAGGAAATTCAAGGAATACTTTAATATTTATAGTGCAGTATTCTATCTTCTAAGATCATAAAAGGCACTGTTTTAGCAGAATTACAGAAATGGAAGTCTGTTCTCAGGTATTTAGGCAGTAATTGAGAATGCTACTCTAAAGACTCTACTTGCTTCAAATTTTGAAAAATCCAGGAAAATCTGTCTCAACATTTTCTTATTTTGATAAAATTGTCATCCCCACTACCACCACCTACGATGGAATTTTAAAATAGCTTTTATTTCCTCACATTAAAAATAAAAATTCTAAAAGGGAACAAAATATGGCTTCCTGAGCTATTTATTACCTGGGTAATGGAGGTACCTTCTCTGGGCCTCAGTTTCCTCACCTGCAAAATGAAGGAGGTAGACTATATCAAGACTTTTTAAACTTTTTCCACTTGTGACCCTTTTAGTACTTTGACCCATGTGAGGTCATGAGGTTAAGAATTGCTGGGCTAGATGATCTCTGAAAGCCTTTCCAGCTCAAAATCTAAAATTATTATATGAATTCTGCACTTAAAGGATGAATTACATGATAAAAAAATACCAGTAAGTATTGATTTTTAAAAAGTAGAAATCAAGGACAGATTCTGAAGCTATGAGATTTCATCTCTCTCCAATCCTCATGGCCAACTAATGGCCCTGACAGAAGCCTTGTCAATTGGGGCAGCAGAGTGTTGCCACATGTAAGTCAGGAGCTAGAAGTAGTATGTGGAAAAAGCCTATGTCTGTAATCAAAATAGAAGTCACAAAGCTGAAGGTCAAGCAGCACCATACAGCTGGTGATATCAAGAACTTCTCTGGACCCTAGAGATAATCTGATCTAACCCACTCCTTCCATAGCTCTGGAAGCTGAGGACCGGAGAGGTGATTCTTTCACCTGTCATTGTCACTAAGCATAGAACTCACCCTCCAAAATGCAGTCACAGGAAGGGAACATATTAAATAATATGGGGGAAGTTTATGTCCTATGCATTTGGGGGTGAGGAGGAAAGGCACTATGAGGAAACACAGGGAAGACAGGCTTGTAGAGGACTCAGGCTTATGATATGCAGGGATGGGGAGAAGGATATGATGGAATGCCTCATCTCTCTCCTGAAAATGACTTAGCAACAACCACAGAGTCCACGTGGGCAAGGTCCACTAACATTAGTGGGATGATCAGAAGACAAACCACTGAATTTGTAATCAGAGGACTTGGATTCTAATACTGACTCTGACGCTTTTTATGAACTTCAGAAAATCACACAATCATCTAAACTTCATTTACAAAATTAGGGTCTAGGTTATATGATTTATAATGTGCGTTCCTGATCTACATCCCATTATCCTATAGGAGGAAATTAGGAATTATTTTTGACAAAGTAACTTTACTATAAAACCTTTACAGAGAAAGTTGGTAGAAGATCAAGAAGCAGTGATGAGGGGAAAACAGGTTTAAAGGCAGCTTAACAAGAGACCAACTAAACAAAATCATCTCATGGGCAGTTACAATGAAACTAGAAGGCGGCCAACAAAGAGACAAAAACTGGAAAACACTGGTAAAGTTTGTTAGAATGGCTTCTTTTAGCCTACCCACATTTGGACAATGACGTTACAGGCCCAGATAGGCTGTTCAAGGAAAAAGAAAGGACACTTATGAAAATAAAGATGGAAAAGCAGCTAGGACAACTCAAGCAGCCTAGCACAGTGGAAAAGCTCCAGAGTCAGAAGACCCAAATTCAAATCCCACCACCTAGGATGCTGCTTTTCTGTATAATCCTAGACAATTTACTGGGAAAAGTTTCTTTATCAGCAAAATAAGGGCTGGGACTAGATAGCTTCTGAGTTCCCTTCCAAGCTCAGGAGCTATGATTCTAAATACATACTGAGAAGGTCCATGGAGGCAACACAATTGAGAATATTGAAGGATTAATTCTCAAAGTATGTGAAAGGGAAGAAGATGCCAAAATCATGTAAAACACTCCAAACTTTATTAACAGTAACAACAAAAAGAACAGGTGTTGGTATTGGAAAGGCATGGATCCAAATCCCATCAAGATACTTCCCAACTGTGTGACCTTAGGGAAGTCATAACTCTCCTCAGCCTCATTTTCCTCATCTGCAAAATGGGAATAATGGAGAGAACATCTTCAGAAGGGATAACACTGGATTGTTCAGGGTTGGGTCAGCCTGGCTCAGGCCATTTCCCTGGTTTCAATCTGATATTGGAACAAAAAGAACACTCACATAGGTCATTCAACAATTAATAAAAAGGAGATCTGCTTACTCCCCGGGAGGGAAAAGATATTTGACAAAGATGTGCTCTGAGGGCATCATGAAGGGTGGCAAATGAAGTACCCTTGCTTCTGAGTTAGCCATGGGTGATCCAACAGTCAAGCCTCTGAGAGCATCTGGAGTTCTGTGTAGCTGTTCTGTACTCACGTGACCAGGAAGCAGTCTAAATAATTTAAAGCTATTAATCCTCTGAGTTAATTAAACCTCAAGGATGGTTCCAATACTTTTTAAGAAAAAAACCAGCTTAATGTGTATGAAGGTAGAAAAGCAATTGCTCCAACTACATAATTTTTTTTATGTATTCTTTTTTTTTCCTTTTTTTTAAAATATAAATTTATTTATTTAACTTTTTACATTCATTTTCACAAAATTTTGGGTTCCAAATTTTCTCCCCATTTGTCCCCTCCCCCCACCCCAATACATGGAGCATTCTAATTTCCCCTATCATCAATCTGCCCTCTCTTCTATCATCCCTCCCTTCACTTGTCCCCATCTTCTCTTGTCCTGTAGGGCCAGATGACTTTCTATTCCCCATTACCTGTATTTCTTATTTCCTAGTAGCAAGAACAATACTCAACAGTTGTTCCTAAAACTTTGAGTTCCAAATTCTCCCCATCCCTCCCTCCCCACCCATTCCCTTTGGGAAGGCAAGCAATTCAATATAGGCCCTATCTGTGTAGTTTTGCAAATGACTTCGACAATAGTCATGTTGTGTAAGACTAACTATGTTTCCCTCCATCCTATCCTGCCCCCCTTTGTTTCTATTCTGCCTTTTGATCCTGTCCCTCCCTGAGTGTTGGCTTCAAATTTCTCCCTCCTCCCATTGCCCTCCCTTCCATTGTCCCCCCCACCCTGCTTATTTCCTTCTCCCCCACTTTCCTGTATTGTGAGATAGGTTTTCATACCAAAATAAGTGTGCATTTTATTCCTTCCTTCAGTCGAATGTGATGAGAGTAAACTTCATGTTTTTTTCCTCAGCTCTCCTCTTTTTCCCTCCACTAAAAAGTCTCCTGCTTGCCTCTTGAATGAGAGATAATTTACCCCCTTCCATTTCACCCTCTCTCCTCCCACTACATTTCTCTCTCACTGTTTACCTTAATTTCTTTTAGGATATGATCCCATCATATTCAATTCACTCTGTGCTCTCTATCTCTGTGTGTGAGTGCTTGTGTGTATGTGTATGCGTGCGCACATGTGTACGTGTGTGTGTGTGTGTGTGTATGTGTGTGTGTGGTCCCACCAACTACCCAGATACTGAAAAGTTTTAAGAGTTACAAATATTGTCTTTCCATGTAGGAATGTAAACAGTTCACCTTTGGTAAGTCCCTTATGACTTCTCTTTGCTGTTTGTTTTTTCATGCTTTTTCTCATTCTTGTGTTTGAAGGTCAAATTTTCTTTTCAGCTCTGGTCTTTTCATCAAGAATGCTTGAAAGTCCTCTATTTCATTGAAAGACCATATTTTCCCCTGAAGTATTATACTCAGTTTTGCTGGGTAGGTGATTCTTGGTTTGAGTCCTAGTTCCTTTGACTTCTGGAATATCCTATTCCAAGCCCTTCAATCCCTTAATGTAGAAGCTGCTAGATCTTGTGTTATTCTGATTTTATTTCCACAATACTGAAATTGTTTCTTTCTAGCTGCTTGCAATATTTTCTCCTTGACCTGGGAATTCTGGAATTTGGCCACAATGTTCCTAGGAATTTCTCTTTTTGGATCTCTTTCAGGCAGTGATTGATGGATTCCTTCAATACTTATTTTGCCCTCTGATTGTAGAATATCAGGGCAGTTTTCCTTGATAATTTCATGAAAGATGGTGTCTAGGCTCTTTTTTTGATCATGGCTTTCAGGTAGTCCCATAATTTTTAAATTGTCTCTCCTGGATCTATTTTCCAGGTCAGTTGTTTTTCCCATGAGATATTTCACATTCTCTTCCATTTTTTCATTCTTTTGGTTTTGTTTGGTGATTTTTTGGTTTCTCAGAAAGTCATTAGCCTCCATCTGTTCCATTCTAATTTTGAGAGAACTATTATCTTCAGTGAGTTTTGAACCTCTTTTTCCATTTGGTTAATTCTGCTTTTGAAAGCATTCTTCTCCTCATTGGCTTTTTGAACCTCTTTTGCCAATTGAGTTAGCCTATTTTTCAAGGTGTTATTTTCTTCAGCATTTTTTTGGGTCTCCTTTACCGAGGTATTGACCTGTTTTTCATGCTTTTCTTGCATCTCTCTCATTTCTCTTCCCAGTTTTTCCTCCACCTGTCTAACTTGATTTTCAAAATCCTTTTTGAGCTCTTCCATGGCCTGAGCCCATTGGATATCTATTTCATATGTTCGGGATACAGAGGCCTTGACTTCTATGTCTTTCCCTGATGGTAAGCAGTGTTCTTCCTCATCAGAAAGAAAAGGAGGAAACATCTGTTCACCAAGAAAGTAACCTTCTATTATCTTATTTTTTTTTTCCCTTTTCTGGGCATTTTCCCAGCCAGTTACCTGACTTCTGAGATTCCTCTCCACCCCTGCCTAGATCCACCCAGCTAGTGCTTGGGGTCTGAGATTCAAATGCTGCTCCCCAGCCTCAGGGCTTTCAGCCGTGGGCAGGGCTGCTATTCAGGGTAAGATTAAATTAAGGTTCTGAGGTGGGGGTAGGGCCGCCTTCCAGGTTCAGTTCCCTCAGGGGGTTTATGCAGAGACCTTCAGTAATGGATCTGATGTCCTGTCTGCTCCGGGAGCTCCTGGCCACCACTGCCTCTGCTGCTGCCTCCCAAGGGGGCCTGAGTTATGGAGACACCCCACTCCCCTCTTGGCCAGCCCAGAAGTCTCTCTCACTGACCTGTAGCGCCTGTGGGTGGAGGGACCTTCATGGCCCCCGGAGGTTCCGTCCCTGAAGCCTGCTCAGATCTGCTCCTCTCGGGCCTCGTGGCCGAGGCACAGCTGGGCTCCACTGTCCAGGGCACGATGGACCTTTGGTGCTGGTTTTTCAGGGCTCTCTGGAACAGAAATCTCCTCTACTGCATTGCTGCGCAGCTTCCACTGCTCCAGAATTTGTGGAGAGTTCTTTTTACAGGAAATTTATGGGTTGTGGGTTCCGGAGCTAGCATATGTGAGTCTTTCTACTCTGCCATCTTGGCTCCTCCTACATAATTTTTTAAGGTACTACTTCTTTTACTTTAATATATTTTATTTTTCCCAATTACATGTAAAAACAATTATTAACATTCTTTTTTTTTAATTTTAAGCTCCAAATTTTCTCCCTCTCTCCCCTCCCTGAGACAGTAAGCATTTGATATAGGTTACACATGTCCAATCATGCAAAACAAATTTCCATGTTAGTTATGTTTTAAAAAAAGGCACAAACCAAAAAAAAAAAATCAAAAGTAAAAAGTAGTATGTTTTGATATGCATTGAGACTGTCAGTTGTAGTATTTTTTATTATGAATCCTTTGGAATTGTCTTGGATTACTGCTAAGAATAGCTTGATCATTGATACTCAATTAGTATTAGTAATAGTATTGCTACTACAGTGTACAGGGTTCTCCTGGTTCTGCTCAATTTACTTTGCATCAGTTCATGTAAGTCAAAAAGTATTTACATTAAAGTCACAGGACCTGAGTTTGAATCCTGACTCTAAAACTTACTACCTTTGTGACCTTGGTCAAATAATACAATGTCTCTGAGACTCAAATGGGTAGTTCCATTCAATTACAACTAAAGTCCCTTCTAGCTCTAGATTTGTAAACAATTACAAGGAATTGAAAGTGACTTTTAGAAAAGAAAAATATCAATAATTATCAATCACATGCTTATTTTCCCAATTATATGAAATATTTTTTGAATAATTAGTATAGTCATCGAAGACATCCTTCATGAGGGCATCAGGGAGGAAAAGGAAGGCTTTCCATGTCCCAACCTACAGTAGACTGCATCACTATCACAGATCAGACTGAGAGTTATAGAAACGGCAGGATTCCATTGTACTATCTGATTAATATCCTACTATGTCTAGGATCAAATGAAAATTTCCTTTTAGTCTTTCACAACCTGGCTCCATTCTACCTTTCCAACCTTACTGTTCATTACTCCTTCTGATGCATTCTAATCCAGCTAAGGGGGCAGCTAGATAGCACAGTGGACAGAGTGCCTGGTCTGGAGTCAAGGAGATTCATCTTTGTGAATTCAAAGCTGGAATCAGATACTAGCTGTGTGAATATGTGCAAGTCACTTAACCCTGTTTGCCTGTTTTCTCATCTGGGCAAAATGAACTGGAGAAGGAAATGGCAAACCATTCCAGTATCTTTGCCAAGAAAACCCCAACTGGAGTCATGAAACCCCCAGACAGGACTGAGAAATTCCTCTCTCATGACAGCCTATCTCTTGTCTCCTTTGTGCTAGCTGTCTCCTGTGCCTGGAATGCACTCTTCCTGAACCTCTCAGTTCCTTGGAATACCCAGAGTTTCCTTCAAAACTCTGGTCAAATGCCAGTTTCTACAAGAAGATTTTCTTAATCCTCTCCAGCTGCTATCACCTCTCCTCACCTCCCTTCCCCCAACAAACACACATACACACACACACACACACACACACACACACACACACTCTTTGTATTTATTGTTCCCTTAGACCAGGCATAGGGAACCTGAGGCCTCAAGGTCACATGTGGCCCTCTAGGTCCTCAAGTGAACCCAAAGGGATTTGTTCTGTGAAATTTGGATTCAGTCAAAGGGCTGCACTTGAGGACCAAGAGGGCCATATGCTCCTAGGTTCCCCACCTCTGCCTTAGACAGAGGACATACATATGTACAGAATGTCAACTCCCTAAGTCAAGGACTGTTCAATTTTGTTTTTGCATCCCCAGTGTCTAAAATAGTGTCTGAGACATAATAGGTGCTTCATAAATATCTGTTGATTGAATGAAAAAAAATTTTATTCAATATTGCAAACTCTACCCTTAAAAGGAAGGAATGTATTAGCATTATATGCTAGAGATAGTGCTAGGTGTTCCAAGAGAGTTAAATTCATTCCAAAACCACTTAAGATACCTTGGAAGGCAAGTGCAAAAACTTTAGCAGCTTTTTGATTATTAATTCATCAAGTGAGATATGGAACAGTGAAGATAATTTTCTTGCCAAAGGCATTTCCCCACTGTCATAGAGGAAATTCAAAGCAGAGTCCAAATGGAAGAATTCCCCATAGATCAAGTGTTCTTAACCTTTTTGCATGTCATGGACATTTTTGGTAGTCTGTTGAAATCTACTGATGCCTTTTCTCAGAATAATGTTTTTAAGTGCATATAGAACAGGGTTTTGGTGCATGCTCACATCTCCTAATGTTGTGGATACAAAAGTGCCTTAAAGGTTGAGCTGCCCTTTCCCTGGTTCATCCTCTACAGGAGCCCTAAAGTCTCTTGATACAAAGACACCCTACGGGTTGAGTTGCTCTATGCCAGGTACTTTATTTTGAAATACTATAAAACTATCCTCTTAAACTGGACCATCAGTTCCTTGTCTTCCCTCATCCTGAGTCATAAAGTTTCCCCTGTGTCCCTTATCTTGTGCCATCCATCTTCCCTAAATCATTCTCCCTAAATCTCCAAACCCCATTAGAAACACTAAAAATTATATCATCATCCTACAGGTTGTGTATATGTCTGGTCCTTTTCCTATATCACTGCCTTTGTTTAGCTCCTTGCTAAATCTCAGGCCCGCTGCCTTTGCCTCAATAAAGCTCCCAATGGCTACAGAGAAGATCTACTGAATTCATCTGCATCTTAAATTAGTTCTCCCATCTCTCTCTTCCACACTAAGATGAATGCTTCCATAAAGGAGATATGAGGGCCTTGCTTCCAGAAAAAAAGGCTTTCTGTGTTTCTCTACCACATTGCAGGAGAAGCAGCTTCTTCCCATTGGCTTTATAGCCAAAAGGGCCCACATCTTTACAATGAACAGACTGGACAGTCTCTTGCCTTCTCTTTCTGGTGGCATACAAAGCTGAAAGTCTTGTTTGCCTATATTAAAGGCAACCTGCACGAAGCCTAGAGCCCCATGAAATGGGTTTGGGTTTGGCCTTCTTTGGTTTATGCTTTTCAGTTCTGGGTACAGGGAGGAGAAAGTAGCTGGACCTGAAAATTCAAGCCATGGTAACTGCAGAGCCAGAATTCTAATCTGGATGTTACTGCCATCCCACTAGGGAAGCTATGAGAAGCCAGGGTGCAAAGCCACAAATTCAGGGAGATTTGAACTTGGAATCTGGTGAGGTTATGCTACATAGGACCTGAGTTAAACTCTGCGCCTGACTCCCCCTTTCCAGAAAGTGAGATGTATAAGGAGAATTATGCTGGGGCATTCCCCTGCCCAGGTCTTGGTGGGGAGGGTGTTTATTCTGGCTGTATTTAGCTCACAGTCTGTTGTGAAGGTCAGAGTTAATATAGGTAAAGTGCTTTGCAAACCTCAAACAGCCCTCTGTAAATGCTAGCTATTATTATGGCAATTAGGAGGTACTGTGGACAGGACACTGAACCTAGAGTCAGAAAGGTCTGAGTTAAAATCTGGCTACAGACACTTACTAGTTGTGACACTGGGCAGGTCACTTAACCTCTGCCTCATTTTCCTTAACTAAAATAGGGATACTGATAGCACCTACCTTGCAGGGTTGTTGTGAAGACCAAAGGAGGTAACTTTTGTCAAGTGCCTAGCACATAATAAGCCCGGCACTTAGTAGGTGCTTACTACATGCTTGTTCTTTTCCCCTTCTTCCCCTTATACCACTGAAGTAAATACTCTTTTGTAAAAGCTAATCTAGGTGATTAATTGGAACTGAGGTGCTGGGAGACCCTACGACTTAAGGAACATAATCAATGGGGCTTGAGCCAATGGAAGACACCTCCCTCCCAGCCCTCTCAAGAGTACCAGGGAAGGGGTGGAAATGTACCATACCTGACTTTCAGGCAGTAGAGGCGAGAGTAATCAGTTAGCCATAAAACAGAATACACAAACTTAAAAAGGAATTCAATTATAATGAAATACACTTAGCAAAAAAAAAAATTAAATTCATAGATCCCAAGTAAAGAACCCTTGATGGGTCCTCCATATGCTCTTACTTATAAATCATACTGTACTTGTTACATTATTAAAAAGCCTATTAAATTAGATCCATAATCATTCAAAACTAACCATTCACACAGGCAAAACCACATGCGGAAGAAGAATGCGCAGGAGGGGGGGTGAGGAGCAGAAAAAAAGGGGAAAAAAGCTACATAACTTTATTATATGTTTCAAAGGAACAGAAAATTTCACATAATGGATTTACAGTTTTGTGTGCAATCATCTTTTTTTAAATTCTACTATGCTATAGAAATGTTTGTTTTATTTCTTAAGTTCAGAAAAAAATAAATGAAATTTAAAAAAAGAAGCATGCCTATTATTCAGACTATGATACACAATGGAACAGACAACCTATATAGATTACCCGTCAGCACGCACATATATAGGCCTGTCACTATAAATAAACAAAAAGAACAGGCTAGAATGAAATATAAATAAGGAAAAATTGCTAGATTGACTTTCAGAAGTGCCAATCCTTCCATCTACTCTGTATTTCATATGTATCTTTTATGTACCTGTTGCCTCACTCAGTACAAGCTTCTTGAGGGCAGGGACTATTCTTTACTTTGCTTGTGTCCCAGGTACTTAGCACAGTGCCTGGCATACAGTAAGTGCTGCTTGAATGACTCCAAGCTTCTCCCTGACGTAAAGACCAATCTTTTTTTTTTTTTTTTCAAACACCAGCCATCTCTTGGTGATGTTTAAAGGATTACTTCTGTAATCTTTGAAGGAATGAAACTGAGGTGTGAGAGGAAGTAAACAAGAGTCACCCAGGATTGACAATCATGAATATGTTGAGCTAAGCAGTGCTGAAGAGAATGTCCAGATTAATGGGATCACAAAGCTATTAAGTATGAGCGTTAAAGAACCGACTGAAGGCTTACTCTTAGTTGGACAGTACTTTGGAGCTTTGACTTCACAAAAAGCCTGCCAAATACATAGAGCAGGAATTACTGTGCATGAGTTCATGGTGGAGCAAATGACAATGAGAGGTGAGGAAGGGTAAGAAGGAGCAGCCTGGGTGGCAAGGAAGAGGAAAGTTGTGGCTTCTTTGCCTTGGCATAATGCTAGTCCTACCCCGAAGACAATGGGCTCCAAGGTGAGGTAAGGAGCAAGTCCTAGGGGTTGTCCCAGGCAACAGTTTGCAGCTAGGAAGGGAAATCCCAGAAACAAAGGGAAATTCCTAGAGCTGCGCATCACAGCAATACAGGAGCAGAAGTCAGGCGTAGGAAAACAGAGGACTGCCTACACTAGCCCAGGCATTATAAACCTTTAATTATTTCAAGGGAAGTTTGACTCTGGAATGAAACAGTTTATCTCATCATTCGACTGCCTCAAGTTATAACCTATTAAAAAACAGAAATCAGAAAATGGATAAGTGCAGATTCTAAAGACCCATCATTTCAAAAATGCTCTTTTAAAAGTCTTTTTATATTATGCAGTTCACTGTGCACAATGTGACTTAATTACAATATCTTTGGCTCAGTAAGTGATTTATTTCAAGAGGTTGAGTCACTTCCTTAAAGGTTTTTCATCTATCTGAGAGAAAAATTTCAAAAAGCTTAAAAATATTTGAGGAAATGAGCCAAAACATCCTGGAAAAAAACATTCCTTCTCTGCAGGTCTGATAAGATAGATGCCACGGTGAGACTGGAAAGACGAAGGAAGTGTACAGGGAAAGGGAATAGCCAAGTATCAGTCTCAGACTCTGAGTGTAAAAAAAATAAATAATTCAGCTTAACATGCAGGTAATTATAACAAATCAAATTTATAACACACTTTAGAAGACAGCATGATTTAGAGTTGGAAGGAACCTTAGAGATCATCTCAACTAAGTACCGCACAGGTGAACAAAGCGTCAGAAAGCATAAGGGATTTGCTCCAGAACACGCAGTTAACAAGTCACAGAACCAGGATTCAACCCCAGGTCTTTTGATACTATGTCACTGGAAGGCTGGGTGGAGGATGGGGTGGGTGGGGAGATGGAGGCAAAGTTCACACCAACGCCATGAGCTAGTCATGCTGTGTTTTGTTGTCCAGTCATTTCAGTAATATCTGACTCTTCATGACCCCATTTGATTCCAGATTCAGTGGCTATTTCCCCATAACCATCTCATTAAAGAGGCTGCACAGTAGTGCCAGGGTTACTGAGAAGGGAAGACAGGCTGATCCTTTGTGGTGCAGGTAAGGGTTGTTCTTGTTCTCCATGTCCTCTAGCCATCCAGAAAGGTTGGCACCAATTTGTTCTTACCCACTAGACTAGTAAAAACACATTTTATATATAATGTTTGTTACTAAGTACAGGACTCTAACTGGAAGACTGAGAATGGATAGATATGATCATGGACTAAATTCAGAAGTCTCATATGAGAACCCAAGGGAAATTTTCCTGTAGGAAACTACATTTCCAGCTTGGAACGTAGCTGCACGTGAGTAAACTCTGTACTCATAGAGCATAAATAATGCACAGTATTGTAAGAGTGTCCTGTGCCCATCAATTGCAATTAATGTAACTATCAAGATACTTACACCAGAGTATCAAACACAACCCACAACAGTTCCATTCATGGCCCAAAATATTAAACTGATTGATAAATATTTAACAAAAAACTAGAAAATATTACATGTTAAACTAGGGATCCTTATGTACGGATTAGTGCCCCCTTTTTTCTATTTGAATTTGATACCACTACTCTACACTCTGAAAATCTTAATCAGGTGAAAACTTTAGATTGAGCCCCAGAAACAATCCATCAAAAGTAGAAACTGGGCATAAAGAAGTCTTAGACATCCTAGTCATCTATCCAATCAACCAAAGGTGTAAATTATATGTGACCAAGTATTTAATCAATTGGGGTAAAGTGAAGACGCAATTTGGACACATAAAGATGAGTGCTGGCATTAGTAGAAAGAATATGGTCTTCTGTACATAGAAGAGGTACGTAATCAGGGTAGGAAGCTTCAAGAGTGTTTTGAAGAGGCAGACCCTCATATCTGTAAGAAGATGGCAACAGGAAGATGAAGAGAATTGAGCTCTCTCTCTTTCTCTGTCTTTTTCCTCCTCCTCCATACTGTCTAGAAAATGAAATTGTGAATTTTTGAAGTTTTGGATTTTCCATCTGCATTGGTAGCAATTCAATAGAACAACAGTCACTTATAGAACTGTCTAAATCAGAAGCTTAGATATATGCTGAGGAGTAATTAGACACACTGAGAAAAGGCAACTTTTAGACTCTAAAAAGTACCAAACCTCAGAGCTCAGCAGAGAGCTACATCCAGTGAAGGGGAACTTCATGAGTACTCTCCTAATGGAGCAAAGGACTGCCAGTAATAGGAGTTAGGGACTTAGCCACATGTGTCCTCTAAGATTGAGCCCACTCTCCCCATTAACCTGCTGTGATATGATATAATATAACAAAACATAACACAATATAATACAATACAACATAACATAATATTTGTGTAGTACTTGGCACAGTATCTGGAACATAATTAGGTGCTATATAAATGTTTATTCACTTTCCCCTAATGTATAAGAGCATGCTTCTGATTTGGAAAAAATGTTTTGATCCAATTTTGCTTACTACAAAACCTTAGCAAATAACTGATATCAATCAGTTAATTGATATTGAGAAACATACTTTATAGGAGCTTCTAAGCAAGAGTTATAGATAACCATGCCCAGACCCTCAGATTACCCCCTAGAATCCAAGAGGAAAAGTGATCAGCTGCCCTCTGGAGACCCAGTCTGCCAGCGCTAGAGTTTGGAGACAAACTTAGAGAGTATACTACACAAGAATAGGAAGCTTTATCAAAGCTACAAAGCCTTCCAACAAGAAAAAAGAAGCTGTCAGCTTTTAGAGTCATAGTAATAACCCATGGTACCTGTGTATCATTTTATACTTTGCAAAGCACTTTCACGTACATTAAAGCATTTGAATCTCCAACTTCTGGTAGGGCAGCCATTATCATCCTTTCCCCTTTTCCACATGAATTAGAAAAAGGAGGATATGTAAATTATTTAAGGTCACACAGTGAGTGATGACATTGGGATTAGAATCTAGGATCAGGAGTGTGGAACCTATGGCCTTGAGGCCACACATGGCCCTCTAGGTCCTCAAGTATGGCCCTTTGACTGAATCCAAACTTCACCAAACAAATCCTCTTAATGAAAGGATTTGTTCTGGAAAATTTGGACTCAGTCAAAAGGCCACACCCAAGGAGCTAGAAGGTCACATATAACCTCACGGTCGCAAGTTCCCCACCTCTGGATAGGCCATAGTATTTAGAACTAAAAGAGATCTTACAGTGTATCTTGTCCAACTCTCTTATTTTACACATGAGGAAGCAGGACTAGAGATGCTAAGTGACTTGTCCAAGGTACACAAGTAGCAAAAAGTGAAACTGGATCTGAACCAAGATTTCTAGAGACCTAGTTAGGAAGGAATCCTCTATTACTTTCTACTTGATTACATACACTAAACCACTTTGGAATCCTTAGTGTCTAAGTAAACCTTTTGGTATCAACTCTCCTAGAAAGATATCTCTTAGAAGTACTGGAGAAGGAAGAGCTAGTCTCATAAGTCAAAGACTAGTGTGATGAATGAAATGCGCGCTGAATACTTTCCTGTGAATTGAACCAAACTATAGACATGTATAAACATATACTTAAGTATACATACTATTTATATAGTTTGTATATTTTTGTATTTACGCTGTATGTATAGTGTGTGTGTGCGTATGCGTGTGTATGTACACATGCTTGTCTCTTCATGAGAATGTAAGGTCATTTCTTGAAGATATTGGGTTTTTTTTTTTTGTACTTGAATCCCCAGTGCCTGGCACATGGTAAGTCCTTAATAAACACTTGTTGATTGATAGATTTACTTTAACAAGGGGTTTCTATGGAGCATGGGAATTTTATGTGGGTTTATATTCATATCATATCCACTAAGTTTTCTCTAATGACACTTTAAAGAATTGATTGGAAGTATTGAAAGAACCCAGGGCTTTCCTCCAACTCCTTCAGTTATTTTTAGACTTCTTGACAAAATCAAAAGAGAGTTTGGAAATCTAGAGATAGATTTAATCTAAAATTACAGGCTAACAACATATGTCACATTCCCTCACATAGGAAAAGAAAGAATGAAAATAGAACCGGACCTTATGTTAAGACACTGGTGTTGAATTCAGGGGTGTGCTGGAGCCAGCTTGTCCTGGCTTGCAAGAGCCAATTCTTAAATTGTCAGTGTGAACATTTACCCCTAAGAAATTGGCAAATGCAAATGAGCTGTAGAAGAAAATGGCAAATCACTTCAGTATCTCTGCCAAGCGAATCCCAAATGGAGTCACAAAGAGCCAGACACAACTGAAAACATCTCAACAACAATAACATATCAGAACTTAATTTATTATTTTGTTGAATTCTAGACTTAAAAATTGTCATGCATACTTTTTTTTCAGAATGTTAGCTGTTAAACATTTATCAGCACACTACTGGTTGAGTTCCAGAGTTTCACCATTAACTTGCTGAATCAACTTGAATTTTGAGTCAGGTGGTGATTAGAGTGAAAAAACAAGACCTGTGAAATTGTTGCATTATTTGAATTCACACTGCATATTTCTGTTGGGCTGGAATCAATTACCATATTTTATATAATTACAACTTCAAGTAGTGTGGATTCAAATACATGCAACCACTTCAAGGGATTATTTGCATTAATTCGGACCTTTGATTGATCTGTGATCTCATTATTACTTTCCCTCCCAAGGTACAGATCAGAACCCATCTCTGCCTTTTTAGCCTTTTATCTTGTTCATAAATCCTCCCACAAATCCTACACAAGGCATTCACCTAAATTTCTGGAAGTCTTTCTCTTAGTATCATTGGTAAGAGACACAAAAAATACATTCCTCTTTCTGTACTATTACAGCCTACCTTCCATGTCTAGAACATACTCCTTCCTCACCTTCACCTATTAGAATCTCTAAGTTTCCTTTATAGTTCAGCTCAAACATCATCTCCTAAATGAGTCCTTTACTGATCCACCTAGACCCCTCCCCTCTCAAAAATTACTTTGTATATATTTTCTATATATTTATTGTGTAGATGGTTTTTAAACTAATCATATACAAGTTCTTTGAAGGTAAGGATTATTTTATCTGTTTATTTTGTATGCTTAGCATCTAGCAAAATGCCTAGCATGTTAATGTTTAATAAATACTTAATGACTGACTATGTGAATAGTACTGAGCCACTTAAACTTTCAGCTTAACCCTCACTTCTGTCACATGATTTGTCACACGATCAGTCCATCTTCCTTTATGGTCATGCATCTCTTTAATGATATCCTTTATGCCACTTGTTTTGTAAAGTTCTTGGTGGCAGTCTATCCATGCCCTCTATGCACCTCTTTATTGCCCTCTAGATGACTCACAACTTTAATTCAGATTGTGATAGTCTATGACTCATGGCCACACAGAATACCTAGATGTATGCTGGCATTGAAAAGATGGCTTTTTGTTTCTGGGACAAGTGTGTAATCATTAAAAGTCCTGTACAATTTTCCAAAGGCAACCCTGCCCACTTTCCTCTCTTCCTGTTCAATTTTGAGCCAAGTTCATGGTTCATGCACAGTATCTGTCCAGGGCATACGTGCTGATGAACCAGCTGAATGGGCTGTCCATCGAACTGTGTGCTCTAGCCTGGATTTGTTCGTGTCAATTAATCTCTGCAGGCTTCATCTGCAAAATGATGGAGTTGGATTTATTGTCTAAGGTCCTTTGCTGTGTTGCGTCTTCTTACTTCTGTGATGCTATCTATATCTTTGTCAGTTTCCTGACTTAACTGCTAAGAAATATGCAACCAGACAATACAAGAAAAACTTCAAGAAATATAATAATGATCATTTCATTGCTATTTTTAGCTTCTTAAGATTTACAAAATAATTCACAACTGATCTTCACAACTTGGCATAGTTTGGTAGAGTAGGGATTCTTTAATTCTGCAAGAATCTATGATTTAATCTATGTGGGTGGTTCACACCTTGCTTAACACTTTCATAGATTTCTGAAGCCAAAAAAAATCAGGTTCCAGTGGCCAACTCCTCTGGTGATAAGCCTTTCCAAACTAAGCTGGGCAGATTCCCCCCACGAGACAGGCAGACAATCCATTTCAAGTCTGTGCTGGAAGATTTTCTGACCTAGTAGAATCTGCCAGAGTTTGCATTCCTGGCTCACTAAGGGTCACCATGCCATGGTGAAGCATTTATTTTTCTGAATCATAGAAAAAGGGTGGTCTAATTAAATAAGCACTGAACTTGGGGAATAAAACAAATTATGTTCAAGTACTGAATCCTTTAATGGAAGGATTGGACCCAGTGAAGCTAGACCTCTGAGGTCCCTTCTAGCTATAGTTACAATGAAGTCACAGTTGCTGTTGGCTTTAGAATGGAAAATGGAAATAATACCTTCACTTCTTTCTTCACAAGGTTGCTGTGAGGATTCCCAAGGTAATTTGTCAATATGCTGTGTTATGTAGATGTCAGGCACTATCAATAACACTAATGACCACTCATTCATGAAGCAGAGCCAAGTGGCACAGACCCTTCCTCATCTTTCTTCTCACTATTGCATGGTTTGGCATACCTTCAGGTTTGCTGCATTTGGGTCACCTAACTCCAGTCCAAGCCCCATTGTAGTTCTAAATCTTCCAGGATTTGGGAAACTGGGAAAGTAAAAAAAAAATTCATAGAGAGCCTCTTGGCTATGTGCACTCCTCAATTTTTACCTCTTAAGAATTCCTGGGGTGGTCCCAGAAATAATATCTTGTGCAAGTGCCATGGGTACACAAGATTTTGAGTTTAGACAGAACATTCCAAGAAATATATGGACTTGATCAGCCCCAACTCTGGCCTAATTCCTCAAGGAAACCCATCCCAGAGACCTTGAAAACTTGTGGCCAGATTTGGATCAGTGTCCAACTTTCTAAGAAGTCTCTTGGTCAACAAGCTTCCTTTGTCTAAGGAGCTAGTTTGACCAGCACTGCAAAAGGCTCGGCATAACAGCTACTTCCCAATTACCCAGCACAAATCTAGTCCCGCAAAGGAGGACTGCAATGTCATTCTGAACAGCCAGGTCACAAGTACAAGGCAAAAATAATGCTGATGCATTCAAACGTGCTATTAGTGGTAATGGCAAGGATGAATGTTATCTTATGATACTTTTGCAATTCAATCTCCACATTTCAAAGGCAGAATGTAAATTCAGAAGAAATGCATAATACATATTCAGGGGAAAATGTTTAGTAAATGGTAACAGTATATTTGGACTTAATCCTGAAAGTTATAAGTATATTTTTTCCCAAAAGAGCCAAATTGTAAATGTGCTGACAGCCAGACATCCCCCAAAAAAGCATGGTTATACAGATCAGAAATTAAAAATAGCCAGAGGTCTAAACTTAGAACAGAATCTAGAAAACCGCCATATGGAACAGCAAGGTTGAATTAGAGAAGCAGGTTTTTAAGAGCCCATCTCCAAAATGGATCATTTAATTCCTTGCCCAGAATCAGAATTTTATGTGGAATCTCCATTCCCCTGTTCTATGACTAAAACTTTGGGATTTATCTTTTACTCTTCTGTGTTCATTACCTCTTGTGACCAATCAGTTTCCCAGTCCTATCAATTTCACTTTCCAAATGTCTCCCATATCTGGGCCCTACCCTCTCTTCTAACTACCACCAATTTAGTACATGCCCTTGTTCCCACTTTCTGAGACTATTATAATATAATACAATAAAACAATACAATTAAAAGGTTATTATCTCCTCATTGGTCTACCTACCTCCAGACTCTTCCCTGTCTAATCCTTCTTTCATATAGCTGCCGAAGTCTAACCATATTATTCATTTAGTCAGCGTTCTTCAAGCTTCCTGATTACAAACTCCACATCCCAGTACTTAAGGTCTTCCAATCTGGCTCCATCTTCTATTGCCTCTTTGATTTCACATTACTCCCCATCATAAAATCTATTCTATCTTCTAGCCAAACTAAGCTGTTAGCTCCTCCCTGAACTTAATCTGCTTCCATCAATTTGCATTCTCCATGCCTAGAATGTCATTTTTCTCATCTCCTTTGAAAATTTTTGTTGTTTGTTGCTCAATAATTTCAGTTGTATCCGACTCTTTATGACCCCATTTGCAGTTCTCTTGGCAAAGATACTATAGTGGTTTGCCATTTCCTTCTCCAGATCATTTAACAGATGAGAAACTGAGGCAAACAGGGTTAAATCACTTGTCCAGGTCACACAGCTATTAAGTATCTAAGGCCAGATTTGAACTCATGAAGATGAGTCTTCCTGATTGTAAGTCTACTGCTCTATCCCATTGCACCACCTACTTCTAATTTCATTTCTCAACTCAACAGCTAATCTCCACACAAAACTTTTTGTTATCCTCTTCATCTTAAAGTGTTCTCTCCTCAATTTTTTCCAAAGTTTACAACACACATTAACTTGTATTATATTTATCTTTATGCATGCTGTGTGGGCAAGGACAGTGTTGCTGGTCATCATTATTTTAAGATCATGCCCCACATGTAGGGGATACTTCATATTATTGCATAAAATTGAGTCAGGAGAACTCTCTTATCTACAAAATTATTCCTAAGGTTCTTTTTTATTCTAAATGTCTAAGATTCTTCCTGTCATACACAGGGCAAGACTATTAGTAAATAATTGTTTCATTAGTCTAGGAATAACATGAAGGACAGTATGAGAGTTTCTGCATGGAAAGAAAGGGTTAGACAGGTTTACAGAAAGTAAAATGGGAAATTTTGATTACATAAAATTAAAAAGGTTTTTGCACAAGATTTTAAGAAAAGTAGGAAAGTGGGAAGAGGCATCTTTGCAGCAAGTTTCTCTGATTAACATCTCATTTTCAAAATATATAGGGAACTGACTCAAATTTACAAGAATATGAGCTATTCCCCAATTGATGAATGGTCAAAGTAGTTTTCAAGGGAGGGATCAAAGCTACAGCCATATCAAAAAGTGCTCTAAAACACTAATAATCACAGAAATGCAAATTAAATCAAGTCTGAGCTGCCATCTCACACATCATTTTGGCTAAGATGACAAAAAGGGGAAATGACAAAAGCTGGAGAGGATGTGTGAAAATAGGTACCCTAATGCATTGTTGGTGGGACTGAACTATTGTCCAAACATTCTGGAAAGCAATTTGGAACTCTAGCCAACAAGCTATAGTTATTTTTTAAATTCAGTTTTCTTTGTTTTCAGTTCCAAATTCTGTCCCTCTCCCTCTCCTTCCTATGTCTGTCGAGAAGCCAAGAAAAACAAAACCCATTATATACATGTTTAGACAAGCAAAATTATGTCCACCACTTCTATTAGCTCTCCTCCAAAAAGGAGATTTCTTGAAATACAGCACTGGAAAACCAGGCTTCGATAAAGTTCATTGGGATTCCAATGGAGCCACTTAACCGTGTCTTAAAACCAAATCCCTCTGGTCCCAGCCTAAGCCTCATTTGGTCATTGTGTTTTGATGACTCAGGGTGAGCGTAAATAGCATTTTTTTTGTTCTGGCCAGAAATGCACAGGGTCTTCCCTCTCAGTTTGATTTTTTTTAGTAGGCATACTGTGCCATCTTTTGTTTCATGTCTTATTTAGCCCTCAATCACTGAATGAGCTGCCTCAGACAAACTGAGACCTGGGAAAGACCTTAGCTTAAAAAGGCCAAGGTCTCCCACCAAGTCTGAGGTCATCTCCAGTCATTGTGATCTATGTCTTGCCACTCAGATGACCCAGAAGAAAGTGAAGCTATGCATAGACCTGTCTCATTTAAATCCAACTCACTTCCAAGTTAAGACAATACCACCACCACCCCCATGTCATTGGTTCTCTTAGAGAACAAAAGACAACAATCCCATTTACCAACAACACCACTACAAGGTCTATGACCCAAAGAGAGCAAAGAGGTAAAGGGCACATGTATATAAAAATATTGATAGTAGCTCTTTTTTATGGTAGCAACAAATTAGAAACTGAGGGGATACCCTCAAATGGGGAATGGCTAAACAAGTTTGATATATGAATAAGATAGAATGCTTGGATCTATAAGAAAGATGAAGGGGATAGTTTCAAAGAAACTGGGGAAGACTTGTAAGAACTGATGCAGAATGAAGTAAGCAGAACCAGGAAACAACTGATACAGTAACTGCAATAATTTAAAGATAATAAAATCTGAAATACTTAGTAACTGATCAATACAATGATCAACCACAATTCCACAGAATTCAAGATGAAACATGCCATCTACCGTCAAAAAGAGAACTGTCGGACTCAGAGGGAATATTGAAACATATTTTCTTCTACTTCTTTCTTTTCAAAATTTTTTCCTTCTGGCAATATAGCTAATGAAGCAATTTATTTTGCATATCTATGTATATTTGTAATGTATTTTATTTTTCTTTCATTCTTAATAATTGAGGGAGAGAGAAGGGAGAGAATTTGAAACTGAAAATAAAACAAAATTGAATCAAAAATAAGAGATGTCTCAAGGAAAAAAATGAAAAAAAGAAGAAAAGGGGTAAATCTGAATGGCAGTATACAAAGTCTTAATGCCTTACATTTATACTTTTCAAAACTTGACATAAATTATTGCATTTTATCTTCAAAAAAAGGTCCATGAGTAGGTAAGGTATAATCCTAATTTTATAGATTAGAAAACTAAGACCCCAAAACATGAAGTAACTAGTATACTAGAATGTGGGGTATTCGAAATCATATTTTTCCACTCTAACCACCACACAACACTACCTTCTTTGTTCTTTTTAATACTGAGAGCTACACTGCCTCTTTAAAAGTTCACCAGTTCTTATATTCAAGTCACATAAATGCTACACATTTTAGGAAAGAAGTATATAATGGAAAGACAGCACTACATTCAATGACAATACTATTTCTTAGATAATAAAATGAAAAGAACTGTATGGCTAGAGAAGTCTCTGATATTGCTGTAATCTGCTTTTCAGAAAGCATTTATCTCCATTTCTCCTTATTTTCTCTGAAGTTTAGCCCTTCTAAGTGC